>VZTM01038917.1:111360-143824 GCA_013400555.1 Jacana jacana
CCATTTCCCCCCTCCCGGTCCCCGAAGGATGCGGGCCCAGGGCGCTGTGCTGGTGTTGGGTAAGGGGGGCAAGGGGGAGAGAGCCGGAGGGCAATCGGGGGGAAGCCCTAGGAGTGGGGTTGCAGTGGGGTGTCGTGTCCCCCCCAGCCCACCCCCACCACGCCTGGGGCTCTGCCCGTCTCGCAGGTAGGGAAACTGAGGCAGGGGCGAGCATCCCTCCGGGCCGCACCTCCCTGGTCCCCCTCTACACCCTCCCCGGAGTCACGCAGCAATCATGCACGAAGGACTAATTAATTATCACAATTAAGCTTTTGGGACTCGGGGAGAAACCCGGAGGGAGAGGGAGGGAGGGAGGAAGCAGGGAGAGGGGGGGCTGCAGAAAAGCGCTGGGAAGGGGGTGTTGGGGAGGCACACGACACCGAGTGCGGCAGCCTGTGTCGCGCCCGACCCACGAGTGTCCCCAGGGACGGGGTTGGGGAAGGCGAGGGGGGGGGAACGACAGGACAAAACCACCTTCCCACAGGTTTAACCCTTCCCGCGCCGGCGGTCTCGGGGTCCCGGGTTTTAGCTCTTAAGATCTCAGCCCCATCCATCACCGAGCTAAATAAAAAAATAAAATAAAGAAAGAAAATAATAAATAAATAAAAATTCAAGAGGGAAACCAATACAGACCAACACATCAAGACTCAAGAGTGGCGACCCTTGGAAAAGGCAGGGTCCAAGCAGATATGAATCATTTTTCTTTGCATACTTTAAAGGAATTACTAGTGATATGCACGGCTGTCACTGCAAACTACATTTATGGATTTGCAAGTCATTTCCATAAATCAGCTGCACCGGATCCATCAGAAGAGCAGGGCCCGGCGTCGGTGCGAAGATGATGGAGCTCTCTTTGAACGTATAATGAAGTGTTCCAAGGGCTGCAGTTATTTTTCTGCTTGTTAAGGATTTTTTTTCTTTTTCTTTTTTTTTGGAAGGGGGAGGGGGGGGCCTTTTCGAATTTGATTTTAAATTAAAACGTCGCCGAGAGATGTTTTATTGGTGATCACCCTTATGATAAATTTATGCTTCAATAATTACTTTTCACGGGATATCGATTTCCACTGGCCTTTCTCCCTCCTTCCCAAACCCTGTCTCCCATTTCCCGAACAAGGCAGTGCTCCCACCACCACCCGGGGTGGAGAGGGGGGGGCACCCAGCAGAAACACGGGTGGGGCTGGGGGACCTGAGAGGCCATGGCAAGGAAGGGAGCAAGGGGGCGAGCCAGGTTCATGCCTCCTGAGCCACCGCCGTGTGGCAGCGCAGCCCCATGGCCAGGGGAGCTCCTTGATGGGTCCTCTCCACCCCCCAGACCTCCTTCCTCAAACCCTCCCTGGGCACAGCGGGGTCGTAGATGGAAGGAGGGGGCTTTTCCCAACGTGGCAGTGGTTCCACAGAGGGATGCAGGGAGCCTCCAAGGCTGCAATGAATCCCCCCACTCTGATGGCTGGGGATGAGCTGCTGCTCCACAGCCATCCCGGACTCAGTGCCCCCCTAAATCCAGAGCAAACATCCCCATGAGAGAGCGTGGGCAGTCCCAGAAGCCTGCAAACAAGAGGAGACCCTGTACCCCCCTCTCCTGGTACAGGTGGTAGCTTGGTGAGTGTCTGCCCCATCCCGCTGTGCCCCACAGGCCCATGCTTGTCCCAACTCACTGGGAGCTCACCCGTACCCGTGGTGGTGCCCAGCCTGGAGAGGAGATCAGGCAGGGCAGCACGCTGCAAAGGGAAGGTTCTAGCTGTGCCAGAGCCACAGCCCCCAGGATTACCAGTGCTCTGAACAATGTCCCAGTCTGCAAATGCAACCCCTGGCAGGGACCCAGCAGCCCCCTCCACATGGAAACAGGGAATTGTCAGAGTTGGAAGGGACTTCCAGAGATCCCCCAGCCCAACTCCCTGCTAAAGCAGGGCTGCCCAGAGCACAGCACTCAGGATAGCATCCAGGTGGGGCTGGAANTTCTTCTCAGGATTCCATTGGCCTCTTGGCCACGAGGGCACATCACTGGTTCAGTTCCCCACACCACCCACAGCAAGTCCATCCTCCCCAACACCAATCCCACCCTGCTTTTTCTTACAGACCCACTGACCTTCTGCTAGAAGGCAGTTCAGGGCACTTGAGCAGAAGCAGAGGGTCTGTGAGGGCTTCATAGCCCAGATCAATGCCAAGGCCAGGCTGAACCAGGATCAGCTTGTTGCACAAATGCTCCTTGACTAAAAAAAGCCCTCACTATTACAACCAGACTGGAGTTTTCCAAGATGTCAAATTCATCCAAATAAATCAATTCTGATCTGTCCTTTCCTGACAAAGCCAATATTCCTCTCAGCTTTCCCCCTCCCCACACTCCATTTATTATGGAAATCATTTTCCCCTTGGATGGAACTCACACCACGCTCAGGAGACGGAGTGGTGAGAACAGGACAGCACAGGGCAAGTCACCCCAGAAACTCTGAGCCCGATTCTCTTGGAGGACCCCTTCACAGGGTTTATTCTCTTTACACTATTAGCCAGCTGCTGTTCTCCTTTCCCTCGGGAGGGGACTCAGGAGGAGTTTACTGGTGTTTGCAGCTCATGTTCTAACTCCCACACTGAAAATTGCAGCCCCAACGTGGGGCTGGATGGATCACCTTGTCCCCTATTTGCTTTTTGTTTCAAAGCAGAGGATTAGAAGAGGGCAGAGCTCTGTTCCTGTCCCCAGACCCAAGCACTCCTACAGGCGGTCAGGGCAGAATTCCCGCTGCCCGTGCACTTAGGGTGAGGGGAAGCCTGGATGGAAAAGCTGCCGTGGGGACCTGGAATGTGAGTGGAGCCTGGGGTACCCTGGACACCCCTGCCTTGCCCTCTCCTGGCTTTGCAGGGAGACTGGAGGAAGCAGAGTGCACCCTGGAGGGGGGCTACAGCCTTGGCCAGGCACAGGGAGTTCTTCCAGCTGCTTGGGTTATCCCAGAGGGCACAGGAAGGAATACTCCCCGTTGCTCCCCAAATTCCTGTCTGCTGCCAAAGACCACAGAACTGACACGGGCACAAGCTGGAGAGCTCCAAATCCACCACAGAGACCCACAGCAAAAACTGGACCAGTGAGCAACTGGGGAGGAGGAGTGGGCTCTCCCGTCCTGCTCCTCTCCCCTCGGCTTCTGATGAGCTCTGGCCTCTGCTCTTAGACTGCCCCAAAACGCCGCAGTCTCACACCAGCCCTCGGCCACCTCCTGCTCCAGGTGCCTCCTCGGCAGGGCAGGACGAGCCGCCAAGCCCCCAAATTCAGGCTGTTCCCCTCAAGTGCAAGCATCGATTAGCCCAAGCTGCTAATTTTCGTGCCTTATAGGGGTACCGCGCTTCGAAGCCACTTCTTCCCCCGGCTCGCCCCACCACGTCCCTCCCGCAAACCCCGCGGACATCCCGGCACCGCTCTGCTCCGAATGGTGGAGGAGGGAGCTGGGACGGGGATGGGGGGGTGTGGGGGATGCAACAGGAGTCCCTGTGGGGGTGTCACCCCCTCGCCAGGGCCGTTTCCCCCTTCTCCGGTGTGGCGGAGCCGCCTGGGCTCTGCCGCCCTGCCCGGCTCTCAAAGCTTAGGCGAGGGAGACCTCTGCAGGCTGCGCCCCAAAACACGGCTGCTCCCTCACTCCACCGTGTGGGACAGAGCAGGGCGTGCTGCCTCCTGCCAGGCGTTTATAAAAAGGGAAAAACACCCCTTCCTCCAAGGTAAAAAAAAAAAGCTAAAAAGCGAAAGGCTTTTGGGAGCAAAATGCCCCGTTGCATCTGTTCTTCTGCTTCTTCACGCACCCTGGCTTGTATCAGAAATAGTGTGACCAGCAGAAGCAGGGAGGTGACTGTCCCCCTGTGCTCAGCACTGGGGAGNTGAGATGTGGTGTTGGGGGATGTGGTGTAGGGGAGAACTTTGTAGAGTGGGGCTGATGGTTGGACTGGATGATCCCAAGGGTCTCTTCCAACCTGAATGATTCTATGTTTCTGTGTCCCACAGAGAAACCAAGCCGTGTTTTCCCAGGGCTCGTGACACTGCTAATGGCAGACACCATGTGAAGAAGCACATCGGTCCCCATGTCCCATAGCAGGAGCTGAGGGAGCAGGATGTTACCCCAATAGTGCAGGCTGAAGGGGGGCAACCCATGCACTTGTTCACAGCGGTTTAAGAGAGGATTGCTGCTAAAAAACAAAGTGACGCCATTGACACAGATCTCGGGGACGGCAGGGAAGGTCAAAGCCAGGTACAGGGTTAGACATGACTTGACCACCCTGAGAAAGAGTGGGGCAACAGGGAAGCAACAGGCAGCTTCTCCTAGGTGCTCCTGCGCCCCTCACTCCTTGTGTCACCCCACCCCACCCCAAATTTAAATGTCTTGTTGAATTTCAGCCAAAATGGGACTAGAAACATGACATGGTGGGGTTGCAGGGTCTCCAGGTCACTGTATGCCAGCTGACAGGACTTCATACCTAGAATGAGCCCTGTGACTCCCCTGTCTATGTCCTGTCCCAAACCTGGCAGCTGCTTAAGTGTCAGGGAAAGAGCTGCTGTGTCCTTCCACGCAGCTATAACTTCCAGTTATAGTCAGAACTGGGAGGAGCTCACTGCCCTGCCTGGCCCCATGGCTTTGCCTTCCTTTGTAACTGCAGCAAGGGCTTTTTAGGGCACCTGGAGCAGCTTTGAACCCAGACATTGGGGGGTTGGAGCAGGTCCAGAGAAGGGCAACGGAGCTGGTGAGGGCTCTGGAGAATAAGTCCTTTGAGGAGAGGCTGAGGGAGCTGGGGGTGTTCAGCCTGGAGAAAAGGAGGCTGAGGGGAGACCTCGCTCTCTCCAATTCCCTGAAAGGAGGGGGGAGCCAGAGGGGATCGGTCTCTTCTCCCAAGTCACAGGCCATGGGACAAGAGGAAATGGCCTCCAGTTGCACCAGGGGAGGTTCAGGCTGGAGATGAGGAAGGATTTTGAGAGGGAAAGTGTTGTGAAGGCTTGGCCTGGGCTGCCCAGGACAGGAGTTGAGGCCCCATCCCTGGAGGGATTGAAAAGCCGGGTTGACCCCGTGCTGAGAGACATGGGTTAGTGATGGGTTTGATCAGAGTTGGGTTGATGGTGGGACTAGATGATCTGAAAGATCATCTTAAATGATCCTCAATATTCCAACCTGGACATCTCCATGTTTTTATGGTGATGTTGGCTGGCGAGCTCCCTGCTCTCCCAGCAGTAGCAGGTTATGCTGGCTGGGTAGCAGCACTGCTCTCACTTATGGATGCTTGTCACCACCCCATCCACAGAGCCGGGGACGCAAGTGCATCCTAGACTTTAAGCCACTTCTCTGTAACCCCTTCTAAAATGCACAGCACCCAAACCATCAGTGTTCTGTGTCAATGAAAGCCTCAATGTAGTCCCCACCCTTCACCAGTCAGGGGATCTTCGGCACCTTGCTCTGAGCGTGGCAGAGTTGCCACCACGAAGTGCTACATGTGTGCTGATGGACAGACACACTGTCCCCCTGTGAGTTTCTGCTCTCAGTTACCTGGGCACTGGTTACAGCCCCGGCTATTGGCTTTGCCTCTGAAGCATACAAGTAATATTTGGTGGGGTGTTGGAGAAGGTGGAGCCTTCCTCTTCTTGGAATGCAAGGAAAGGCTAAGGGGGAATGGCCACAAGGAGCAATGGACATGAGTTTCATCAAGGAAAATTCCAATTAGATAGTAGGAAAAGAAGCTTTCTACGTGAAAGGTTGGCAAATACTGGACCAGAGATGAGACTTTGGGAACACCAACGTTGGAGAGATGAAAAGGTTGACTGGACTGAGCAACCTGACTGAGCAGCAGTGAGCCCTGCTCAGAGAAAGGGCTGGGTCGGCGATTTCCTGAGGTCACTTCCAACTTAAACGATGTTATGATTCAATGATGGTGCAAACAAACCCTGGGCTGCTGCTCCTCTATCTCCCCCAGTTTTCCAGCACAGGAAAATAAACTGGAGAAGCCACCTCCAAACCCATCAGTACAAGTAGGAATGGAAAGCTGGTGTCACGCAGCCTGTAATCAGCTGCTGTTTCTCATTTCTTAAAATCATATTATTTTATGATCCACTAATGCTTTTCCCAAATAGTCCCATTTGTTCTTCACCTAATTCAAGCATAGCCATTAATTGTTTGATGCTAATAGCTTTCATTTCTCTCACTTCCTTCTCTCTGTCTTTGCCCTGCAGGGGTAATCAGCTGCGACACCCAGGAGCGAGGTTGCAAAACAGCTTCTGCCTTTGTTCCTTGTGCCCTGCCCACCCCAGGATGCAGAAACTATGGCCAAGGCAGGGAGACAATTTACCCAATTTGATCCACAGACATCTCAAGGGACATCAAAAGGGTATTAAGCACTGCCAGGTATAGAGAGACAGACAGAATCACCCCAAAGTGAGAAGAAATAAGAATGAAATGATAACTTGGGGCTACCACCGGGACCACCACCTCCATGTAAGCAATGGCTGGGGTGAGACAACCAAGGCTTGGCTCTGAAGCACTTCACTTTGGAGTGGTGAACAATTCTCCCACTCCAAACCCTTTCACCGTGGCTTTGGTGGTAAGAAAGGTGAAGGAATGGTGAAGAAGGACTCCCTGGGGAAAGCCCTCCAGCCCTCCTTTCTGCAGCCATTGATTTTGGTGCCTTCTCTAGGATCCTTTTTACAGCAGGGGGGGAATGAGGATTATTTTCCAGAGAAGGAGCTGGAAAGAAAGCAGTTGGACAGGAAAACTGAAATGGGGAAGGTATACCTCTACTTGTAAACATGGCTGGAGCCTGCCTGCACAGCACAGGCCATGCCTTGCTCCTCTCTCAGCTGGTGTCCCCAGAGCAAGGCACAAGAGCTCAGCAATGCTCCCTGAAAGGTGCCTGACATCTTGGCAGAGGCTGTTTGCAAGGTCCTTGGTGGCCTTGGTTGGTCTTGAAAGCCCCCAGGACTTGAGCAGGGGAATGCACAACATCAGGGTAAGCCCAGTGCTGCCTCACCACAGGGTCACCTCACCAGGACAGGACCTGGGGCAGGGGGGGTGTCCATGCCTGCTGGGTGTGGGTCCGGCACACACTGGGTGCAGGACTCCATCCACAAGCTCTAGCAAATGACTAGCTAGATCTTTGCTTTTTCCAAGCCTTGGCTCTCACCCAAAGCAGGAATCTCCCTGGCTCAGGGCAGCCCCAGGGGTGGTGGAGTTCACTCCCTCCATCTCATATTCCTCTCCATCTGCAACAAATTAAAAAAACCCAAAAAGCTGATGGTCTGATGTTGATGGAGTATTCCGCATGTCTGCTAATTATTTTCCCATTAATCCTTGCTTTCAAAAGTAGAGCTGGCTTTTAGCTGGAATAATTCTGGAAGTTTATGAGGGTCAGGAGTTGTGGCTTGCCAGTAGCAGAATGGTGCAGAGGAACAGCGAGACGGGTATGTGCTAATTCTTCAGGTTATGGGAAAACATCCCCTTGAAGTTATTTTCCACTCACTTGTCTTCCCTGCTGCAGGTCCAAGGCTCTAAATGTCACTTCTCTCTGTCAGCAAGAGAAGCAGCAGCGGCATTTGTTGGCAGCAGAGAGGCTGCAAGCGGGAAGGATGGGTGCTTGCTCTTCCAGGCACCTTCTCATTCACTTCTGGGGAGAATAACCCTAAAACTCATCAGTTCTAATAGGTGGCACGAGAGGAGAGTTTTGAAAAGCTGTGTCTTAATGAGAATGTTTCTTCTCCTTTTTCTTAAAGCTAAGAAGCTGCCTGCCCTAACCAGGGCAGGAGGAGAAAGGTTTCTACGAGCAAGGCAGACAAAAAGGTCTGTCAGGAGAGGATTAGCTAGAGCAGAGCCTGCCTCCCAGCAAGACAGAGGGCGAGGTGACCTTGCAAAGCCTGTCTGGGCTATTTTCTAGAGCTCTGGGAGAAAGACTGCAAAGCCAGTAGTGACAGAGGAGAGCTGCATTAAGAGAGGAAATTAATTTTGCTCTAAAGCCTGCTGTTGCTTAGGCAGCGATGAGCAGCGGCTGCCTCTAGCCCTGAAATCCCCCAGCTGTCCCCAGCTCCGTCGAGCATGAGCAAGTCTTAATGCCGGGAGAGGAGCGCTGCCCTTTCTCCGTGGCTTACTGGGAAGTGTAGTTCAGTGCCTGCATGGCCATTTCAGAGCAGCTTTTGGCTCCCCTTTGGTTTGCAGCACCCAAGCTCAGAGCAGAAACCTTGGAGGGGCAAGGCTGGGATGGCTCCTTGGGTCCATGTGCTGCTTGCATCACTTGACCATCCCTCTCTGGAGTGTGGGACCATGAGATGCTCCCTCTTTGCTGGGGAGCCTGAGGGGAATAGCTGTGGGACCTTCTTTCTGTCACACTGATCCGCAGCCCCAACAGGGAAAGAAAATCTTGGCAAGCAAGGGACTTGCCAAATCCCCCCCCCAGCAGAAATGAGGGTGGGTGCAAGAATGTCTGGGTTTGGGGTAAGACAGAACCAAACAGGAGGCGTTGCTGGAAATAAGGACCCAACCGTGCCTACCAGTAAGCGTGTGGCTGTCCCAGAAGGGACTAAGTGTCCAGGGTAACCTTGGTGCAGGGCCACCCCGAGCTTGTGCCTGTGTGTCCTTGCTGAGTCAGGGCCAGTGGTGGGATGGGTTAGCTGTGCTTTCCCAAGAGAAGGACTCCCACTGACACATCATCCATGGAGACTACAGTAAGCACAGAGCTTCACCAAACTGGTGGGGAGGGGAGTGAGGGGTGGGCATCTTGGGGTTCAAATGCCTCAGAGACACACGAGAAGCTGCAGGACAGGAGGAGGGTAGGAAGGGCTCGGCCAGGTGTCCATGGAAGCTGGATGTGAGGACAAGCCTAACCTCAGCTAACTCAGCAAATCTCCAGCATCCAGCAAAAAAGAGATGGGTTTTACACCTTCTGGAGTCTGGGGCACGTCATGAGGAACGTGAGTCTGACTGGGTTTGGGGTGTTTCTTTCTAAATGGAAAATCCAGACTGTCTGGATTTCTTCTCATGGCTTTTTTTTTTTTTTTAATTTCCACTGAAGTTTTCTTTCTTTCACTAAAGAGATGTGAGTTGCATCCAGACTGCACCTCCCCATTTTCTTTCCTCCTCAAAATAATAATAGCCTCATTTGCTAAAGGCACTATTAGGGTATTAAGTGAAAATGAATTAAGTTTAATTCAATTGTTATTTTAGGAGCTTTGCCTCGTCAGGGCTTTGCAAAGCTTCATTCTTCCACTCGCTGGAGACCGGCTTTAACACGCCCCTGCTGAGTTGTTGCTGCAAGCCACAAACCCATCACGCTGGGAGTTTTACTTAATGCTAAGGGTTGGATTTTATTTTGCTTAATGTCAGAGCCTGCCTGCCATGCTGCTGGGGGAAAGGGGAGAGCCAGAGACTGGTTAGCTCAAGTCCATCAGACTCAGCTTAGAAATACAAGTGACTGTCTGGCTGGTGATTTCTTAGGCAAAAACCCAGCACTTATTTGTCCAGAAAGAACCACGTTGCTGCTCCTCTGCTTCAGAGAAGCTTCACCTGCTCATTGCATTGGGTCTCAGTCTCTTGGATCTTCTCTATCCGCTGTGGTACGCTTTGGACAACCATCACATGAGAGCGGGGGCTGCCAGGAGTGGGAAACGCTGGGGGGGGTTAGTCTTCATCTGCAGAGCTTTGCTCTTTGGATTGACTTTAAATGTAATCAAATAGCCCTGGAAGACCATCAGGGTCTGCCTTGGTCAGGTACCGTTCCCCATCCCCAGGGAGGCATCAGTTGCACCCAAGCCAAGAGGAAGCTTTGGCAAGCAGGAAACAAGGAGAGAAGAAGGAGAGAAAGCAATGTCAGAGGGACCTGGACCATCTTGGGACTGAAGCCTGGGTGGACAGGCTACAGGGTGCTCTTAACCACATGGGGTTTGATATGGCACTTGGAGAAAACTCACATGTCAGCACAGGGCAGGGGGATGAGGGAAAACACAACCCAGAGGGTTGAGAAGAAGAGGGGCTCAGACTCACCCGAAGCCCAGTGAAAGGACATCTCAGATGAGCCGCCAGCTCCCACAGCTTGTACAGCTGAGCTGTGAGATCCATCACATCCCTCCTCCTTTCCCCCTCTGGTTCCTACAGCAGAGAGGCAGAAGGGAGGACAAGACCCCAAAGACAAATGTCCACACACACGGTGTTGGGACAGCTCAGCATCGGAGGCAGCAAGGAGGAGGAAGGAGCCCTCAGAGCAGGGCTCTCCCGGCCTCTAACCTTGCTGGGAGCCAGCACCCAGGATTTATGGAAGAAAAGCTTGGCAGTGACCTCTGATCCACTCCAGCACCGAGCGCGGACTCGGATGGCATTACAGCGTGATGTACGGCCGGCGGGTCTGCCGGGCAGTCTCTTGTGAGCGATGGCTTGCGATATTTCTGGAGTTTATACCTAGCTCTCCAGCTCGACGGGCTTTCTGGATATGATTTGTGCCCTATGTAGCTCTATAAATATCGAGCTCAGAGCATTATATATGGTGACAGCCCTACAGCACTCCCGGTGATATATCCCCGCGTTTGCGGTTGTAGGCGAATAATTTTAGTTTGAGCGGTGTGGCAATGAGAACAAGGAGGAAGCGAAATAAAAGGGTAATTCAAGCCCAAGTGAACAGCAAGGGAGCGTGCATGAGGCTCGGCTTGATCGCTCAAAGCCTCTCCCACCAAATCACTCCACCATGTGATGGCCAGGGTCGTTTCCCAAATCAGTTACCTCATCCCCGCGGGTGCTACTGGCTGCAAAAAAACAGAGTCACCAAGTTTCCCCCAACCCAGGGTTCTGCTGATGAGGAGGTGCTGCAACACGGCAGGGAAGGAGCAGAGGACAAGGCTAGCGCCCCTAGGAGAGGGTCAGACCCTCCCCACCATGATATCTCCCAGGTTGGCCCATGGGAAAACTCAGGGTTACCTCCAGCCTCTCATAGAATCATAGAATCAGATAGGTTGGAAGACACCCTTGGGATCATCAAGTCCAACCATCAGCCCTACTCTACAAGTTCTTCCCTATACCATATCCCTCAACACCACATCTCATCTACTCTTAATCACAGTCAGTGTCTCGCCGCCTGATCTCCTGGAGAGCTGCGGCAGCATTGCCCTGGGAACCTGGGGTGACAAACAGCTCATAGACCACCATGGAGGGGTGAGGAAAAGGGCATTTCTCTTGCTGTAGATGGGCATGTTGCTTAGCCCACTCAAGATTGCTGCAGCCTAGGTGTCGCTTCTCCACCCCTAAATCCTCCAGCATTCCCTCCCTCCATCCAGGAGATGAGCAAAGGGGGTTCAGATCCACGTGGCTGCTTACCCTGTTGAGGCAGGCATTGGTGGGGCCCCGAGACAAACTCCTGAGCAGAATGCTGTAACGACCAAAAGCCCAGCTCTAGTGGGAAATAGAGGCCAGGTCTCATGCCACACCCAATTCATTGCAATACTTCAAGGCATTCAGGTATATGTGTCCCCATGGGGCTGGCCCAGGCTGACAGGTTCAGAGAACCCGCCTTAGACCATTAAAATTAAGCATTTCCAACTCGGTGCCAGAGCTGAGCGCTTTCACAGGAAGGGCCCCGTCCTTCAGCTCTGCATCTCACTGCTGCAGGTGACAGCAGGGTGGCCCTTGGCGAGAAGTCTGAGGCAGACCTGGGAATTCATCATTAATTGTGAAATAGGTGAGTGAAGAACCACCCAAGCAATGGGATGGTGAGAGAGGAAAAAGGCCTGGATGGACCCAGACTGGTAACACGCTTTCCAACAGCAACCAGTCTGCGCTGATGGGTGTCAGGGCTGCCTCTTTCCAGTACAAATGCCACTGTGGGCCCATTGTATTTACATTTCTGTCACTGTGATGCCACAGATCTGAACCATTGGTGCTGACACTGGCGGGTCCTGAAAAAGCTCCACGCTCTTCCCAGCTTCAGCTTTGGCTTGTTTCCTTCAGATCCTCTGGAAGGAACTCAGCTGAGTTTGTTAGTCCATTGTCAGGGAATAACCCCAGCAACAGACAAGCACAAAGGAGCTGAGGCTCCTTTCCCCTGGGAAACCCACAGCTTCCAGCTCCCTTATAACCACCCAAGTGCACCGCACAAGGAGGTGGTCCCATCAGAGCAACAGGCTAAGAGCAGAAGTGACCACTTACAAGGATCTGGAGTGGTTTGTTCTGCTTTTGTAAAGAGATGGAAGGTTTGCTCTGATTTTGTAAAGAGATGGAAGGTCAACAGAGAGCAGTTAGCCCTTCTCAGTGGCTTTATGTCAGCACAGAGACTGCAGATGTTTGCAGTCTCAGCCACGACAGACACAAAGGATGTGAGAATTGACCTGGTTTCTTCCTCTGGAAAAGATTTAAGCTACATGGGAACAAAAACCTACTTCCACTGGAAGGTGCTGCTTTAATCTTGAAGAGATTAAAAGGCTCACTGAGTTCAGAATTTGACACAATGCGATTTGGGGTTAAAGTTGCAACTTTTAACATGGGAGAAGCCTCGTAGGACTGGGATGGGAGGGCAGGTTCTCCATCACAGAGGCCCTTTAATCTATTGTAGATGTATCCTTAGGAGATTTGCTGTCAGTCAAGAGGAAGGAGTGGTCTGAAGCACAAACTGAGGGGCAAAAATGTCATGCCTGGGAGATCCAACAGAATTGTTAGAAGGGTCCATTCTGGTCACGACATGCATTAATCTCTTACCCAGATGAGTCACAGAAACATTTCAGATTCCTGCCTCCGTTTCTGGATTACTACCCTCCCTGGAGAGACCTAGCAATGCCAGGCTCAAAGCTGTGTGGATGCAGGAGGGAAGATCTGCAAACCAAAGCCTGGCATGGCTGAGTAGCCTAGACTTTCCCAATTGCAGAGCCCTGGACATTCCCTTGTAACGTGGGTGCCTGCTTGGGTGGAGTGACTCGATCCTACTTACCAGGGTAGCGCTCCCTGGGCTCCTTTTGCAGGCACGTGAGGAGTCTCTCAGGAGTTACAGTCAGTGGAGCACCAGACACGGCCTTTGTGCCAGCATCCCAAGGAGGACTTTGTGCTGCTGCTGCTGCTGGAGCCAGCTCAGCTCTGTCACCCTGTGGCCTGATGAAGGCTGTGGCTGGGTGCAGGTATGCTGAAGACAAACTTGCTTATCCTCCTGCTTCCCAACTTGATGGTACCCATCTCTTCTCTCTTACCAGCGGCTGAGATTGGAGGCATCCTGCTGAGACCATCTCTGTAGCCTGTTAATTAGATTTATGTCACAAACAGCCCAGTTCTTTAACTGCTGAGCCCTTTTTTCTGCACCTCTTGTTGTCTCTGCTGGTGTTTTTTCTCTCCAAGAACTAGAGATTGGTTGTGGCCGAGCTGTCACTATCCCCCTTGGTCCCCAGAATGCTCTGATGATTTTGTGTGTTGACACTTCATTTTACCCTTACTCTTACTGCTTCAGCAGCCAAATACACCTGTGAGGAGAAATTACCTGCTTCAGTGACAGAGCTCAGCTGCTTGGGGGATTCCCAGTGCCTCCAGCACAAGGGCTAAATGAAGCAGCACACCCAGCAAAGTGGCTTCCCAGAGGAGCATGGCTTGGGGCAGACGTGCCCACAGCTCAGTGCTCTGCCTCCCCAGCCACCCCCACCACCACACCCCCACACAGCTGAGGACTGCACCAAACAGGGCTTACCTGGAATCTATCTGATGGTTTTTTCCCTGGCTGCAGGACTGGCTGTGCACCCCCCTGCCCTCCCTTCTCTCAAATCCAAACTGCTGCTGGCTCTTCCCTGCTTTTCTTCCTGTTTTGTGTTGCAGCCAGCAGGCTCAGCATTGCCCTGCACACCCTAGGCAAGCCACTCCTTGGCTGGCCCAGCTACAGCCAGGGGGGTTAGAAATGCAGCCTGGCTCCTGCTGCCTGTGCAATCCCCCCACCCCGTCTCACCTAGCCCCCCCCAAAAAGCACTTTTCTCCCCAGCACTGAGCCCCAAAGGTCTTTGTGGGACAAAGACAGCACTCACATGCTAGAAGGCATCAAACTCGCTCTCAGGTCCCCATCCCTGGCTGGGAAGGGCTGCTGCCAGCCCTGCTCTGCCCCTGGAAAATCTCATTTTGGGCAGAGCAGTCGGGAGGACACGGGCAGGGAGGGCAGAGCTTGGTCTAGGCTTTAGTGGAGCCCCGGGGAGCAGCTCTAAGATCACCAAAACTTGGCCCAAATTGTGCTAGAGACAAAAATGATTAGATAAAGCTGATGGTTGCACACATCCACAGGCTCATCTAAATGCACCCAGACGTGCAAACACACTCAAAAGTTTGCCTCTTATTTGGAAACCAAATGAAAAAGAGGAAACAACATTTCAGCATGTCCTTTTGGATCACGTTTTGGCCCGTGTCCTCTGGGCACCCTTTCACTCCTAAATGCACCGCGGAATAAACGCCGAGTGATGGTGGAACACAAATAATCCCTTCTCGGGGAGAATTACTTTTCTAGCAGATGAATGCACCTTTAAAAAGCAGTAACTTGTCAAAGGGACGCAGGCACAAGCAGAACCCCATTACACTCATCTGACGTGAGCCAGGGAAAAGTGTCTCCAAATCACATAATTATTTTAAGAGACAAAGACACATGTGCTTAAACTGGTTCAGATCACCTTTCGGGAGGGAGAAGAAAGAGTTTGTGTCTGCAGCATTAAATACTTTGATTTCCTGCAGCTCACCCCAGACTCCTGTTTTAATAGCATTAAACATATGAATACGTGATAATAAAATACGGGTGGTTTCCTTGAGCATTATTGACTTCCTGTGCCACGAAGAGAAAACCATCCTTTCCCAGTTTGTCTGTTTAAGCATTTCTTGGGTTTCTATTTTTGCTCTCCTGGGAGAGCTGATTAATGTGACCAGCTTCTTGGGTGTCAAGCAGAGTTGCTGCCCATGCCTGCTTTGACCAACACTCAACCTGGGGCTGTTGGTCAACTGTGGGCTGAACACAAGCCAGCAGTGTGCCCAGGTGGCCAAGGAGGCCACCAGCATCCTGGCCTGTGACAGGAACAGTGTGGGGAGTAGGACTTGGGAGGCCATTGTCCTCCTGGACTGGGCACTGGTGAGGCCCCACCTTGAGGGCTGGATACAGTTTTTGGGCCCCTCACCACGAAAAAGACATTGAGGGGGTGGAGTGGGTCCAGAGAAGGGCAACGGAGCTCGTGAGGGCTCTGGAGAAGAAGTTCTTTGAGGAGAGGCTGAGGGAGCTGGGGGTGTTCAGCCTGGAGAAAAGGAGGCTGAGGAGAGACCTTCTTGCTCTCTCCAGCTCCCTGAAAAGGAGTGGGGAGCCAGGGGAGGTCAGTCTCTTCTCCCAAGTCACAGGCCATGGGACAAGAGGAAACAGCCTCCAGTTGCACCAGAGGAGGTTCAGGTTGGAGATGAGGAAGGATTTTGAGAGGGAAAGGGTTGTGAAGCCTTGGCCTGGGCTGCCCAGGGCAGGGGTTGAGGCCCCATCCCTGGAGGGATTGAAAAGCCGGGTTGACCCAGTGCTGAGAGACATGGGTTAGTGATGGGTTTGATCAGAGTTGGGTTGATGGTGGGACTCGATGACCTGAAAGGTCCTTTCCAACCCAGACAATTCCAGGATTCTATGATCCCTATATGCTTAAAACAAATCTCAGCTGCTTGACCCCAGTACTTGCTGCACTCCACCAGCCAGGAGGTAGGGGTGTGTGGGCAGAAGAAGGATGGAGCCAGACCCCATTTTTGATACCTTGCTGGAGCTCAGGGAGTCGGGGGCTCACAGGGGCCTCAGCTTTGTGTCCTCTGTGTGGTTGCAATCCCCACCGTGTGGTCCTGCACACATTCGCATACACCATCCTGACACTGCCCAGTTCATCCCAACACCCTTCACACCAGAAAATGGGACAGTCTCACTTCTAAATCCTGGTGGGAGAACGCTGAATTCAGGGGAATCTCTGCCCCGAATTTATCACATTTCTCAGTGCTGCTTTTATTTGTGATCCCCAGGATCATACTCAGGGCTGGGCTGCAGCGACCTCCCCAGTGCTCCCAGTCTGAGTCGCCCTCTGGTTAACGCGGACTCGGCCGCCCCTGAGCATCCCCATCCCTGTAGGCGGGAAGGGAAGGACCCCCGTGTCGCCGGTGCCGGGGTGGGACCTGTTGATGGGGCGACACCAGGCGCTCTCTGGCCCCTAGATGGAGCTCGGCACCCACCGTTTGCTCCTGGGTGCCCCCGAAGGGCTGGCAAGGCCGGGGGGTGGCTAGTGGGGTAGGCAGGGATGCTCGCCGGCAGATTCCGCCCCCCTCCCCGGCCCAGCACAGGGGCGAGCAGAAGGGCAGGGAGTCCCTCCTGGTCCTGGGTGTCTAACTCACCCATGGGTGCTCACAGCTGGCAGGAGAGGTGGCCACCAGGGCACTTCTTCACCCCAGCTAGCGTGCACCATCCTGCAGCTCTGGCCACCCCACCATGCGCCCCCTTGAAGGGGTGGTGCCATGCATTTTGGGGGCCAACACCGACAAGCTTTGGCCCCTATTTATCTCCAGGCACATGTGCAAGGGTTTATCTTGCCCTAGACCCCCAACCTTTGGGGGAAATCAGGGCAAGATTTCACCTCTATTTCCATCCACTGTAGAGAGGCTGGGGGTCCCCTGGCTCCCATCCAGAGAACATCCACAGGCCCCTAAAACACAGGCAAAAAAGAGGGGGTGTGGGACTGGGTGAGTATTGCCTGTCAGTGTTACAGATGCTGTCTCACTCAGCTCTGACCCCATCTTAGCAAACGCCCCCCACACACACACACCCTTTTTTGGGGGGGTGTGTGTCCACTCCCCCCATCCCCCCAAGGCCAGTTTTGGCTGAGCTGTCAGCTGCAGTCAGGGTTTCCTCTGGGAAGGGCAGCAGAGGGGCTGGAGTCAGGACCTCCTGCGTTTACACTCATTACCCCTTGTATTTCCATTCTACCCCTCTACTCTGTGCTCCTGAGACACACCCATCACCCCAACCGTGGAGGACTGCGTCCAGCTCTGGAGTCCTTAACGTAGAAAGGACACAGACCTGTTGGAACGGGTCCAGTAGCGGGCCATGAAGATGACTGAAAGGATGGAATACCTCTGCTATTAAGGTGAGAGACTGAGGCTGACAGAGTTGGGATTGTTCAGCCTGGAGAAGAGTGGGCTCCAGGGAGACCTTCTAATGGCCTTTCAGTACCTGAAGGGGCTACAGGAGAGATGGGGAGGGACTCTTGATCAGGGAGTGGAGCCACAGGAGAAAGGGTAACAGCTTTAAGTTGAAAGAGGGGAGATTTAGATTAGATACCAGAAATAAATTCTTTGCTGTGAGGGTGGTGAGACCCTGGCCCAGGTTGCCCTGAGAAGCTGTGGCTGCCCCATCCCTGGAGGGGTTGAAGGCCAGGCTGGATGGGGCTTGGAGCAACCTGGTGTGGTGGGAGGTGTCCCTGCCCAGGGCAGGGGGGTTGGAACTGGATGATCTTGAAGGTCCCTTTCCAACTCTAACTATTCTATAATTCTACATTTATCCCCTGCAATACCACTTGTCAGCAGCAAAGGGAGAGAAACCAGCTCCTGAAACACAGGAGATGTTCAGCAACAGGAGACTGCTCCACATTCCTCACCTGTTTTTGCAGAATTGTCATGGTTGGAAAAGACCTCTGAGATCACCACATCCAGCCATTCACAAAAACACAACCCACACCCTACAACCTTGGCCACTAGAGCATGCCCTCAGGTGCCACATCTACAGGTTTCTTAAATACCTCCAGGGATGGTGACTCCACCCCTTCCCTGGGCAGGCTGTTCCAGTGCCTGACCACTCTGTCAGTAAAGTCATTCTTCCTCCTATCTAACCTAAACCTCCCCTGCTGCAACCTCAGACCATTCCCTCTGGTCCTGTCGTTATTCCCTTGGGAGAAGAGGCCACCACCCACCTCTCTACACCTTCCTTTCAGGTAGTTGTAGAGGGCAATGAGGTCAATTTTGGCAGTATCTGTGGCTGCAAACTCTCTCAGGAAACTCTTTCCACTAAATAACCTTAGGGGTGTTTCTCTGACTGTCCCTGGGCTTTCTCTGCCTTGGCTGTGGGGTGTTTCTCCAGGGGCTGGCACACACGTGTTCATCTTGAGGGTCCCAGTGTGGGCTCTGTGCTCCCTCACCTGGCTGCTGTGACCTTGCTTCTGTCCACTGTGTGTGGCACAGCTCAGTTGGAGGGTATATGGCCCCCCAGATACTCAAAGGAGCAGCCCTGGAGGGAGACCACATGGGAACTGTTGTGGGTTCACCAACAACAGATCCCTCTCGCCTCACTCCCTGGGAAGCACTCTCCGCTCTGCATCCCAGCTCCTGCCTCTGGACATGGTGGTATGAGCCATGGCCGAAGTGGTTTCCAGACCCATCACAACCACTGGTAAGGCTTCAACATTTGTTTTCACTCTGTCCCAAACCGAAAGTCAGATCTCTTCAAGCATTTCCAGGAGGTCAGGAGGCAGTGGGGAATGCTCCCTCCTCAGATCCCTCATTTCCCTCTGCCTCTGAGGGCAGGACACCAGGGACATGTCCCTTTGCTGTCACAGGGGTCCCTCTGATGGCAGGAGAGCGCAGGCTGGCAGTGGCAGAGACCCAACAGCGTGGTCAATGTGTATAAAACTTCCCGGAGCTTGATCCTGGAAGGAGGGCAGTGCCCTGGAGATGGCCCAGCAGCTACTGCCACGCTCCACGCCTATGTCACCAGGGGACCCCGTGGCCAGGACCTGCGTTTCAGCAGCAGCCTGGCAACGTGACAACTCCAAACCCCATGAGATCCTCCAGCACGTCAACTGTGACAGTACCAGGCAGGCTGGGTATAGTCCCTGCTAGGGGGGAGACAATCCTTCTCTGCCCACCCCAGTCTCCCACTGGATCAGAACCCCAGGTCCCAGGTGCCCTCACCACCACTTGCCTCCCCTCCCCCCTCCCCACTATGGTCCTGGAGAGATTTGGTGCCTTTCTGAGATTGGTTTGTTTTTTGTTTCACCTTTCAAAAGAGCATCTTTCCATTACATCATGGCTCCCAGGGACCTGCTGGCATTCCTTCTGCCCCAGCTTGCCCTGGGAGGAACTCTGTCTTCTCCCCCAGGCTTTTGGGGCTCTCCCGTGAAAGCAGCCAGATCAGCTGGGGACCCCTGGAGAGGGAGAGCTGCGCAGAGACCTGGTCACAACTCAGTGCACTTGTGCTCACTTCCTCACGATGACCCTGAGCAAACCAGCCTGGAGAAGAGAAGGCTCTGGGGAGACCTTCTAATGGCCTTCCAGTACCTGAAGGGGCTACAGGAGAGATGGGAAGGGACTCTTGGTCAGGGAGTGGAGCCACAGGAGAAAGGGTAATGGCTTTAAATTGAAAGAGGGGAGATTTAGATTAGATACCAGAAATAAATTCTTTGGTGTGAGGGTGGTGAGAGCCTGGCCCAGGTTGCCCTGAGAAGCTGTGGCTGCCCCATCCCTGGAGGGGTTCAAGACCAGGCTGGATGGGGCTTGGAGCCACCTGGTGTGGTGGGAGGTGTCCCTGCCCAGGGCAGGGGGTTGGAACTGGATGATCTTGAAGGTCCCTTGCAGCTCTGACCATTCTGTGAGTCTATGAAACCCCTCCCCTGCCTGTAACTCTTTTCTTTCCCACCCTTTGCTGCCACGTGGGGAGATCTTGGGGTCAAGCCCTGCCTCTCAGCACATTTTTGTCCAACATACCCGATAGCCCAGGCTCAGTCTTGTTCCTGCTGAGCACCAGCCTCCCAAACCAAAGGCTTTCTAGGTGAAAAACCCTAGAAAAGAAGAGCCTGGCCAGCCCTGACACATACCCAGGAGCCCAGCATCGGCAACAACAGGTACCAATGACTGCACAAAGTGGCTTTCAAAAAATCACTCCTTTTGCTGGGACAGGAAAGTCCCTGGGAAAAAAGAATCTTTTCTCCATGTTTTGGTCTATCCCTGTGTTTGTGTATCCCAACTGTAGTTTAAAAAAAATAAAAATTTACAAAAAAAAAAAAACCAAAAAACTATGTATTGATTGATATTTTTAAATCACTGCTTTGTTGGTTTCAGGTGGCTGCCGTCCAGGAAAGACAGACAGATAACCGCAGCGCTCAGACCAGCGGGTTTGCATTCTTTGCAGGCAACGAGCAAACGAGTTTTTCCTCCAGCCTTGCTCCTTCCCGCCCAAGGATTAGAGCAGGGACGCCCCATCTATTCCTGCTGGGTTTATTTTTGCTCCAGAAGCGTAAAGGCAAAGGCTGGCAGAGCTGAGGGTGAGTACTGAATTTCCAGCCCCGAGGAAGCCCGGGTTTGCAGCTCTCTGCAGCAGAGGGGTTTGCACACCTTCAGCACTCGGGGTTTCAGCTGGAGGGTTTTGGTGTGTAATTAGGATTTATGCAGCTCAGAGCTGCTGGAGCCAGCCCCAGGCGTACCCAAACTGGCTGGGGAAAAAAAAACATAAGGAACCCAAAAAGGAATTTCTAAACTTGGAAAAATTAAGGTGGTTTTTTTTTCCCCAGTGTTTTTGGAAAAAAAAATAATTCTTTGAATGAAGTTTTATTTTTGACTTGGATAAATGCAGAGAATCCATTTAAAACTACCTAAATAAACAGGAGTTTCTGATCAATGGGAAGGAACGGGGTGAAGAACCTCTGTCCCAATCTTGGGCAAGCACCGACACATCAAACAGACATTTCCTACTGTAACAAAGGCAAAAAAAAATAATACTAATTGAAATAAAAATATATCAAAACCCCAACTTGCTGCACGAACAAGAGATGCACAAAATGGAAAGAGACTGGTTTGACTCCAGCAGAAGCTTGTTGTGAAAAATCTAAGGCTTGGCTTGCTTTTCTTCCTCCCTTAGTATTTGTTAAAAAAAAAATAACTACTTGTAAAATTGGATTTTTCTTCACAAACGAAGACCTTTACAGTGAGAAAATTTCCACCTGGTATATTTTGCTAATTCTGAAGGGTTTTTTTTTGTTGTAAAGCAGGACACCACCAGTGCTCACCGTTGCACAAAGGAATCGGTGTCACTCAGCCAGTCAGGAAAAAAACCCACAAAAAATAACAACAACAACAACAAAACCAGATTAATTCAAAAAGTTCCAGCTGTCCCAGAACCCCTAGACAGGGCTGGCTTTTTTACTGTAGCCCAAACAGTTTTCAGCCAAGCCGTTTTGGGTTTTGTCAGTAAACCAGCCTGTGTTTTGGCCGCATGGAAGCCCCTCCTGGGGGGCGAGGAGTTGGGGGGCTGCTGAGCCAACAGCCCTGGTTTTAAGCCTTTAATTTTTTGTGTCCGTGGGCTGGTTAATTAGGGGCACATCCTAGCCATGGGAACCCCTAGTTCATGGGGTCAGAGCCTCTTGTTATCAACAATCAGACAAGCTACACTTGAGGAGACATACGTCCTCACCCACGTCTTCCTCCGGCAACCACCGCGTACAGATGACTCTCACAGATGCCACCACCGGCAAAAATGACATTAAATATACACTAAATATACAGCAAACGATCTGTAGACGGGATGATGCAGCCCAGGAAAAACCCCGTGTGGTTCTTTACAGGAACTCACACCAAAACTGGGGTATCCACCTACGGCGAGGGGCCGAACCCGCCAGCCCGTGCCCAGGGAGAAGCTCAACTGCAGGCTCCATTCGAGGCAGGAGGCTCCAGCAAAGACCCTTTCAGCATTTCTCCAGGCCCATCCCTCATCCCTCCACAGGAGATCAACCAACTGATACTCCTTTGGATGACTCATGTGCTTAACTAATTGGCTAAATGGGGGCCAGACCTCCGGCTCCCTCCTGCCCACATAGTTTGCTGAGCTGGGACCAAACCCAGACAACCGCAGCCCCTACAGCTGGCCTTTGTCTCTTCCAGCTCCACACAGATGTTTAATACTCCCCTTGCTCATACAAAAATGGTGCTTTCTTCCCTCCTCCTCCCTCCCAACCCCCAAACCCTTTAACTTTTGCCTTTAAAAGCTCAGCACATCTATAACCAACCCAACGCCATCGGTAACTCTTGGTCCCTGGTGTGTGGGGACCCCCCCTCTCCTGCGATGCCCCGTGACTTGGGCTGTGGGTTTCACCCTCTGGCCTCCTCGAAGGTCTTCTTCTGCCTTGGTATGTATTTCCTAGATACAGGCAAACAGTGGAAAAAAACATTGCTTCCCAAGCCCTGTTTCAGGGTTGGGATTGGCTGCGTTTGGAGACGGAGGGAAGGCAGAAAGGACTTTCCAGGGGTCTTAATGCAATTTTATTCCCGTTCCCGAAGAGGTGTAATAGGGAAATTTAAATCAGCCTTCAACGTGGTGTGGATGAGCCCAGGATACGGCTGAGGTGATGTCAGTCTGCAAAACATATCATTCCGTGGCATCACCTCATGTCATTGCTTATTGATTTAATTCCATCCTATTTCAGGCAACTTCTATTGTCTGGGTCCAGGCCGGCATACCCATAAGGGGAAGCACGTCTGCAGGTATCAAAAACACCTCCTGACACCAAATCCATTTTTAAAACGAATCCAGGAGAAATGTTTTAAGAGAAACCCCTTCTAGAAGCAATTGTGCCAGGGACAAGAAAGATCAGACAGCTATTTTTTTCCCCCTGCTTCCGATGTATTGTAATTTCACATCGAGATTTCTTTTTTTTTTAACATTTTTTCCTTCCTTTATTTTTTGGTTGTTTGTTTTGTTTTTTTTTTAACGGGTGAGATTGATAAGAAAAGGAGGAAGTCCAGAGTTTTGAGGACAAGGTGTAGTTAAATCTTCTATCTAAACACATGCACTGGGATGTGCATTATCATACATTCCACTTGGCCGGGGAACATTTTGGAATATGAACCGAATAATGTGGATATTATAAAATGGCTGTCTTGGAATTAAATTTTAAGATATTGATGTGTCATAATAATAAAATAGAAACCACTTTAATATCAACCAGTGAGCTCCATCATCCTTTTTTATTATTATTTTGTCGTCGGTGGGGTTTTTTTTTTTCCCCTTGAACCTTGAAAGCAAAACCATTCACTGCAGCAAATGGCAAACCATGGCAGATTTACACCCAGCGCTGCCTCCTGAAGGAGGAAGCCCTAACCCCAGGATGATCTTTGGAGCCAAAGTTGGGCACATATTAAATAATTAGCTTAATTGACTCCTAAAAATCCGTCTGGGGCACGAAACAGAATTCAAACAAAAGACTTCTGTGAAATTCAGCTGGGGAAAAAAATACAAGGTATTTTATTTTAGCGGGTTTTGGGGGGATAGCTTTAAACACGTCTTGAAAAACGTGGGCTTTCTGTATTTACTTATTTTCCTGTCGGGTTTTGGTTGGGTTTGTGGGTTGTTGGGTTTTTTTCCAAGGGGGGCTGTCAGGTTTTTTTTCCTTTCTGGCTTCTCCATCGCTGCAGTTGTTTCCCTGTGTCCGCTCGAGTGCTGGACCTCAGGGAGGGGAAACCCTGCAGCACCATAAATTTCCATAAAACCCCTGCAATAATAGATTTAGGACAAAGTGGTCTATTCCTACGCTCCCCTAACAAGCTTCCCAGTAACACTGCACCCAGAGGACCCAGCTTCCAGGAGCACTAGTGGCCACTGGCTATCAAAAGCCCAGGCTGTTTTGTCATGGGCAGCCTGGCTCGTCAGGGGGTCCCTGCCAGCAGCTCGTGGCCGACCACCCTTTTCAATTCTCTCCCCCCACATCCTCAACCAGGCAATTCCCAGTGCTGGAAGGAAATGCCAGGCTGATGTCAACACAGCTTTCCCAGCTGTAAGGCTGGAAATCTCCCCCAAGGAAGCCGATGGGTGTTTTCCCAGCGGTTTGATTTTCCTCGGAGAAAGGCTTGCCTGGCTGGGGACAGTCCTTGAGCAAGGCTGAGCACGAGTGGAAAATGGGATCCCTGGAATATTTCCCTGCAAGCTTGTCTCTAAAGCACACTCATGTAGATTTTTTTTATATCCAAATGCTGCTTTATTCTATATAAAGTTTCAGACAGGAATACCTCTAGGCTCCCCCGGCCCAGGTGAGACCCCACTCCACAGTCTTCATTCAAGAGATCATTCAACATGTGATTAAGGGTGAAGCTCCTGGAGGTGGTGGAATTCCTGCCTCCCCCAGAAGGGCTTCGATGAAAGCGGATGCTAAATGCACTGCTGGGTCGAAGCCTGAAAACGCCTACAGGAGCTGGGATTAAAATGCAGCAAATTAACCTCTGGAGCTTCCAAAGCCAAGTGGACCTGAGCAAAGGCAAACAGAAACACTGACTCTATTTTCATTTTAAACAAACAGCAGAGTCTCCAGCATTCGCTGTGACACGCTGCCTCCTCCCAGGGAACGAATAGTCGGGGAAGAGCAAAGCTTTAAATGATTTATTCAGTACCCTGGAGATTTTTCTTTTTATTTTCTTTTTCGTTTCCACATAAATTACACAAGCACTTTATGAAATGAATACACATAAAACACCTTATAAGTGCATAACTTAAAAAAAAAACAAAAACAAACAAAACCAAAACCCAAATGAACGGATGCCTTTAAAAATCTCACTGAAAATAGGTTTTCTGATCGCTTGTTTGTACTAGCTGCTTAAATTGGCAGTGCTGTTTTAGATTATAAGTAACTGAAAAATATATACTGTATATATATATATCTATATATTCCTGGCATTTGCTATCTATAAGAAGTGCTTTGTTTAATTGTGTCTCATTCCCTCGGTACAATCAAAGAAACAACCAAGTTGAACGGCTGAGAGTGAAAGCGATGTTTTTGCCGTCAGCATTAGCCTTCTAAAAGGGAAACAGGGAAAATTAAACACTGGGCAACCTTTTGCAAATGATATGGAAAATAACCCCCAGAAAAAAAACTGCATCAACCCCCGCAAAACTGCCACCAAGGTCTTCTCGTTATTAAAACACACGCTGATGGGCAGGGAGTCCGTGGCGGCCGGGGACAGTTTGGGCTCTTCCTACAATTGAGATATCATATTTACCGTCCTCAGGAGTCTGTCAGATCCTTCTCTTGTTCCCACCCCCTCCCCTGCTCCCCACACAAGAAAAAAAATTAATGAAAAAGGGGAGGAGAAGACGGGGAGGTGAGATCCAAAGGGTTCCCATCTGGCGTGAGCAGAAAATTGCTGCCGCTTCCTCCATTTGTTGCATCCCTGAACGTCTCCGGCGCAGGCGACCCGAGGAGCTCCCGGCAGAGACAGGCTTTCCAGGGATCCTCCTCCTTTTGTTTCAAGCCATCAGTCCAAAGTATGCTCACACACACACACATATATATATATATATATACACACACGCATTTTTTTAATATATATATATATATATACGGATATATAT
Source organism: Jacana jacana (assembly GCA_013400555.1). Taxonomy (NCBI): domain Eukaryota; kingdom Metazoa; phylum Chordata; class Aves; order Charadriiformes; family Jacanidae; genus Jacana; species Jacana jacana. The sequence goes on from VZTM01038917.1 coordinate 136,711, forward strand.
AGGGGTGACCCCACGCTTTCTGCTGCCACCAGCAGAACCTGAAGTTTTCTCTCCCCCTGGCTGGGTGAACGCCGATGGCCGTGCCTGTCAGGGCTGGGCTTTTTGCCTGGCAGCACGTCAGCAAGTTCATGGTCTGCACTGGAGACTTTCAAGAGAACAAAAGGGCTGGGGGCAGGGGGGGGGAGGCAAGACACCACCGCTGCTCCAGCAACCCCACGGGCAGGGAGAGTTTTTGGGGTGGTTTCCCTTCCTTTTGGTCCTCATGGATGGTTTCCCCAGCTGGATGTGTGACCAGAGGACCGTGGGGTTCCAGCCTTCCCCAGGGGACAAACAGAGATGCCACGTGTTCCACCAGGGATGGCCCCACCAGCGGGTGCCAGGCTTATTCGCAAGCGGAGGCGACGGTGGTGACACTGGTGATCTTGGTGGAGTCGTCAGACCAAGGCTGGAGGTTCTGGAGGGCGAAGAGGGAGGAGTTGTGGACACAGATGGGGTCGGCTTGGATGGGCTGGTTGATGGTTTTTTGGAAGGCCTCCTGCTGCAGCTGCATGAGGATGCGGTTCGCTTGCTGCCGCTCGGCCTCCCGCTCCTCCGCCGTCTGCCTCCTAGGAGAGAGGGAGGCAGTTAGGGGGTCCTGGGGGAGCAAAGGAGGGACATCTCTGGAAAGAAAAATGTTGTGCTGGGTGGGATAGGAAAAGAAGGTGTCCAACCACTGCATGGTCCCATATTCCCTGCACCAACTGCCGTTAAGTTCAATCAACTGGGAGCTGGGACTGTGCTATCTTACTGGCCCCAGTGAAAATCGCTCCAATCAAAGAGAGCTGGGAGCAGCTCACAGCTCTGGGGTTTTTGTTTCTGTCCACGGGAAAGATCCAAGCACCAATCCAAGCAAAAATCCAAGCAGAGCCAGGACACCCAAGAGGGCACACGACGGGGCTGCAAAAGGTGTGATTCCCTGCAAACGTGCCCCATGCTCAGCAGCGAGGGCCAAGCCCACAGCGTCCCAGTAAGGAGCATGGGGCAGGAGAGAGGTGAGACATCATCAACTGGCAGTGCCACCAGCTGGGAGACGGGCAACATCCCAGCAAGGGACCAGCATCCCCTTCCCTGCACCCAGGCATGCCATCTCCTCCACCAGGCTGCAGTGGCCAGCCAACAAAAGCCTGGATGAAGGTGACAACATGCCCGTGACAGGCAGGACAAGAACCAGCAAAATATCAGCTAAACACTAGAAACACATTTGTAGTAGTGAGAAGAATCGAAGCCCAAAAGAAACCGTCTGGGCAGGTTGGAGGAGGACATTTTTAAGAACAAGTTGGACACGCGTCTGTCTGGAATGACATCAGCAGAGCAGATCCTGCCAAGAGGGAGATTAGGGGGCCTGCAGGAGTCTTCTCCAGCACTTGGTAGAGACCATCCCTGGGCTATCTGGGAGGAGGGGATGGAATAGGTATAAATGTCTTTAAGACACTTAAATTTATGATGACAATTCCCCTCCCCACACCTTACTCGGATGGAGGCTGCAGCCTGTGGTCACCTCTGCTTGTACTGGGGGACATCATCTGGCTGCTGGGGGAAGCCTGGGGGCAGCTCACAGTGCCTGTCCCAGGATGATCCCCAAAGCAACCCCTCTCCCTCGCTCGTGCCCCCCCCCTCCTTCTCTCGCAGCCCCCCGGGGCCCAGCCGATGCTCTCCTGGCAGCTTCAGTGGATCGGTGACAGGAAACGGCAGCTTTTTAATTTAGTGACTCAGAGGGATGTGAGATGTCTCATCATCTTTGGCTGCGGGGATTGGAAGCGGCAGCTCCACGGTGACACCTTGGAGCACAGGGCAGGGGTTCCCTGGCTCTCCCTCGGTGATGTGGGAGAGGGATGGATGCGGGCAATGAGCCTCCAGGGCACCTGAGCCTCCCGGTGGCGTGTGACCAGGGCTCCCGCCTGGGAGCGGGTAGCTTGGGGCTCAGTCCCTGCTTCTAATCACTGTGTCAACATCTCATGTCAAACATCCCGGGGAGAGGGGGCTCGGAGCAGCACCAGCCCTCCCCACGCAGCCCAGGAGCGGCTCCCACTCCGCTTCGATGAATATTTAATGCCTCCCCGGCACAATGAAGAGATGCTGGGGGAGGAGGGAGCCCCACGTGTGCAGGGGGCAGGAGCACTGTGGCTGTGAGCACCCGGCTCCCAAACATCTCCCTGGTCCGAGCAGGCATTCACACCAGGCTGGGATTTGCAGGCTTAAATCTTCCTGAAAGGAACTAAACCTCGACGCCCAGGTCTCGAGCAAGAGTCCAAATCTGGGAAGGGGATCCCACAGCCACTTCACTCCAGCAGAGAGACACTCACTCAGCCAGGCTCCTCCCCCAGTTTGCCTTTTTTTAAGCATTTAAATCCCTCAAAGGGCTTAAAATAAGTCTCTTCTTGGATATACCCAACTACTGAGCTCACGCCACTCCTGGGATCGGCTCCTCCCCAGTGCCCAGTGCTCCAGGCACTGTTTGCAGCCCACCAGGACCAGGGGCACCCAGTCACCACCACGACGCCCGACGTGCACAGACACAACCAAGCAATGCTTCCAAGCCCCAGTCCTTCTGTCTCAGGCCAGTGGGGATTCTCCCACGTCTAACACTAAGGCTGAGGGCAGGCTGCAGCCTTTCCCTTCGGCAGAATCCCGGATTTTGTTTCTCTTTACCCAGCTATTTTTCGTGAAACGTATGAATAGGTTTGTGTCCTCTGCCAGAGGGGGCTGAACTTAGCCAACAGACGCAAAGAGTATTGACAGACAGACGGAGAGCCAGCCAAGCCGCATTTGCCTCACTTCCTTAGGAAACCAGGTTAGAAGACATCGCTGACCCTGTTTTGCAGGCCGTGCAGGACTGTTTCTCCTCCAGGACTCTGCTCCTGGCTAACTCCAGCTGGAGACTTCCTGACAACTGGGAAGCTACTCTTCAATGGGCTCTTTAGAAAAGGGCTTGCTGAGGAGGGGGACTCACCCACACCCTTGGATTCGAGTTCCTTGTCCCTTATTTCCTATCCAACCTCTGCATGCCCAGGCAATCACTGTCCCGTTCAACCTTGGGGAGACACCAGGGAACCCCTCGAAGAAGCTACAGCCTGCCTGTGCCCAGTGCTCAGCACCCAGCAACACCCTCATTCCCTGACCTGCCAGGGGGGCTGCTCCTTGCCTAGGGCCCCCTTGCAGGGCGCCTGTCCCCAGCCTGGAGCAGAGCAGGGAATTCTTCCAGGACACCCAGGAAGAAGGAGAGAGAAGAGGGAGAAGCAGGGTCACCCAGGACCCCTGCTTGTGAGGTCAGTCTCCTGTTCCTCTCCTGCATGCCCCACAGGAGAACAGAAGAAAATAAATAAGTAAATAAATGGCATTTTGGCAAGGAGGTGCCATCAACCCCTCAGGGGTGAAAATTTGTGCGTTATTCCATGCTTGATATCCCAGCAGCCCTGGTTGCAGGATCCGACCCAGGCTCTGGCCCAGTGCCGGGGGGTCCTGCTGCCCACACTGATGGGTCCGACCCTGGCTCCTGCCTGCTCACACAATGACATGGCTCCCACCACCACTCCCCACCAGGGCTTGCTGCCCCCCCAGGCAAACCCTAGGGCTGGGCAGGGGGGCTCCTGTCTGTGCACGGCTGCTGGGGAGAGAGTCCCCGGTGACACCCACTGCACCCCTCGCACATCGCTCCTGCACACATGTGTACACACGCGTGACATCCACCTTGCGTATGTGCACCCCTACGCAGATCCAGTGTGCTCATACAGCGTACACGTGTACACACGTGCTGCCTCCCTGCACACGCTCCCCAACACAGATGCCCGGTTTGCCCACACGCCTCCGTGCGTGCTCCACTACCAGCACACACGTGTGTGCACACACGCACCGCATTGCAGGCACACGGCCCTCACACAAAAGCGTTCACCTGCCCTTTGCGTGTCCACACGCGTGCCCTGCTTGCACCCGCACCCGCGTACAAACTCCCACACGCCGCATGCACGCACGCACATGTTGCAGGCGTGTACACACACGGCCTACACACGTGCCACGGGCACATTCATATCTACAGGCACTGCACGCACACATTCCGTGTGTAAACACACACGTGTGGCACCCCCACACACACACCCCCCAGGCAGGCACCCACCAGGGCTCACACCCCCACAGGCAGCCACCTACGCCCCTGGCAGAACGGGTGGCAGCCAGGCCTGCTCCCCCAGCGCTGCCCTAGCTTCTGTGCCCCCCCAGCTCTGCCAAGCTCCCCCCTCCTCTTCCCCCAGCTCCTCACCTCCACTTGGTGCGCCGGTTCTGGAACCAGGTCTTCACCTGGGCGTCCGTCATCTTGAGGGCTTTGGCCAGGGCGGCGCGCTCAGCCGAGGCCAGGTACTTCTGCCGGTGGAAGCGTTTCTCCAGCTCGCAGATCTGCAGGCGGGTGAAAGAGGTGCGCGGCTTCTTCTTCTTGGGGGGCGTGCGGTTCTGGTAGGGGTGACCTATACGGCGTGTTACAGTGAAGGGTGAGAGGGCCACTGGGGGGGACACGGGAGGATGAGAGGCAAAGAAGCAAGCAGCGACACATCAGCAGAGGGGATCCGGCTCCCCGGGGGCGCTGGGCTGGGGATACCCTCACACCCCCACCACACACCCCCCGCACCCCGCTCTCCCCGCGCCGACGGGTTGGTAAAACGCGGCGGCTCCGGCGCTGCGGGCACACGCCGGGCTCCGCCGGGTTTCGGCGGCGGGGAAGGCGGCCTCCCGCCCGGCAAAGTGTCCGGGGCAGGTGGGTACCGGCAGCCGGTCCCAGCTCCGCGCTTCGTGCGAACGGGACTCAGTTTAAATTCATTTGGGCACGGCCGTAACAGCCGCCGTCTTCGGCCCCGGCGTTTCGTATCCGGGAAATAACTTCCCGGGCTGGGAACAGGAGTTGAGATTCGGTTTTCATTCTTTTTCTTTTCTTTTNTTTCATTTTCTCTTCTTTCACTTTCTTTTCTTTCTTATTTTTAATTATTATTTTTAATTTTTTCCCCTTTTTTTCATTTCCCGCCACGAAAAAAAAAAAATAATAATAAATAGGGGAAAACTCGCGGCCTGTCTCAGCCGGGCCAGGAAGGGGCTTCGTGAAAAATCAGCCCGGTGCTTGCCAGGGGAACGGCCCGGTTGTTCGCCCGCCACCTCGCCCGAGCCAAGAGCCATCGGCTCGCAATTAAACACGAACTTGCAAAAAATCGGGGTTCGGTTTTCTCCCCCGGGAAGAAGGGCCACTGCGGGCAGTGCAGGAGCGGGGGGGTGTTTTTTTTTTCCCCGTTGCAATTTCGTTGCTTTTTTTTTTCTTTGTTTTTTTTAGTTTTCGTTGCTCGAATTTTCGCTTTGGTAACGCCGGAAAAGACGAAGCCAGATACACCTGGAAACGGCGGCAGGTCGGGAAAGCGGCTCCAGCCCGAGCCCGGCTCGATTCGGGGCTGAAAAAAATCCCTTCTGGCGGGGGAAAGGCCGAACCGAAACCCACAGCTGGAGAAAAACAGCTCGGTTACGGTACGCACGGGAAAAACAGCCGTAGGAGCGGCCAGCAACGGGCCGGCCTTCCCGGGAAGGCGAGGGCCGCCGGGGCCACCGGGCTCCCTTCCCGCCGGGCCGGGCTGTGCCTCCGAAATAACCCTCTGTTTTAAAGCCAAATTTCCCAGGGTGTCGGGGCAGGGAACGAACGGCCGTGCCCGGAGTTTGCGGGAGGTGTGCGGAGTTCGCCGCCGTCCCGTTTTGTCCCTTGCCGCCTTTCCCGGGCCGCGTCCAGGGGAAAAAACCAAAAACCAACCAACCAACCAAAAAACCAAACAAACAAAATAAAAACAAATAATAATAATAATAAAAAAAAACCAACAACAAAAGAGCAAAAAACCCAAACAAACAAAAAAAGCTAAAAACGAAAAAAAAAACACAAAAGCAAAATAACGAAACAAAAAAAAAACCAGAAACAACAAACCCGCAAAAAAATAAAAGAAAAAAGACACTCACACCCCCAACACAAACCAAAGAGGGGAAAGAAAAATCATCACCAACAAAAAAGATAACCAACCAACCAAAAAACCACACCTACGCATTTCGGGGGGACTCATTTCCCCTGTTTTTCCGCCCCTTCTTGTTCTTGGCCTCCTCCGGGACCGACTTCTCAAGGGCGATCCGGGCCGCTTTCTCCACCCGGGGTCGGATCCTGCTTTCCCCGGCGGGTACCGGGCGGTGGGGAAGGGAGCGGGGCGGCGGCGGGAGCAGGGAGGAAAAAGGGGAGAGGAGAGGGATGTCCCGGTGTCCCCGACTCACCTGTGAACCTGTCTTTTGTGTATCGCCTGTTGCTTTCCATCCAGGGGAAGGTGAGCCCCGTGAGACTGTTCATGCCGTTCACCGCGGGCACGGCGGCGGAGAGGGGCTGGTGCACCCCGCCGGTCACCGGGCGATGGGCCGGGACGCGGATCACCCCTCCGGCCGAGCTCAAGGTGTTGCCGTTCATGCTCACCGCCATGTTCACGTTGTAGGAACCGGGCAGGCCGCCCATGCTACAGGAGGTGCCGGTGTAAGCGCCGCTCGCCCCGCCGCTCGCCCCGTAGCCACCCGTGACCGTGTTGTAGGCGCTGCCCACGATGCAGCCCAGCCCGTAGTCCGACGAATCCTGCAGCCGCGGGTGGGAGACCATGCAACTGCCCGGTTCCGAGGTGTTGAGGATCTGGTCGATGCCGAAGCTGATGGGCTCGGCTTGGCCTTGGTGCAGGTGGTGAGCCCCGAGGTGCTCCATGTCGCCGCACAGGAACCCCTCACAACGAACGCCCCACCGGGGGGCACCGGGGCCGGATCCCCGCCCCGGGAAGGACAACGTAGCCCCCCTCGCCACACACACACACACACACACCCCACCACTCCGCACCGCACCGCACAGCCCCGAAACACGGCAACGGAGCCGCGCACAGCCTGGGCGCTCCGGCTACACGCTCAGTCCCATGGCACGGCAGTCGCCCACCCCAAGACACGCCAGCAGAGCCACGCACGATCGGGACACGGCACCCACACGCTCAGCCCGCAGCCACAAGAGCAGAGCCATGCGCCACCGGGAGCTAAAACAACCCCGCAG
>VZTM01038917.1:145105-193686 GCA_013400555.1 Jacana jacana
TCCATCTCTCCCGGCTCCTCCAAAACGGGAACACGGGGACAGTCAGGACGGTCCCCACGGGTGCCCAGACCCGTGGAGGGGTTATCGTGGCAGGAGGCAATGGGCACCGGGGGCACGTTTCCCTCCTCAGGCACCAGAGAACAGAGTGTGGAGGGGTGGCTCGTTCGCCAGGACAAGTGCCAGCCCCAGCTGCTCCCCCCGGGGCAGTGCCACAGACCGCGGCGGGACAAGGACCGAACAAGGCAGCCATTGCTGCCGGCTCTGCCACCGCGCCCTCCCGCATCTGCCCGCGGGGAGATGGGGGGCTTTGTTAAAAAAAAAAAGAAGAAAAAAAAAGAAAACAATTAAAAATTAAAAGCCGCTGCCGTAATTCGCTGCAAAACATCTTTTGGCCCTGACCCGTGGGTGCTTCTGCTCTGTGCAGGTGGAAGGGGAAGAAGTCGGCCAAGCCCCTCCCTCAAAGGCAGCTCTGAGCCCCCTGAAGCAGGGGCACGACCAGCTCCTGTCACCCCCTTTGCCACTGCTCTTGTCTACAGGCTCTGCCCACAACTCCTGCCGTGGAGGGTCCTGCAAGACAGCCCACCCCGGGGCATCCCCCATGCAGTCAGTCAACTGCACTGGCATAGAAACCCGTGCCCCTGCAGTCAGGTCACCTCCTTGCTTCATCACCATCCACACCATTCTGTCCCAAGCCTCACACACACACCCCCCCCAATCTTGCACATCCTCATCCTCCCAAAGACATACACATGCTCTCAAACACTCACGAGTTCACAGGCACCCACACTGCCACGCAGTCCTATGCACCCACTTGCACCTACATTTGTGCACATTTATTCACTCCCCCCCACACCCCTCCTTGCACACACACCCCTATTTGTGCACACTTATTCACCCACTTCTTCCACCCCCATTCTCCCAGACACCTCCCTGCGCCCACACNACCTGCCTCACTTCTTGACTTCTGAACTCTTCAGGGAACTCGCTGGCGCCAGCTCCATCAACCAAAGTCCTTGTGGTTAGGAGGAGCTGGGAGGGGAGGGAAAGAGGGAGGAAGGGAGAGAGGGCTGGGGCCAGCTGGGGCTGGGGGGGGTTGCCCTCAAGCAGGGGGTATTCTCATCCCCAAGGGCCACAGCTGCCTTTGCCCCTCTCCAGGACCAGCCTGGGCCTCTCCTCCAACCCCTTCCCACACAAGGAGTGTGGAGCAGAGACCGCTCACCAGCCCTGAACATGTCAGGTTGTCCCCATACAATGCCACAGAGTCCCCTGTCAGTGACACCCAGAGGGACCCAACTCTGCTGCCAAGACCCAGGAGGTGCCCTCTCTCTGGTAAATAACACCACTTGCACATCCCAAACGCCCCAGTTGATGCCAGGCAAAGCCTTCTGCATTCCCTGCCCCAGAGGTCCCTCAGGCTGAGCAGATGCCAAAGGTCCCAAAGGGATCAGCCCCAAGCAACAACCAAGGCCATCACCAGTGAGCCAGGTTGGCTAATGAGAGTCAGCAGCCCCCAGCTGCTGAGCCCAAGGTAAGGGCANTTCACAAGTGTACACGCTCACACGTGCCTGTATTCATTCCCACATCAAGCATTAACACACACACTCAACAAAATGCTGCTGGTGGATTCCTGCCACCCTCACCCCTGCTGTGACACCCCAAGACCCCCACTGGAGACCCACCGCTATCGCTGTACCCACCCACCATAGCCCCACACCGGGGAGGCTGTGGGGACACCAGCAGGCAGCAGCAGCATCTCATGACCACCCCTCAGCCCTATGCCCGGCTTGTGCCCGGCCCAACCTGCTCCCCCCGCCCCTGCCNAGACTAAAGGTAAACCAGGTCTTTCTCAGCCCAGCATTTGATGAGGACACAGCAGAAGGGCAGGTAGGACTAGACCTCAAATGGGATTCGAGACTACTGGAAGTCACCAGGAATTAATGGTGGGTTTGGGGACGATGCACAGCCCCAGGATTTAATTCCTGCACAGGCCACAGCCCTCACCTGCAGCCTTGGAAAAGCCACACGGCTCCTGGCATGGGCAGTTTGGGCACTGCACGTCTAAGCCCCAGGACAACACCTGGTTCAGATGCTCCAGTTCAAATTGCTCCTGGCCTCAGTTTCCCCTTGGGCTATCCATGCTTAAGCAGGGCAGTAGAGCACAAGGTTCTGGAAATGCCCTGTCTCGTGAGGGCTGGCAACTCATTTATAGCTTTTGCACCCAACCCCCGAATTCTGGGGCTAAAGAGGACTTGAAGCCCCCTGATGACATGCAGTGCTTCAAGTTTACACGCCAGGACACAGAGGAGCCAGTCTCAGCGCATTCAGGTTCACGTCCCAGTGGAAGAGATAACAAGGTCAGAGCCCACTTCAAGGTGCATCCAGTGCTCCTACAGGTGGATCCCTGGCATGGGGGGCACAGGCACACCCAGCTCTGCCAGCTCTCCCTGGCTGGTGCTTGGAGGCAGATCCTCAGCCAGCATCCTCCCACTTGCTGAGGGCTGGGGTTGTCTGCCTTTGCTGGGGCTCTTGGATATCGGCTCCAGAGTAAAATAATCCAGAGATCATACTCTAGGCAGAGTCTGGGAAGGCAGGCATTCTCAGATGTTTGCCCAATGAGCTATTTAGGGTAGTGGTGTTTCTTTTCTGGAAATCCTTTGTTTTGTTTTGTTTTTTTTCTGCAGGAGAAATCCTTTTTGGCAGGAAACATCAACAAGCTGGATCAGCCCCTCTTCGGAGGTGGAACAAAACCTCCAGCACGGGAGCTGACACATGCACTAAGTTGCTGCAAAACCAGTGCATCGAGGAGCCCAGTGCGGGTCTCTCTACTTCTCCAGAGCGTTTCACCCCTTTCAAGCACCCGTGGCCACTTACATATTCCAGCCAGTCCTGAAACTTTTGTCCTCCCTCACCAGCCCCCCGAGCAGCTGCTGGGAGAGGCTCATTTCCAAAGCCCTGGCTCAATCCTGCACCAGCTGAGGGTTGGGGGGCTAGGTACATCTGTGCAAGGAGACAGCAATGGAGATGAGGGTCCTTCCTGCCCTGCGTAAGGCTCCCCTCTCCCTCCCCACGAAGGCCTGGGGATCCTTTCTCAGGTTCTCTCATTGATCGGGTGGCATCTGCCTCCTGCTAGCGGAGAAGGGCAGCCCCGCCAGGGCCTGACCTCCACCCTCCGTTCCCATTTTCTTCTGCCTTGCTGAATTTCTCCCTTTAGTCACCGAGCTCCTTTACAGCTCGGGGCTCCCGGGAGCTCAGCATCACAAGCTGCCTCTCAGCCTCGCAGCTGCTGGCCGGGACCACTGCTGTGAAATACAAGCCCTCCTGCAGGGACCAGGGACAAAAGTGGCATGTCTGGGACCTTGGCAGGCTCCCAGCAAAACGCACCGGGCTCCCTTCGAGACCCGCCTTTCGAGCAGCGCTTCTAGAACCTGTAAAATCCTCCCATTTTCCCTAAAAAGAGAGGGAAAGGCTCTGCCGCAGGCAGGTGCGGAGTGACAAACGCTGCGCACAGTGACAATCGCACCCGCGCCCCATCCGCAGAAGGGTGCACCTCGGCTCCTTCCCTTCCTCCCTTCCTGACTGGTTTAATTCGTTGGGCTGGGTGCTCTCGGGGTGATTATTCACCCCTCCGCGCATCCATCACCTTCCGCAGCTCTCTCTCTCCCGCCCCGGCCTCTGTGAAATCAATTACGGNCCCTGTGAAATCAATTACGGCGGAGGAGCCGGTGCCGATGCGGGGCCATGCGGGCCGGGGAAGAGCCTCGCCGGGCAGCCCCCGCCGCTCCCCGGAGCTGGGGGACGCAGTCCTCGTTGTCGCCAGGGCTCTGCCTCCCCGGCACTGACACCCCTACTGTGTCACATCACAAATGTCGCGACAGCAGTCGATAGCGAAGCGCGGCGACCCCCGCACCGACCAGCCGGCCTCCCGCGGCGGTGCGGGATTCACAGAACGAAATCTCGTTTCCCGCAATTCCCACCGAGACCCACCGGGTCCGGACGATCCCCAGGAGAGCCCCCCCCCCAGCCCCGCCGACAGCGGCTTTCCCCGGCTCCGCGTCCTCGGGAAGGGCGGGCCGTTGCGCCCTGCGCATTAAAAGCAATTAACACCATTTGGGGAATTTTTAATTGCTCTATAAAGCACGCTGTAAATAATTACTCCCAGCTCTGTTGATCCCTCGAATATGTACTGACAGTTGTAATTTATGGCTTTGGAAACGTGGCCCCTTGTATTCAGCATAACTCCTTATTACAGTAATGACTTAGCGCCGCTACACTTAATGAGTATAAAGTGCCCGGCGCAGCGGGAGCGGGCGGGAGCCGCAGCATCTCACGAACTTCGCCCGCAACAATATTTCTCCCCTTTATGGTTACAAACGACCGAGGGGCTACGAGTTAATACGGCGGAGAAGGAGCGGAGGGACTCGGGGAGCGCAGCAGGGCCCGGGCGGGCGGCGCGGCCGTCTCCGCGCTCCGTTCAACGACATTTGCGGGGCCAGCCGTTATCTACCAAAAATAAGTGTTCAGAGCAGTCCGCAAACTCCCTTCTCGCTTCCTTGTAGCCGCTGGTTGCCTGGAAAAAAAAAGACGGGTTTGGGAGAGGGAAGAGAACGGTCACAACTCATCGCACCTACAGGCGCACGGAATTCGGGTGTCGCGGAGCCCCGAAGGGCGGGTGGGCCAGCACCCACCGACACCCCCCCACCCCACCCCCCGGCTGCCTCGGGACTTACTGGCTCCGTGCAACAGGCCGGGGGAGTCTCTCGTCCCTATCGCCACCTTCCTCCCCCCGCCCCCGGCTGAACGTACCCGCGGGAGAGGAGGGAGCGGGGTGGTGGCCGACGGGGACTGAAGTGCCCGGCGGCGCCCTATGAATATTCAGTGTCGCCGGTTGCCGGAGGAGCATCTGCCAATAAGTTATTGGTCCTGCGACACCAGCCCCTCTTCTCCAGCCTGCAGAAATGCGTGTAATCCCATTATAGCCCCGGCCCCTCGGCCACCCGCCCCGCACCAGCCCCGCTAATGAACGGCGTCTGGCCGCCACCCCCGAGGGCACCGGCGGCAGCGGGGGACACCAGGGGGTTGCTCTGCCCCGTTATTAACTCCCAGCTTAATTACACCTCCCGTGCCAGTTAATACAGCAGTGCGGGAAGGGAGCAGACGCGGGCCGGGCACACGCAGGCTCCCCTCGGGTGTCCCCCGCTCGGAAAATCGTCGGCCCCTGCGACAGCGAGGGATCTGTCGCGACACAGAGAGTGGCACTCGTGATTTCGCCCCTCTTCTGCGGCTCCCCCGCTCCCGTGGGGGGGCTGCTCGCCGGCCCGTGGGGGGGCTGCCGCCTTGGGTGCTTTCGGGGGGTTCTTTCTTTTGTCTCCTGCCCACCTCCCCGCAAGCCCCAGGCCTTTTCCTCATCAAAATCCTGTTTTGCCACCCAGATTTGTGTCTCTCTCTCCTCCCCGTCCCCCCACAGTCCTCCCCCTCCCTGTCTTAAAAGCCCCCCCTGGAGGGCAGGGGCGCAGACAAACCCCGCGCACGCCCTGCGGGTCCGGCTAACGAAGTGACTTTCCGTAATGAACAAGAAGGTCCAATAATAATGGTCTTAATGATTGCAAACATTGTTACGGGTTTAGCTATAAAAACCTTAAAACTCTCCTCGTTAAGTCCTCGCATTTATTTATACCCCCTCCTCACACACACCCCCTTCCCCCCTTCCTCCCCGAGGTTAATTAGCACGCACAAGCAAATACGAATTATGGCAGAACCAATGGGTAAACTTAATCTAAATCAGCCTTCGGAAAGGAGGGCCGGGCAGCTCGCCCGTCCCCGTCCCCGCTCGCACGCAGCTGCGGCAGAGATGGGCGGCTGCGGGGCGGGGGGGACACACACAAGAGTCTTTGCCCTGCCCCGGGGTCCCCTCGATCCCCGAAGCGAGAAGACTCCGGCGGGTTCGGGCGTTTTTCCTCGGCCGGCAGAAAAGCAGCCCAAGTTCTGGCCGGGCACTCGGGAAAAGTCGCCGCATGTCGTTTGCCCCGCGGAAGGAGGGTGCGTGGAAACCAGCGCGTGTGTGGGATTGACCACGACAAACAAAAATTAAAATGAAAGAAAATATAAAATAAAAGAAAAATATAAAATAAAATAAAAGTAATAATAATAATAAAAAAAAGAAAAAGGAAAAAATAAAAGGAAAGGAAAATATAAAATAAAAGAAAAAAGAATAGAAAATATAAAAAGAAAAAAAGAAAAGAAAAATATAAACTAAAAGAAAAAAGAAAAGAAAAGAAAAAGGAGAAAAGAAAAGAAAAATTAAAGAAAAGGAAAATATNCACGGGGAGTGCGGGGGATTATCCCACACTTTGAACACGCTTGGCCGTTTATGCAAGACAGCATTCTCCACACTTGTAAATTTAATTAATTATTAGCGTTTCCCACCGTCGGATTAATTGGATTTTCCACCCGTAATTAGCCGTAATTTCGCGTGCTCCGGCCTCCCGCTTCGCCGCGCCAGCCCGGGGAGAAAGCGGAGCCACCCCACCTGCATCCCCAAGGCTTTGCGGGTGTCGTTTGTCACCGCCCAGGTGGGATCCCGAAAACCGGCTTGAGGAGAGAGCGGGACAGAAACCGAACGAATCGAACGAGGTGCCTAAACAGAAGCCGGGGAGGAGAGGAGGGGACACCGCTTTTCCAGTCCCACGCCCGTCACCAGGGGCTTTGAATCGCCGGTTCCAGTTAGGCAGGGGCGGGGGTTTTGGTGGCAAATCGCTGTTTCCCGGTCATTCCGCGACTTTGCGGAGCTTGTAGGACCCCCGCAGTGCCTCGCTGGCCGGGGCGTGTCACCCGCGGACACTAAAGGGGCACGAAGGGAGGTGGGTGGTCGCGGGTGGGGAATCGAGTTTTAATTTCTAGGGACAAACACTTGAAGTTCCCGAGGTTCCCGAGGTTAAATAGCTCGGTCCGAGGCGCTAAAATGGTATTCCAAGGAGTCCCTCTCCATATCGCTGCTGCAACTGAGCTCTGACAAACGGGGACGACTTCCAGCNAAGCGGCAGGAGCTGGGGCTTCGGAGGTGGGAGGTGGAGGCGGGGGGGAGATGAACACCCGGATCCAGGCTGGGGGATGCTGCGTCCGGGGTAAAACTCTCCTCTTCATACCCCGTTGTCGGGCTGTTGAGGTCCTACAGAGAAACCCTACAGAGGGTGGGTCTCAGTCCTAGGAGGAATCCTGGGAGCAGAGCCTGGAGGTGCAGTTAGAAGGGAGAGCTCACACCAGGCAGTGAGTGAGAACCCGGCAGTATTTCTTGACAGGGAGAGCTCTGGGGTCCTACACCGTGTAGTGTGGGAAGAAGAGCCCTGGGAAAACCCAGGTCCTGACCCCAGCTTCACTCTGTTCCAGGAGCAGCTCAGAGGTAAAGCTCAAGTTTAGATGAGGAGAGACTGGGGGTGTTCAGCCTGGAGAAAAGGAGGCTGAGGGGAGACCTTCTCGCTCTCTCCAACTCCCTGAAAGGAGGGGGGATCCAGTGGGGTCGGTCTCCTCTCCCAAGTCACAGGCCATGGGACAAGTGGAAACGGCCTCCTGTTGCACCAGGGGAGGTTCAGGTTGGAGATGAGGAAGGATTTGGAGAGGGAAAGGGTTGTGAAGCCTTGGGCTGGGCTGCCCAGGGCAGGGGTTGAGGCCCCATCCCTGGAGGGATTGAAAAGCCGGGTTGACCCAGTGCTGAGAGACATGGGTTAGTGATGGGTTTGATCAGAGCTGGGCTGATGGTGGGACTAGATGGTCTGGAAGGTCCCTTCTGACCCGGACAGTTTTATGATTCTATCAAACACTGAACTCACTGTGAGCGAAGCAGCAGCTCTGACATCCCCTTTCCAGCCTCCCACAATCCCCACAACATTCTTTTTTCTTCTTCTTTTTTTTTTTTCCCCTTTTCCCCAGGACTTTTACTGCTCAGAGGAGATGAGCCAAGACATTTCCTTCTCCCCTTTCATAAATATTGCATCTCCCAAATGCAATTACCAAGGGCGAAGCGACACAAGTGTTTGCTAAATAAGATTATGTGATAATGTTAATGTATTTTATGCCTCTGCTGTGACACCAGACAATCCCCTATTAATAACAGCTCAATGAGATGTGGAAGTTCTTAACAGGGTGCTTCGGGGGATTTGGGGTTATTATTTATTTATTTGTTTTTGTACAGGGAGGGGGGAGGCAAAACATGGTACCTGTGGCATCAGAAGAGCTTTAAGGGAGGAAGATTCCCAGAGCTCATCTGAAATGGCAAGTGGAACCATAAGGAGCCTGGAGGGTCTGGCTGTGCTGTAGGTGACACAGTGCTAACAGGGTGTGAATCACTCACAGCACTTCATCATGCAGCAGACCCAGGGAGGTTTGTGCACCTTACCCTGATCCTGAGACTGAATTACTGCCTGGCTCTCAGTCATGTGTTATCCAGTGTCTGGGGGCCCTGGTGGGCTCATCCAAAGTGCTCTGTGCCAGCCCATGTGTCCCCAGGTATTAATAACAGGCAGAGCTGCACCTCTCTCTCTCGCCAATGCAAGACCAAGAGGGGCAACAAGAAAAAGCATCCATCGGTTCAACTTCCCTCCGTCAGAACTCGCATCAAATCGTAGCTCTCCTCTGCTGATCTCCAGCTCCTTGAGCTTTCACAGAATCATGGAATTGCCAGAGCTGGAAGGGACCTCCAGAGCTCCCCCAGTCCCACTCCCCTGCTAAAGCAGGGCTGCCCAGAGCACAGCACTCAGAACGGCATCCAGGAGGGGCTGGAAGGTCTCCAGAGAAGGGGCCTCCACACCCTCCCTGGGCAGCCTCTGCCAGGGCTCTGACACCCTCACCCCAAAGAACTTTCTCCTTCTCTTTCAATGGAACCTCCTGTCTTCCAGCTTGTGCCCGTTGCCCCTCGTCCTGTCACTGGGAGCCACTGAGAAGAGTCCAGCTCCATCCTCCTTCAATCCACCCTTTAGATAGTCATAAGCATGCTCCTCTTGTCTTTCTTTCTCTCCAGTGGCAGTGTCCATCTGCCATTTCTTAATGACTCACCCATCCCTCCTGGTCTTCTGCCTCTATGGTATGACTCTCAACCAGGTGCCCGTTTGTGCGTGGCCAAAAGTAACTGGGCATGCTGGTTGCCCAGATGGAGACATTTAGATGCGACCCCTTTTTAGAAAGTCCTTTGGCAGCTCAGTACTGCACAGGCCAGGCTTTTCCTGCAGCCCACCCTTCCAGTGCCCACAGGGTTGACAGGGAAGCACCACCTCCCAGGTCCATCCACCTGCAGGGGCACACGGCAGCCCCAAGAAGGCTTTGCAGGACCTTGTGGAAAACACACCAACTTGCCCGTGCTGAGCACGAATTCATAGAATAGACTCATAGAATGGCTTGGGTTGGAAGGTACCTTCAAGATCATCCAGTTCCAACCCTCCTGCCCTGGGCAGGGACACCTCCCACCAGACCAGGTTGCTCCAAGCCCCATCCAGCCTGGCCTTGAACCCCTCCAGGGATGGGGCAGCCACAGCTTCTCGGGGCAACCTGGGCCAGGCTCTCACCACCCTCACAGCAAAGAATTTCTCTCTGGTATCCAAAACTTCTGTCTGGTATCTGGTGGCACCACGCTGAGGGCATGAGCAGCCCCAGCCTCCAAGTCAGGGATTTCTCTGTCACCCTTTCCTGCAGAGCCATTCCAGCCCTCAAGTGGACAGTGTCCTTCCCAGAGCTGCTGGCCAGAGCTTCATTCTCTGGGTGGCAGGGCCATCACCACCATGTTGATGCAAACAGAGTGATCCGCAAGTCTTTTGCTTTCTTTGATGCTTCCAGGGCAAATTCCTCCAGAGCCTGCAAAGTTTGCCTCTCTATTTCACATTAGCACTGGTTTGTAGCTGCCCTCTGGCCCCCAAGGTGGAAGGTCAATCCTTTATTTACTTAGTCCCTCACTTAGTTCATCTGCAGCCCTTTCAGTGCTTGGGATAACAGACACAAAGCGGGCTGCTGACCCGCTCCCTAGCCAGGACCCCGTGCTCCCCATCCCCTGTGCTTAGGGAGAAGAGCATCGTGTTCTCTAGGTGATACCAGTGCAGCCCAGCAAAGCAAGCTGGGGCTGGGGGGTGTGTGAGCAGCACCTCTTTCCCACTCAGGGGCAAAGTCTGATTCAGCATGGAGCAAAACAAGGGATGCAGAGGCTTCCAAGCTCTGAGATGCTTAGGTTAAAAGTGGTGAATGGTAGGGGAGAATTACATCCCTCATGTCAGCTGGCAGGTCCTGCTTGTTGGTGCCTCTGAAGCTGGTTGCAGTCCTTTGCTGCCCCCTGACATTGCAGCATCCTTGTGCCACTGCCCTCCATGGAGTGACCCAGGGCCTCTCCCGGGTGCTGCTGCACCTCAGCAGGCAAAGGTAGAGCCCCGCGCTGAGAAGGGGAATGTGCCACCTCTGGGCTCCGTGCCTGCCACCAGTGGCTGCCTGCCCACCCTCTCCAAGTGTCCCCTCTGCAGTCAGAGCACTCCCAGGACATGAGAGCCTGGTGGGTTCCAGCTGAGCCATGGACTCCCTGGGGTCACTGATGGGTGGGCTCAGAGGCAGAAAGTCTCCTAAAAGCAGAGAGGTGCAGCACAGTAGGGTGGCTCCAGCCCCCTCAGCTGCGGTGGGCCATACCACCAGCAGATTTCAACCCTCGTCCACTTGCGTGATCCTGGGGAATGGTGTTTTTCCAGTTCTGTCCCACCTGGGGACAGCCACCTCAGAGCATCACCCACCTCAGGATGCTGCAGCTTGCTGTGGTGCAGCCTGCAGGTAACATCAAACCAAAGCAATCAAGAGTAGCAAACATGCAGTATTAATAACTAAATAATTATGGAATCCTTAAAATGGAATGATACACTTATTAAAAGGATAAATTAAAACACTCCTCAAGCACCCCCACACTTGCACAGGGTTTAAGACCTGAAAAAGCAGATGAAGGACCCCAACTCCCCCCAGAGGAGACCACGTCTGTGCAGGAGCTGGAGGACAGCCCTGTCCCACCCTCTCCTGACAGCAGGGACCCCCAGTCCCGCTGCAAGCACCGCTGGCTGGAAGGAGCGGAGGTGGTTTCGGAGGGTCAGCCAAAGGCAGACACAAAAGGGGTTTCCTTGAAGGCTCCAGGAGGGAAACGTGCCCTTTGTCTGGGTGCCCTGGGCCCGGCTGTTTATTCAGGTCCCACAGAACAATGCTGAAGCCGGAAAAAACTGCCCTCCCCCCCTCCATAGACCCAGCCAGAGGGGCCATGTGTCCCCCTCCCCAAAGCTTGTCCCCAGGGTGGGTTAGCGGTGCCTTGGCTCAGAGCCATGCTGCTCGTGTTTGTCACCACACAGGTTTGGTTTAGTTTGGATTTTTATGTTTTTTTAAAACTTTTTGTTGCTGTGCTCTCCTATTCCTTCAAAGGACGGGAAGTGGCAGTTTCTTGGAGAGGAGGTTGGGGATTTGGGGAGTTTCAAGGCCAGGAGGGAGCATGAGATCATCCATCCTGATCCCCCACCGCAGCCCTGGCCCACAGTATCCTCTGGCCACAGCAGTGCCAGTTGTAACCCAGCACATGCTCCAGAGAGCCAGGCTGTGCCCAGTCTATGTCTGGCCCAGGGATATCACTCCTGCTGAACACCAGAGCCCATGCTGAACACCAGAGCCTCTGCTCCAGAGGTTCAGGCAAGCCCCAAACCTGGCTGTAGCTGAGCTCATAGGAGGGAAGGCTGTGGTCCAGCCTGCCCAAACTTCCACACTTGAGAGCAGAGGCTTCCAAGGAGAACTACACCCCAGGAACGGTGGGGTTTCAAGGCAGCACTAAACTGAGCTCATGCATCCCCTGCACAGCCACTTTTCCCTGGGCAGCCTGGAGAAACCAGCCAAGCAGGAGCAGTGACCCTGCTGAGGGTTACAGGGCCAAGGCAGAGCAGTGCCCCAGGTGCTCAGCATCGAGCCAGACTGAGCTTTCACACAGGTGGGGAGTTTTTAAACCAGCTGGAGGATGTTGCAAGGCAAGCACTTTGCCTCCCAGTTGAGAGCCACTTGTGTTCCCTGAGTGAGGTGTCTTCCCACTTTGGTGGCATTATAGGACGTGACAAGGCAATCCCTGCCGGGAAATTAATGACCCCAAACACCATGCCCATCCATCAGCACCCCAACCTGTTACCTAGCACGCTACCCACCCTGGCCACTCACCCAGTGCTGCTGGGCATTGGAGGTCAAGGACAGCCTGGAAACTTCTCTTTCCAAGGATCTAACGCTGCTGCCAGGCTGGCAAGGAGCTCAGCTCAATGGAGAACCAGCACATCCTCAGCCCTACTCGTGTCACAGAAAGGTTTGGCCAGCAAGGGCTGGTTGTCCTGCTGCTCCTCAAGGCAGCTGTGTCTGACCAGTGTCTGTGTTCTTCTTTCCTGTTGCCCACAGGAGCCTCGAAGGCTGGCACAGTCCCAGGTGCCAGGGCCATGGGAAAATGCTCTGTGACTACCAGCAACCCCAGACCTCGAGTTCAGTGATGGCCAGGGCAGGTTAATACAGTGCTGAAAATGAAAGCAGAAAGAAAGGCTGGACATTAGGAGAGAATTCTTCCCAGAAAGAGTGGTCAGGCACTGGAATGGGCTGCCCAGGGAAGTGGTGGAGTCACCGTCCCTGAATGTGTTCAAGAGTTGATTAGATGTGGTGTTGAGGGATCTGGTGTAGGGGAGGACTTTGTAGAGTGGGGCTGATGGTTGGATTTGATGATCCCAAGGGTCTCTTCCAACCTAAACGATTCTATGATGATTCTATGAAAGCCGGAGAGGCTGGAGAAGTGTGAGTGGTTCCAGGACACATCAGTGGGGAGAGTGTCATCCCAGGGCTGCATTTCCCAGACCCAATGTGCAAAGGGGCACCTGCAAAATGGTAGCAAGGGGTGAGAGTTTGCAGAAACCAGGATAAAAAGGGCTGAAAGGTCAAAAGGATGAAGGCACCTCCAGCTCCTGAGGGCTGGCTGTGCTTCCCGGGGTCTGGGCCCCACGTGCTGCCAAGACCAAGACTGGTACTCGATGTGCTTACAGCCTTACAGAAGCTTTCATGGCACATTTGCTCGTGCTTGGTGGCCTGCAAGGTGGATCCCCTCAAGCTGCTGGTGGGTTTTGGGGCACTGATGCTGAATGCCTGATGCTTTTAGCCATCACCGTGGCAGTGAGATGACAGCTCCCTGGGCTCGTGCCAGGCGAGCAGATCATCCCACCTGGCACCGCAGCATCCTGCTCACGTGCCCCATGGCACACACATCTGGGGCTGGCAAGGGGCAGAGAGGTGCTGGAAGGTGAGTGAGATGGGGGTCCCCACCTCCCTGTGAGGAGATGCCTGGAGGGGAGGTCCCTAATGAGAACCCTGGCACCTGGATATGGCCTTTGGGGAATCGAGCAGACTGGTAGTCACACCTCCTTCAGCAATGGTACTGGGGGAGCTGGGGGGGCACTGAAACCCCAGAACCTGACCAGCAAGGACAGATAACAGCCAACACAGGGAGCAAAGCAGTTTGTGCAGCAGCCAAGGCCAAGCAAAGTCCTCTCCATGTCTTCACAGGGCGAGGGCATTTGCAATGTCCCTTTGCACACCCCCAGCACGTGCAAAGAGTCCAGGCAGGAGGCAGGGGCTCAGCTCCTGGGAATGGGGTCGAGTCCCAGGGATGGAGGATGTCTGGAAATGCTTTCCAATGAGCTGCTTCTTCCCCTGAAAAATGGAATTTCATTAAATCAGCAGTGAAGCAGTGGGGGAAATTCCCGCGTCGTGCTTGCCCTTCGCTTTGTCTCCATTGGATAATTATGAAAAATACAACTTTCCAGGCGTGCCACTTGTATTTCTTCAATTTAAAAATTTATCTTCCACCTCATTCTCCAAGCAGTTTTTTTTTTCTTCCACTTCATCTTAATTGTGGGAAAAAAAATGTTAAAGTCTTCTGTTTTCTGGTACTAAAAGAAAATGGAGACAAAAACTTTCCAACTTAAAGCTTTCTCACCAACACAAAAAGGACCAAGCGAAACATTTCCCCTCCCCCTCCCCCCCCAGCCATCTTTGTTCCTCTTGAAAAATTTCACAAGGCAAAAAGCCACCAAAGGACAAAAATTCAGTAGCTTCCTCCCTGAGCTGATGGAGATCTCTCTGGAGGAAACATGCCCGATAAGCTGAAGTAAAAGCTGCCTCCCCTGCTTTATCTCAAGCGGTGTGTCAGAGGGGTATTTCTAGCAGGATCTCTT
Source organism: Jacana jacana (assembly GCA_013400555.1). Classification (NCBI taxonomy): domain Eukaryota; kingdom Metazoa; phylum Chordata; class Aves; order Charadriiformes; family Jacanidae; genus Jacana; species Jacana jacana. The sequence continues at coordinate 159,343 of VZTM01038917.1, forward strand.
CTGGACACTCAGAGCATCAGATTACTCTCTCATCCTGTACTCCTCCGCTGAATGGTTTCGGAGCTCCCAGTTCGGCGCTCACTGGAGATGCTGGGCAGCCACACTGCAGCGGGACATGGTCTGTAGCCAGAGGGAAGGGTTCTCGCTGATAGCAGGGGGTACATCTCCATCCTTCCACCCAGCTGCTTCACTGGAGAAGGCTGGGAATGCCCCAGGAGCTGCTCCCTGGGCCACACGACGTGTCTGGGAGAGCCCTATTTCACCAAGGGGTTTTTTGGTCTTTGGAAAGCTGCTTTGGTGCCTCAGTTTCACCAGTTCAGTGTACTAGCAGCCTCCTCACTATTGTCCTTCCTAAACCAAGCACAGACAAGAAACACGTGCGTGTCCCAACATTAGAGGCTTCTCAATTCCCCCTTCCATCCAAGGCCAGTAACTTTTGCTTCTGCCCCTACATGGGGTCATGCAGGGAACTGAAACCCTGAGAGCATCCAGCCCCAAAACACCCCATGGCTCGGACTGGACACCTGGAGTTCAAACAGCCACCATGGTGAGCACCGGGCTGGTCACCTCCCTACCCCAGCTGGGTCCATATTCCCAGTGTTTGCTGTTAATATTCCTACCTGCCCATGGGGAAACCTCCTCATCAGCTGCCTCCGTCCACCAGCTCCCACAGGGCTTTGCATCCAGGCACTGCCATGGCTTTGTCCACCCCTGCAAGCTCAGAGAGGAGCACAGACTGGAAACCCCCAACCTAGAATGAGGCCAATTACCCATTAATTGATGCCGCCCGCTCCCCAGTGATTAATTGTCAAGAGAAATCATGTCACATCTTGCAAGCCCAGACTCCAGCGCAGCGACATGGTGGGTCCTTTATCAGCCCCGGGGCCAGCCACGGCACCAGCCTGTCTGAGCCAGGCAGGTACCTCCGCGGCCCAGGGCTTGTTTGTTTTGGTGTAAGCCTGAGCGTAATTGGGGCTAAAGAAAAATACCCACAGCAAAACAAACGCGGCGCCAATGATGGACACAGCCCTGCAGCCAGCACGAAGACAGATGGGAGGAGGGCCTGTCCCAAGAAGCCCAGGTGGGGAGCCTCGAAGAGTTCAGTGCGTGGCCATCGACCACGTAATTAATTTCCAGTGCCCCCTGGGAGAGCTGAAGAGCCTTGGCCAAGCACCTCCTGCAGCCTGGATGTGCCCAGTGCTGGGAGGGAGAGCCCCAACTCAGAGAGTGGGGCTGCCTGTGCCAGCCACGGGACTTTCTCATGGCTTTCTTTGCCCCAGCTTCCCCCAGTACCCACCTGAATAATTCATGTACGAGACAGAGAAGAGGATAAATCACGAGCAATGATTAACATGAGCTATTTCACGGGTTGGGAAGATCTATCGGCCTGGCTGCACCAGGTTGCAGTGATTAATGCAGCGCCGCTGCCCTGGACAGAAGCCCTTACATTCAATTACAGATGCTGGTGGGCTCCCGGGCAGCAAGAAATCAGAGACGAGCCCAACTAAGGAAACCCCAGTCCACTGTAAGACATTTTGGGTGGATCTGCCCCGTAACAGCCTCAGTCAGGTTTAATGGGATTCAGACAGGTCAAGAAACCGAGCACACAGGGAAAACTGGGCACGCTCTGACATCCCCGTGCATTTGTGACTTAGCGTAAAGCCATCAAAGCCAGCTCTTAGGTCACGTCCATCACAGGAGGCTGCAGACTCATCAGGCCAGTCCTCCCAATGCCCTGGGAGCAGACTGGCCTGGGGTGTGGAGAATACTTTTAAAAACTGAAGAGAAAGGAGGGGGAAAAAAAAAAAAAGCACCATACTGGTTTGATTCACATTAATTAACTAACAATTCTTTAACATTAATTAGTTAGCAAACTGAATGTTATTCTAATTCCTCGGTAACAGCTGACTCCAAATGCCCCTTTTTTCACCCAGTCCAGGGCTTCCCCCTTGTAATGCCTGGGAGCTTTGCCCTTTCGGGGCAGGATCCCTCCTCTGCCCCATTGGTACCACCTGATTTATTTCTGACAATCAGGAACCTCACAGAAATGTTTCTGCATCTGCTGGAGGGCCCAAAGGGGTGAAGCTCTTGGCAGGGGGGGGTTATAGGTGAGCCCTTACCAAGCTCACAGGTGTCAGATGCGCCGTGGTTTGAATCCAGCTCCTGGGCTGGCTCTGCATAGTGATTATTGGGGTTTTTTACTGTTTGATCTCTCTGTTCTAGCTACACCTGACTCCTTCCTTTTTCTATCCTTGGCCTCGATAGCAAAAGGCCTGTTTGTTCAGCTTTGGGTCTTGCTAACCAGCACCACACCGCATTTAGGACCAGGAGAGCCACCACTGGGCTGTCTTTGTGCAGTTAGGCTATAGCTACCTATTTTAAAGGCTCAATCACATCAGACCTGCAGCATTTCTCAAAAAGAAGGGAAAAGGCTGTGGTCACAGCGCTTTTGGTGACAAAACCCCTTGCCCTGCTGTGTGGCACACGTGGTTCCAGGTCCCCCTGCAGCCTGGCCGGGCTCTGGCTCCCCATCCGCAACACGGCGATCCGCCAGGGAGGAGCTGTATTAGCCCAAGCCATTAACACAGAAAGTTATGAGCAGGCTCTTGGGCAGAGTCTATTTTCATATTCAATTGGCTAATTAAATGTAAATCATTGCTCAGGATTACCACAAAGCATCCCAAGCCCCATTAGCTAGCCCCTATTCACAGGGGAGAAAGGGTGTCCCCCCTGCCCTGCGCAGAGGTGATTCACGGTCACACAGGACGTGCTGTGGCAACGAGTGGCTTCGTCACCCATGGGTGATGAGAGACACAGGGGGTGAGTGGGGTTGTTTGAGCTCTGGGGAACCCAAACCCACTTCTTTCCACCTAAGGGGTGTTTCAAGCGGTGACATCTGGCAGTGGCTCTCTGCACCGGTGGGGCTTGGAAGATGCTCTGTAAGCATTGCAGCTATGATCAATATTTGGAGCCTGCTGGCCCTGGCCACCCTCTCCAGGGCCTGCTGGAGCATATGGGTGTTCTCAAACCACCGGCTAGTGTTGCAGCAGCTTTTAAGGTGTCACCGACCTCCTCGCGGGGACCCTCTGCCAGTCACATAGGCTGAAGTGGTGGGAGAATCCAGGGAGGTCTCCAGAAAGACACCCACCAGCCTGGCCACCATGCCCATGTTGGTTTCCTACCTGGCACATCACACAGAAATGCTACAAAATCAGCAGCAAGTGGCATTTTCTGCTCCAGACAGGACACAGGAGGGCTGCAGGTGGGGCAGTGATGGATGCCCTGGGAAGCGGCGCTTCCCTCTGGCCAAGGCACTTGCAGGAGGGACGCGGTCTCTCCGACAAGCACTGGCCTCCTGCCTCTGTTTACTGTCTCCTGCGTTTGGGTCAGGGCCTCGCCGCAAACAGCAGCACGGCTGGATCTGGTTTCACTCCCTTTCTCAAAGCAAACAAACACAGACAGCATCGCCCACTGCATCGGCCTGGGGGGCACCGGGCTTCCTCCTCCCATGGACGCAGCATGCAGCCAGCCCCCGGCTGGGTTGGGTGCTCCAGGCTGCATCTGCCTCATCCCCCACCTCAGCCCAGGTGCCAGCTCCTTGCATCCTGCTGGTGGGAGCAGCCAGTCCATCTCTCCCCATGGTCATACGGCGAAGGAGCCATTCTTTGAGTGGTACGGGCATGACAGAAGTCCATGCCACGCAGGGGGACTGGTGAGCAGGGCTCCACGGGTATGGCACTGCCTCCACAGGGTGCTTGAGGGTCAGAGCTGAGCTGCAAAGCCAAGGGCAGAGGGATGTGGAGGGGTCTGGGATAGGGATGAGGGTGAGGCAGAGCTGGTCCAGCCCCGCTGCCTGGCATCTGCATTTCGGTGCCCGTGGCAAAATCCACCTGCCACTCACAGCAACCCCGTGCCCGCCTGCCCCACAGCCCGACTCTGGTTGCATGTCCTGGCTGGCTGCAGATGGATGGACTGGGAACCAGCCAGGAGCAGGCAGAAAAGCTGGAAGACATGGTGGGGGTTTCTTCACCCCTCTTTGGGACAGCTCGCAGACAGCTGCCAGGACCAGATCTACCAAGGATTCCCGGGTATTCGTGAGAGCCCTGGTGGCTGAGACATGGCTGTTTGCAGTAGACGGAGCTGCAGCTCATCCTCTGAATTCCCTTTTAATTTGGAATATGCTGCCTGGCTCCCTGGAACCCGGTGCTGGTAGCTGGCAACATCGGCCGAGCTGGGCACACACACACAAGGAGCCCTGCGAGGTGGGGACAGCAGGGGACAACGGCATCTCCGGGAGATCAGGGAGGACACTCTGTGGGCAGCCTGTGCCACGCTGCCTGCAGTCCTGCGGGCAGGGAAGGAGCGGGGGGGCTTACCCTCCATAGCCCCCAGGTACCCGGCTGCCTCCTGCTGGTCCTGCCTCTGTGCTGGCTCGCAGCCCCACCGCAGGGCGGTCCCCGCTGCCTCCTCTTATCAGCCACTGCAATCCCACCTGTGTGGTACCAGCCCTCTCCGTATTAACCCCTGACCCCGCTGAGCTGCTCTTTTCTTCTTTTGACAATTGTGTTTACCGAGTGCTTGCAGGTTGGCTTTTTTCTCCGTGCCACAGCTCAGCCATCGCGTCTCCAGTCCAGGATGCATCCCAGCCCTTCCCAGCTTGGAAGGTCCACAACGGCCACAGCCCGGCACAGGGATGCTACTCCTGCCAAGCCAGCCAGTGAACAACAGCAGCCCCAGCACCTCTGAAAAGCCTGGAAAAAACTGGTGCTCACCTTTTGCAGCGAGATCTTTGGAAGAAGTCCTCCCATCCACTCTGGTCCCTGTCCCCCCTTGATTTCCCATGGGACCCCAGCCTTGCCTGGGTACCAAAGGGGACTCCCAGGCCCAGGGTGACCTCTGCTCCCAGCTCCCCCAGCCCCAGCTGGAGAAACTGGACCTGCCTGGGACCTCAGGAGCAGGGACAGAAGAGATGTGAAGGCCAAAGCCAGAGGGTGTGGGGTAAAAGAGCTTCTGCAAACCCTCACCAAGCCAGACTACCCCAGCCTCAGCAGACTTCCCTTCACCCTCCTCCTCTCATTCACCCTTCCTTAATTATTCTTAATGGGCAAGCTCATAAGAGCTTCTATTAACTTCATTACCAGATCAATTAGTGCTTTCTTTTCCCCTTCCTCCTCCCCCCAAGCTAATAATCCCATCAAATATGAAGACAGCATCCGCACCGGTACCCAGCAACCTGGAGAAGGTGCCGGGAAATGCAGCGTAGCCTGAGCTCCAGATGCTCTGTTGGGCACTTCGGAGATCGATGGATCCTCCCCAAGATTTGGCCCAGCAAGGAAGGCAGGGAGCAAGGGAGGGGGGAGATTAATTGGAGAGGACTTTGGCACCGAATGGCTCCAAACTCTACCGGCGTGGGCTGAGCAGGAGTGGCTTGGCACTGGATGCAGCCCTTTTGCCTGCAGCCCTGTGAGCTGGCGGGGTCGGCGCAGCCGGCAGAGGATACAGGTGTTTGTCGGTGAATCCAGGGGAAGGAAGGACCCACAGCATCAATCAGAGCCCCGCAGGACAGTGGGGATGTGGCCATGGGGACAGGAGATGTGGGGGGGCAGCAGCCACGTGTTCTGAAGAGAGGGAAGAGGACAACTGGCTGGCACAGGGATGAGGGCAGTCCCAGCACCTCTGCTCCACTCTCTGGGAGATGTGAGGGAGGATGGGGACACCACCCCCCAGGCACACAAGAGAGCTTCGGGGAGTCCTGCATCCCCTTTGGAGAGGGAGGGACATGAAGGACAAGTGCTTGAGTTGAGCACATTATCCAGCAATCCTTCCCCAATTTCTGTCCCCTTTGGGGACCCACCCTGAGCACCCCAAAGACGAGTGTCCCCCCCTCCCAGCCCTTGGCACAGCCCTTGCACGCACACAAGAGCTGAATACATGGATACAGGAGCTGCCTGCGAGCTGCAGCCATCCAGGATGCCCTGGCTTGCAGCGAGGCCATCGCAGCCTGACTGACAGTCCCTGAAGGGGACGGGCAGGGAAACTGTGGGAGTGAAAGGATTTTGAAATGTTTGACCAGGGGGAGACCTTGCTTGGAAAGCTACTCCTCTCCCAGGGACTCCAGCTCCCACCCCAGAGCATTCCTCAGAGATCCCTTGGCTGCCCACGCAGTTTGTTCCAGCCTGAAAGAACCCACTTGAGCATCCTGGAAAGGCCACAGCGTTCCCAGCAGCCTGAGCCATGTGTCCCACTGGTGTCATGCTGATGGCTTGCAGCTTTGGCACTGGAAAGGACTCAAGGGCCACTGCAAAACTTCAGCCTCCCCAAGCCATGGGGCATCACGACTCTTATCCCAGGGGCTCAGCGTGAGCTCTTGATCCCTCAGCCAGCTGGGACAACCAGAAGCACTATGGTACAAGGAGGACTTGTGCCAGTGAAGCACCCACAGCTTTCTCATTGAACCAGCATTCATACTCAGGTGGGGTCCACATGGCCACCAGGAGTAGGACCCTGCAGAGCCAGCCCTTAGTCCCCATGCTTCTGGGCCATTCTCAGCCCTTGGGTTTAAGGCTAGGACCACTACAAGCTGGTTTAGCTGGCCATGTCCCCTCCCAGCTCCTGGAGGATGAGGATGTCAGATGGGGCACTGTACTTTTGGCCTGGCAAAAAATAAAACTCCAGCAGCTTTTGGTGGCTACTCGCAGTGACCTCTGCATGGAGACATTGCTCCTGGACTACATCCACTGAGAAGTCTTCTTTCTGTTGTCTTCCCAAGTGGCCCAAGTTCATCTCCCTCCTAAAGCAGCCAGTTCCCCTACCCCAGCTGGACTTGCCCCTGCTCTTGCCTGCAAATCTTCTTCGCTCTGTGGAGCTGACCTGAGACTCTTTAGACTCTCAACCCTGAGCCTGTAGGACCAGTCCCACTCACCTCTGAGGCTGGACCAGACAAGATCCCTCCACAACACCAGTCAACACAGGGTTGTCCATCCCATGTCCCGAGAAGGCAGGTAGAGCCCTCTTTGCTGCCTGTGGGGTTGTAACTCCCAAGGCAGAGCCAAGAGGAAGCTGCCCAGCTCTCACCACTTTTCAGCTGCTTCGTTTACATGCTGTTCCCAAGGAAGCCCTCTAAAGAGAGCTCCTGGCTTTCATCTGCTATGAGCTGTGCAGACTCAGCTCCAAGAAGCTCCATTTTGCAGCTGACCTGGGGCATCTCAGTTTTGTGGCCCTCCAGGGATGTGTGGGGACACTGCTTGCCCAGAGGGGTGCCCTGGGCTGAGCACTACAGGTCTGGGGCCAGACCCAGCCCAGGGGCTGGCAGGGAGAAGCAATACCACTACCACAGGTCCGGGAAGAGGAGGAAACCCAGCCTGAGTCCCTTGTCCCTTGTAAAACTGACCCTAAAGGCTTCCAACTTCATGGCCAAGGGCTTCTTCCCCTTCCCACATGGAGGTATCTAGCACGAGTGATATCGCTGCAGGGGGGACGGAGGAGGAGGGAGCAAAGTGCTGCTGCCCACCCCCCACTCCTTGCCTCCCCCCCCNAAGGCTTCTCTGTGTGTGTGTGTGAGTCCTGCCAGGTTAATACTGCTGCCGATTTCCCTGACAGCTCCAAGATTGATTACCCGCCTCAGCGCTCTTTATAACTTGATCAGTCGAATTAATCTCTGGCTGCGGGCCCATCTGATGCCAGGCATCACAAATTTAATTTGGAGGTGTACGGGATCTTTTATTCCTCCCTCTCTCCCACCCCTCCCAACCCTGTCCCTGTCCCTCTCCCTCTCCCTTTCTTCTCGACTGGCCGGCACGCATGATGCTCCCCCCGCCGTAGGGATGACCTGGGCTGTCAAAGGAGCTTCCTCAGGGCTGCAGGGAATAACATCATCAGGTAAACCCGTGCTACCCACAGCAAAAAAGGCAAAAAAAAGAGGAAAAAACCCAACAACAACAACAAAAAAACCCTAAACAGAGGCCAAACCAGACACTAAGTAAGACATATTAATGTACTAAAGACTTAATGAAGTTTGGGGGGGGGGGGCGGGGGGAGGGGGGGGAAGGTGCTTACTTTATTAGTTTATGGCCGATTAATGGGAACGGTCATTACAATGATGGAGATGGATTGCTCCCATCAAACACAACCACCAGCCCCATTCAGGAGGTAGAAGGGTGCCGGCGTTAGCGCCTCGCAGCTCGGCCGGGGCCGGGGGAGCAGGGTGCCAGGGAGAGAGGAAAGAGGGGAGGGCGGTGGGATGCGAGGATGCCAGCGGGGTTTTAGAGGTTGTCATGAGCTGGAGACTGAATAAATGAGAGGTTCAAGTGGTGGGACCAAGGTGTCAGTGCTTTCACAGAATCGTAGAAACACAAGGTTGGGAAGGACCTACAAGATCATCTAGTCCAACCATCCTCCTACCACCACTACTACCCACTGAGCTACTCAATCATGTCTTGTAGCACCTCATCCAGATGCTTCTTGAGCACCACCAGGGATGGTGACTCCACCACCTCCCTGGGCAGGCCATCCCAGTGCCTGACCACTCTTGGGGAGGAAAAGTTGGTCCTGACATCTCATCTAAATCTCCCCTGGAGCAACTTGTGGCCATTTCCTTGAGTCCTATCATTAGTTCTCTGGGAGAAGAGGCCGACCCCCTCCTCTTCACAGCCTCCCTTCAGGAAGTTGCAGAGTGTGACGAGGTCTATAAGACTTGTGTTCCAGACCAGCCTAAACTATCCCAGCTCCCTCAGCCGTTCCTCATAAGACTTGTGTTCCAGACCCCTCGCCAGTTTTGTTGCCCATCTAAGGAGGAGATGTCCTGCAAAGGAGGGGAAAAAAAAAGGGGCAGTGGGGAAGCAAAGGAGAACACATGCCAGCCTGGGCCCCAAAGGTGTGTTCAGCTTCCAGATCCAGAGGAAGGGCATCTAGGATGTTAGTACCCAGAGCCCATCCATGGAGGGCACAGGACAGACAGATGGACTAGGAGCTCAGCTCCATGAGTGGTAAGCAGCTCTCCCTTGTCCCCCCGTGCTGGGCTCTATGCTGGGACTCCAGCATAGTCTGCAGAACCAAACCTGCCCAGGATGTGGAAATCAGTTTTTCACTCCAGACCACAGTTAAATACCTGCTCACAGCCCAGGTGCCCCATGGTGATGACCCGGAGGTCCTCAGGCATCTCATGATAACCTGAATTATCCAATAACTCTCCAGCTGCTAATTGGTAGTTACCCTTCAGCTCCCTTGGGCAGGGCAGGAATTCTCATCCCTGGGAGTTGGGCTGCTGACTGCCATTTACTAAGGCTGGGGGAATAAACGCAGGGAAGCACTCACACTTGCTTCTGCTCAACAGCCTCTGATTCCTCCTGGACAGTGTTTGCAGCCCCTTTCATTCACCTCACACCAAGATTTACACCAAACACAGAGGGCAATTTACTTTTTTTTGCCCTTAATTGCCTGAGTATTTGCACTGGAGCCAGGAGGGAGCATCTTAAACATTTGTGCAAACTTTGCTTTCCCTGGAAGGCTGATGTCTGTTGATCTCCACACGCAGGTGACAGGAACACTGGGAGACACATCTCTTGTCTTGCCTATTTTTTTTGGATGGCAGGGTCCCAGGGCACATCCAGAACCTAAACTGGCAGCCTCCTGACCCACCTGCCCAGGCACTGGGTGGCAGAGGTGGGAGTGCATCTGCCAAACCCTCGGAAGGAGTAAACAAGCACCCAAAGCAGCTTCCTTTCCCACGTAGCCTCACCCATGGCTGCTCCAGCTGATGCTGTACCCAAGCTCTGCCCCAGCCTGGGGGATCTGCCCAGTTCCCACAGCTCTGCTGTCACAGACCATGGCCTTTCTCCATAGGGCTAGTCCAGCTTGTTGAACATGGTGCTTCATGGGCTTGCAGAGCAGCAGGAGGCTGGCTTTGCCCTGAAACCTTCATCATATAATTAACCCTCAGGGGTGATGTGGAGATATGATGGAGAAGAGCAGGGCTATGGATTTCCATTCCTTATCCATTGATAGGACAAGGGGTAACAGTTTTAAATTGATAGAGGGGAGATCTAGATTAGGTATTAGGAAGAACTTCTTTGCTGTGATGGTGGTGAAGCACTGGCCCAGGTTGCCCAGACAAGCTGTGGCTGCCCCATCAGTGGAGGTGATCAAGGCCAGGCTGGATGGGGCTTGGAGCACCCTGGTCTCATGTGAGGTGTCCCTGCCCAGGGCAGAGGGTTGGAACTCCATGATCTTGAAGGTCCCTTCCAACCCAAACCATTCTATGACTCCATGAGTCCTTCAGGTCCTCTCCCAGCACAGCAGCTCTCCACCTGCATGCATTACCTGTCTGTTCAGCCAGTTTCCCATCCAATTGCTGGACAAGCCTAGGATGACTTGATATCCAGAGCCTGGCAGAACAAGCCAGTTTGGTGATTTGGTGCTGTGAAGGGTTTGGGATCATCTAGCAGCTCACTGACAGTCAGGCTCAGTGGCACGGGAAGGGCTCGCAGCCGCCCGCCAGCACGGAACAGCACCGCTCTCCAGCAGCCACGTGGAGTTGCGGCCTTTCATCGTTCCCAGAGTGATGAATAACCCCCCTAATGAATGGAGGGAAATTGGATTAGTGCTGAACACCCATGTGCTTAAACTGCGCCTGATTAAAACCCCATCTGCGCAGGGAAAGGCCGTGTCTCCCCGCCGCTCAAAAGCCGGGGAGCTGGCAGCGCTCGTGCACGGCCTCATCTGCAGCCTGTTTGGACATTTCAGGTGCTCAGGAGCTTTTTCCCCACCTTTACCACTCCTTGCAAGCTGAACTGGAAAGTCTGGAGCTGGTTTTCCTCAGTCTGCCAACCTGTTCTCCGTGGGTGCTTTCACAGCTAGGGAGAGGGATGCTGTACGAGAATTTAAGTCATCTCTGGGCTTGCCACCAGGTCCCTGCCTCAGCTGGGAAACAAAATCAGTGTCATCCTCCATGCCTCAGTTTCTCTATCTCCAGTTGATACTGAGAAGCAACAGCTTCTCACACACAGACACTGTCTTTTCTTCAAAGCAGAGACTGTCTACCTCTAGGAGTTTGCCCCACGTTCTGCCCTCTGCTTTTCTTGGTGGTTTTTCACAGACCCCTTAGAAACAGCCTGGGGACACCGATGGGGCTGACAGTTCACCAGACGTGGGTGCTAGGACACGGAGTAAGAAACCTGCCAGGACTGAGACTGCAAGCAGAGAATTCAAAGCTAGGAGAGACACAAGGATCCTCCACAATTTCCTCTGAGACTGCCCAGGCCAGGTGCTATCAGCCTGCCTCCAAACAGCTGGAACCTGGGTTTGCTTCAAGCACCTCTAGGACAAAAATACGTGGAAAAGGATCCTGGTTTGCTCTGCAGACAACAAGAGCAGGCTAAGCCACCTCTGTTCTGGGGGGAAGGGCTTATGTCGCACCCCCCTCCCCTCCCTGTGTGGCTAAAACAACCAGAAAACAAAATCGATCTTATTTTTAAGGATTTTGTTCTTGGTTTGAACTTATGTCCAGATTCATGTTTCCCCTTTCCCAGTTTCATGGGCCAATCTGTCAGCACTTGGCGACTCCTTCTCACAAAGTAACCAGGGGCCCTCACACCCGTTATGATAAGAGCAGTCCACTAGAACCTACAAAGAATTTTCTTCAAGCCCAAAATCCCACCATGGCTCCTCCCTGTGCCAGTTCCAGCGGCACATCCATCCTCCCACCCAGGAGACGGTACTGACCCACCGACCCTCCTTCGCAGGAAGCTCACAGCCCTTGGATGGCCGCTCCTTGCTGCAAACCCTGGGGACAGCTGTGGGACCTCATGCCAGGCTCCTACCTTCTCAGTCTTGGTTTCCTGGGACCATTTTTTGGGGAGGATCAGCCCCTGCTATCCATCTCATGGGCAACATGCTGCTTGCAACACACAACATGCTGGTGCTATCCCAAAGATACATCCCAAGGAGCTCTTCCTGCTCTCCTCTCCTCTCCAGATGTAGCACAGGCCACATCTGGTGCAAGACACCGCACAACAGCACATCCCACACCAGGATCTTGCCCTGCGCTTGGCCCGAGCTTTGACCAGTGATGCCCCATCCTTCCCCAGCCTCCACACACCCTCATGGAAGACCTGGAGTTTGTTACATCACCAGCCTGACTACGAGCTGCTTCACATCTGCCCAGCTCAAGGTTGGGCTGCCAAGTGGTTTTGGCATTGATTTGCCCTCATGCTAGTATGAGACAAGACTCCAACATCTGTTGAACGGGCACCGGCATGTAAGGAAAGGCAGCTGCTGCTCTGATTAACAGCCCAGCAACCCTGCAGAAGTAGGGAGGAGCCTACAACCCAGCCAGATGTCAGCCCCTGGATGGCTTTTCTCATTTTCCGGGTAGGGTCAGGCTGTGTTTGTCCCTTGGCTCCACTGGGTTCCGAAGAACAACTTTGCACGTCATGGAGCTTGGCCGCTGAGGCTGCTTTAATTGCCAGCCTCCTTTGCTACCAGGTCCTGCACAGGCAGATGTGTAGGTGACTTTGGCAGCTGGACAGCATCTCTGCTGTCCCAGCCTTGGGGCCATCCCACCCCAAGGGGGCCAGCACAGGGATCCAAGGAGATGTTCAGCACTGTCCTTTGCCAGGGTGGCATTATGGTCCGGCAGGGCATCACAGGAGAGCCCCAGATCCCTCAACATATCTCCTCACTTCATGTCCTCATCAAGAAAAATTTCCAGTCCAGGACAAGGTTGCCACCCAGGACCTGTCACAGGTAATGGGAGCTCAGGCTCCATAACATCCAGGCTCCTGCCCTAGACCTCAGGCACATCCCTACAGCTCACCCTGGGGCTGGAACAACCCATCCTGAACTATTCTACCAGCTCTGCTCCTGCACACCTGTATTGCACTCGCACCAGGGACAACTCTAAACCCTAGAATCTAACACACATGCTCCCCCCCCAGAGGACTGCACCACGAAAACCCCAACCCAACCTGCCTGCAAACACCCCAAATGAGCTTTGCTCCCCAGCTCCGCAAGCGAGGGTGGTGGGGAGCCCTCACTGAGGCACCCAGCAGGGAAAGGCTGCGGGTGCCAGCAGCTCTTCAACCGTAATGAAAGTCTCAGGTATCCCAGCCCGGCCAAATCACCTCCTACAGACGCAGCACGGTGCTGGAGTAGCAATAAAAGTGTCAGGGACATCTCCTCGTGCATCACCAGACTGCAGCATTTCGGGAGCGGCCTGTGCAGAGGTTAATTATTGCTTCCCTCTCCTTCCCTCTCGCTCCCAGTTTAAGATGGATCTGACTGTCAGGAGGGGTGACAGATGAAGACAAAGCACAGGTATGGCTCCCATGAACTCTGCACCCGTCTGTATCATCCTGGAGCAGCTGGGAGCGCGTGGAAGAGAGCTGGGGGGAGGCAGAAGAGGGGGCAAGGAAGGGGGAGAGTTGAGAAAGCAGCAACCCTACCAGTGCTGGAATGGATCTGCTGCAGAGGACATGGGATTGCTGGACTGGGAGAAGAGAAATTACAGCTCCTTTCACCCCACTCTTATGGGAGATGGATTTTTTTTTTCCTCCTTACCCCTTTATGAGGCTTTGGGACTTTGCGTAATACTGGCAGAGATCTTTCTCCAGACATCAAGCACTTAGATTGAGCATGAGAAAGGACATGTTTAGATGTCTTCTGCTCCATGGAGCCCCCATCACTGCAGGCACAAGCAGCAGCTCCCCCTTAAGATTTCATGTAAGAATATCCAGGTTCTCTGTCCCAGCTCTGCCACCTTCACACCACTCCAGTCTTTCGGGTGGAAGAAGTCTTGGAGTGGCTGTTAGGAGCAGTCCCCAGCAGACAGACAGCTCTGAGCATTCCTCCTCCATGTGTGGTGCCAGATGACTCGTCATTCTCCTGCTTTCCCAGCCCAGTGGCTTTAGTGCTAGCACAATTACTGCCATTAAGGCATTTCTTTGATGACTGGAGGTAGAAGAGATGACCATGACCTTCTCTCTGTTTCCCAGGACATGTCCCTCCAGAGAAACTTTCAGATTTGCTGGCCTGTTTTGACCACCTTTGTCCTCCCAGTGACCAGACCCACCACCCAGGAGGCACCCAGCCCTTCTATCCCTAGCAGGGACAGGACACAGCTGCTTTCAGGGTAACTTCTCCTTGTTTTCCAGCCAGATGGGGAAAATCAGAAGGTCCGATGCAGCAGACAGGAGCACATTGTGACCTCCCAGGAAAAGCCAGCTGCTTTGCCTCCCAGGCAGTTTTTTAGTAGCTAAGGGATGCTGTGACAGGGGAGCACGTGCTGCTTTTCCCCTACTGCCCCTGCACAGGAATTCCCCGGGTACTGGGAGCAGGGGCTGGCCCTTTCTGCTCCAGAAGGGTTTAGAGGGATTCATCAAGAAGATGGATTCGTACCCCTTCCTCTGGCACTCACCAAAGTCTGGTTTAGCTCTTGCCTGTGCAGAAGGGTTTCAGGGGGGTTGCAGACTGGGAACTGCAAGCCTGGGAGATGCACCAGCTCCTCAGGGCAGAGCAGCACCCACGTCTCCACCTGCTGCTTTCCCCTCGCTCACAAGCATGGACACTGCAGCCGGTTCAGAGGGGTAGAGCCACCCCCAGGCACCCAGGATGGGAAATCACCCCCATTCCCACTTCCCAAAAGGGTTTGGATTTCATCCCATGCCATAAGCTGAGGGATGAGAAGTGCCAGCACGGGCTGTTTTCCTCCCCACAGAAAGGCTTTTGCAAATGACCCTAATGAGAAGGTCTATTTCAAGCTGTTCCCAAACGGTGCCTTTCCTTTCCAGGCTTTCTGGCAGTTTCAGCCTCGTTTGATGCCATTTAGCTGCAGTTGCTGAAGGAAACATCACTTCAAATTAAACCAGAGGGGAGCACTTCAGCTGGACAACTTTGAAGTAGGAGGTTTTGATAAAAGCCTGCATTTCCTCTCCTTCTTGATCTTTTTTTTTCTCCCCCCCCTCTCCTCTCCAAATGGTGAGCTTTGGCTCCTGCGTAGCCAAGAGAAAGGCTGTGATTCCCTCCCAGGGGCATCCTCCCTCACTCCACCTGGGGGAGCCTCTCCCCCGGGGACTATGGGCTCGGTACCAGCAGCTGAACCCAAATTTAATCCTTCTGTATCGCCCAGCAGCACATTTAAAGCACAGCCACCCGGAGGTTCTCCATGTGCACCCTGAACAGGCCAGCTCCCAGCTGCTGGGAGGGCTCAGAGCCTAGAAGATATTTCCAAGAAGTAAAATTCCTAGAGAAGAGGAGCACAATGATCCTCAACCCACTACCAGCCTGCCCCGCGGCTCATACGCGGGTGTTGCGGCACTGCAATTAGGGTAGGGTGGCCCCTGCAGAGCCAGAAGCGTTCTGCCTTATTCATACCATGGGAATAAATGACAAGGTACTTTTAAGCTGCCACTTAGCTACCCTCTGCCTTCCAGACAGCTGCCGTGACCCCAGGAGGCTCCCATCTCCCCAGCTGCTTTCCCAAGCCCTTTCGAACCCAGAGGAAGGCTGGGCCATCAGTGCACCAAGCAAGCCAGGGCTCTGCCAAGTCCCAGGCAAGCTCCCAGTGCTATCCTTGGACAGAGGCTCATCTCCCACCTCCTCCTCACCAGCACCCCTGGAGGGCAGCGGGAGCACCCTGGGGTGCAGGCAGCATGTGTGCCTGCCAGGGAGGACTTATAGGGAAGGCTGAAGAGCTCAGAGTGTGTCCCTCTCCCCACGCGACAGCTAAACGAGCAGAGACAATTAAATGTGCCATTTGATGGCTGCCTGGCAGAGCTGGAAGTCTCTCTCTCTTTTAATAAAAGGCCTCTTTCCTGAAGTCGCTCAGGCTGCAGCGAGGGCTGCGGCTTGTGAAGCGCGAGAGCCCTTCACATTTAATTAAACAGCCCATCCAAGCCTGCCACGCGTCGGCGGAGCTCGCCACGCTGCTGGAGGTGCCCTGGCACCTCATTCACACTGCAACCCCTCGCCAGGTGAAACAACCCTACCTCTTCAAACACCCCCCCACCTCTTCTCCCACTCCCCCCAGCCTGCACCCAGCCAGGCAGAGCTGATCCCCAGCTTGCCTGGGCTGCGGGATGCCAACCCCAAACCAGGCTGCCATGCCCTCAGACTTCAGTGCCCAGAGGGTACCTAGACCTTGCAGAGCTGCCATCCCCTGTGATATGAGCCCTGCTCTCCAGAGAGGAGCTGAGACCCACCAACTCATTACATGCAGAATGCAGAAATGAGATTCCTCTGGAGGGTGAAACAGCCTGCATGGGACAACCAGGGACAGGAGGTCCCCTCAGTGGGTCCAGCCCCATGGTAGACCATATTGCCCTTCCACATCTCTTGACCTGCAGCTCCACAGGGCACCCTGCATCCCGGACACCATGGCCATGGCCTCCTCGAGCCCTGCGTGCAGTCAGCACCGGCTTCCGCCTGTCCCCAGCTCTGGTCCTTGTCAGCCCGAGGACGGGAAATGCCCTGCTCTTGCCCAGGGCAGATAAGAGAGATGGATAAGGGTGGGGGCAGAGGGGAGGCCAGCATTTGGGTAGCTTGGCTGGCTTTTTGGAGAGCACTTGCTTTGCTGAGACCTGCAGCTTAACCCTTCCTTCTCCAAGGCAAGGGCAAGCTGGTGGTGGGAGAGTGCTGGAGTTTGGGACAACTCCAGTGCTGAGGGCACCATTCTCATGTGCATTCATCCCTCTCTCCCTGTTTAAAGTGAACCCTGTTGAGCTGGAATCGCCAACACTTGTTCCCGGCTCCACCATCCTTGGGCAGGACAGGCAGCATTCTCCCTCCCAAAAATGCTTGCAAGGGAGCTACTGCTCCCATCCTGCAACCACAGCAGCCCAGTGACTTATCTACAGATGGGGGGGCTTCAATCCACCATGTCTACAGCTATGTCCATCCACCACATCTACTCACAGGACACCATGTATCAGGGCTCCCAAGACCCTCTTGGTCCCACTGACCCCAGCCAGCATGCAATCATAGATTTTTATTTTAGTTTGGGTTTGGCTTTTTTTTGTGTCTGGGTTTATTTATTGTTTATTTTCCCCCCTTCCTAGCTGAGCTCTCCTGGCAGGGGAGGATTGGCTCTCACAGATGCCCTGGAGAGATGCTGAGCAGCCATCCCAGCCCTTCGCTGCACACAGTGACAAGCAGCTGCAAAGCAAGGAGGGTGGATAGGAACCCAAGATGTCAGTCTCCCACTGCTTCTGCCTCTCCTCCCAGCCATGCCTGGGAGAGGAAGGTTATTAAAGGGAAAGGGTCAGGCTCTGCTTTGGACATGGACATCCAGCCAGGTGAACTTTTGGGGTTCACACCCCAAAATTGCTGTCCCACACTCTCCCCCTCCCCTGCATCTCCAAACCAGCTCAACCCAGACAGGCTGCGGATGAGTTCTAGCACTCCCCAGCCCACTGGGGCTCAAGGGCTGCTCTGCAGAGACCCCATCACTCACACTTTCAGGCCTGCCAAGCCAAAGGCACAGTAATTGCAAGCCAGATACCCCCCTACTTCCGAAACAGCGTGCTCCATCAGGGACCAGGCCCAGGGGCTCCCATTTCCGCCTGCCTCCGGCTGTTACGGAGCAGAGAAGTGACAGAGAGCAGCCCCGGGGCAGAGAGGGCTGCGAGGAGAGACAGCAACCAGCGAGGAGAGACAGCAACCAGCGCTCAGATAAGGCAGGTCCCTGCTGAGCATCTCCTTGCTTCCGAGATAACCCGCCCCAGGCGCTCTCCACAGGTTGTAACCAGGCATGGGTTATTTCCCCACTCTGGTTCATCCTCCTCTCTCCATGGGGTCAAACCCTGGTCCCACACTTCAGCCTCACACAAAGGGGAGAGCCCAGATTGAGGGGAGTGGTGCTGGGCATGAGGAGCAGACCTGGGACATCAGACAAGCACACAAGGAGAGACATAACCAGGACCATCTCCACATAACACCAAGGGCAGGTCCTTCTCTTGGCTTAACACAGGTGAAGTTCAAAAACCATCTGTGCTAAAAGGAGAAACACCACCATCACTATTCTTTCACATGGAGAGCTCGGGGGGGGCCTCCATCCCTCCTTGGGCTGTTGCCACCCCAGATGGATTAGTAACCTCAAGGGGACAAGCAAGACACCAGGTCATTTCACTGGATCCAGGTTCAAATGGAAACAAAAGCAATGTGTCCTCATGGCCAAGAGGCCAATGGAATCCTGGGCTGCCTAGGGAAGAGTATGGTCAGTAGGTCCAGGGAGGTCATTCTCCCCCTTTGCCCTGCACTGAGGAGGCCACAACTGGAATCCTGCCTCCAGTTCTGGACTCCCCAGTTCCAGAGAAACAGGGAACTGCTGGAGAGAGTCCAGTGTAGGGCAACAAAGATGATGGGAGGACTGGAGCATCTCCCTGGTGAGGAAAGTCTGAGAGAGGTGGGACTCTTTAGCCTGGAAAAGAGAAGGCTGAGGGGAGACCTTCTTCATGCTCACAAGGGTCTGAAGGGTGGGTTGAAGGAGGATGGAGCCGGACTCTTCTCAGTGGGTCCCAGTGACAGGATGAGGGGCAACGGGCACAAGCTGGGACACAAGAAGTTCCATTGAAAGAGGAGGAGAAAGTTCTTTGGGGTGAGGGTGTCAGAGCCCTGGCAGAGGCTGCCCAGGGAAGATGTGGAGTCCCCTTCTCTGGAGACCTTCCAGCCCCACCTGGATGCAGCCCTGAGTGCTGTGCTCTGGGCAGCCCTGCTTTAGCAGGGGAGTGGGACTGGGGGAGCTCTGGAGGTCCCTTCCAACTCCCACAGTATCATGATCCTGTGAAAATCCCAGTTGCAGCCTCAGCAGTGGACACGCACAGAGTCACATCATCAGCCTTTGGGCTTTTAAAGCCAGAGGTAGTGCAGCTCTCAGCAAACACAGCTGAGAATAAAAGAGCAGTATCAAGTTAAAGCCTTTTACAGGCTCCATCGAGCACTGGTGCTGGCAGAAGCCAGAGGGTGTTAGCATCAATCCCAGCATGAGCCCTCTACTGTCAACACCAGCTAAAGAGCCCGCAAACACTGCCCCATGCACAGCCCTGCCAGAGCTCCAGCCCAGCTGGAGGAAGGAGGCCGCCTGCATGGCTTTATCTGGCTGGAAAGCCCTCCTTGAGATAGGAGGCTGCTTGCTCCGCTGGAAGGAGCTGCAGGTGCCCTAAAAGGCCCTGTCCCACCCCCAGGCTGTTGTTTGGCTGAACTGGGAGAAAGCCCTCCATCACCTTTGGTGGGGAAGGGACTCTGTTGTCTAATAAGGCAAGAGCAACGCTTGCATCCAGAGAAGTTCCTCTCCTTGAGGCTATTCCCCCAAACCAGAGCACAGGACGGTTACACAAACCCCATTTCCATAGGGGATGAGTGGAGGCAGCCCCCTCACCATGTTCCACAGCTCTTCCAGCTGCTGTGCTGGTCCCTGTGGGATTAGGCACTGGTGTTTGCAGAGCCCGTCACAGACAGAAAGGATGCTTCTAGGTTACAAGACCAAAGGAGAAGAGGCAAAACAAAGGGACATCCCTGTGTCAGCATTCAAGTGTTCAGGCAAGCGCACAGCAGGGACAGCAAGAAAGCAGTCCCAAGCTCCTGCTGGATGATCAACATTGGATGCTGCCACCTCCCTCACCCCTCATCTGTGCCCAGAGGCACCTACAGGTGTTGCTGGACCAGCTACCTCACACCCAGCTCCATTCCTCAGCTGAGCCACCTCCCCGCAGAGCAACTGCTTGCCACCAGCCCTCGAGCGGACCCAGGGCCTGAAGGGACACATCCATACAGCCCAGCAGGCAGCACGCTCACTTGAGGCAGTGCCAGCCACCAGCTCCCACCCCCAGACCTTGCAGCCACCTCACCTTGCAGTGCCACTCTGTCCCCAGGAGCTCAGCTACCCCCTTGCCTCTGCCTGCTTTTAAAAGCAGCCCTAGGGGCAGCAGGAGTGGAGCAGGGCAGAGCTGCCCAGGTGGAGCTGGGTTGGGAAGGGATGTGGGTGAGAAGGTCTTGGGGAGGTGGGGAGAGGGAGGAGAACTAAACCCGAGGCTTTAATCTGCCCCCACAAGCATGCTGAGGTGCCAGGGCAGGGCTCTGCCAAAGTGCCCTTGCTCGGGTGCAGCGGGCAGGGTGCAGGCAGCCCTTCACACCCCATAATCCCCATTTCCCCCTGGTTTGGCTCACATCTCCACACCCTCAGCCCAGCTCAGGCAAAACAGACCCTGCTCGGTGTGCCCCTACAACCAGCCTGTCCCCCTCTGCTGTCCCCCCCCCCCGCACACCCCAGCTTGCTTGTGACTGATATGGGGAACCTGGTGCTTTTATTAAACTCTTTGCTTCCTGTTTTAAGCTTAATAATAAATTGCATGTCACATTATGGCTGTGTTTATTAAAACCCACCGGCATGGGCTCTGCTCTGCAACGGCATTTGAATTATTGAAAGCAGCCCCCCGTGGAGACCTATTTGCAGCAAAAGCAGGAGGATTTATTTCCATTTTGTTTATCAGATGGTGTAAGTGCTGGGTGGAGGCAGGGAAGCGGTCTTGCTTTTTATTTAATTGTATTTATTTTCTCCCTCAACCAGCAGAACAGGGCACAGAGGTGCCACGCAGAAGGCTACAAGGGAAAAAGCCACCCCCACCTCCCCCAGGGATGGGGGCAGTTTGAGGACAGAAGTCCTGGGTGTAACTGGCTGCTCTGCCTGGCTTGTCTCCTTGGCTCTGGTTGAGTTCCTCATGCCTGCTTACTCTGTGCCTCAGTTTACCTGTTGGCAGAGCGAGGTTACAGTGCTGCCACTTTCTATCCAGGCATGACCAGCATTCAGCTCAGGCTTGCTGAGACCCCTACCAGAAGCTGTCCCCCTCCCATGGGAGGCACCCACAGTGCAGAGGGACCAGCCAAGAGGTGTTTTGACTCTTTTGCAGCCCTGGTTTAAAGCCCATGCCCCAGCAGAGCAGTTGAACATCTCCAGGCCCTACCCCATCTCAGCTGTGTCTGATGCAGCCACCCAAAGCCAGGCTCAAGAGGATGCTCTGGTTTCCATGAGCATCCTGAGGGACATTTTATCACCTGCATCTCTCGGGATGGCATTGCCCAGCTGCTGCCAGGGGATAAGGGGAGGGCATGGAGCAAGCAGGGCTGGATTTGGGGGGTGGGAGTCGGGGGGTGGGGGGGTGTCAAAGTGCTGAATGGGTGCCCAAGGCCCTGTGCGGTGCCTTTTGCTGGCTGCCCTGCAGGGTGGCAGGGTGGCCGGTGGCTTTGCCAGAAGATGGCACTATTTAGCGGCTAATCGCGCCGATGGCCCAAATCTGGCCTCTGGGTTGGAGACACACATGTGCCTTCTGCCCGGAACCGGGCTGGGGGCAGGTTCTGGCACCCCTGAGGACAGAGAAGGAGGACAACGTGTTTTTTCCTGTTGGCTCGTATTTACCTGCCAAACTTGGCGGTTTCCCTGCAGGCCATGACACCCTGTGGTTTGGTGGTTGCTCCAGGTGCCCGATGCCAGGCAAGCTCTGAGCACCACTGGGGTGTGTGTGGTGTGGTATAAGGATGGGGGAGGTACCAGGAGTGTCAGATCAGTTGTTTGGGGAACAGGGCACTCTGGTGTCCTCTCTGGGTCAGCTGCTGACCATCTCAATGGCCTCCTGGTCAACAGTGGTCCCCAGGGCAGGCTGGGGTCTTGCACGGTGCCCCCAAACCAGAGGCTGGAGCAGTGGGAAGAGCCAGGGTCCCACTGGTAGCCTGCAGCAGGGTGTGAGAATTGCAGGTTTGGGATAGAAAGCAGCTGGTTTGGAGGTTGGAGGTGGGGCTTTACCTGAATTTCCCCTCCTTGCACCCAGAGCTGCAAGAAGACAACAGAGGTGGCCAAAATGCTTGATAGTGGCAGGGCAGTGCCCTGTGCATGTCCTCTCATGGGCTGGGGTCCAGTGGGTTTTCAGCCACACAGTTTTGATTCTCTTGGTATGTGTCTTCAGAGTCTTTCAGATGCCAGCAGGATGAGCCCTCCTCTGTGCCCAACCTCACGGTGACCTCCAGTGCCCAGGGGAGATGCCCGCACCCCACTCACCATGGGTGGCCAGGAGATGCCAGAGCTGGTGCGTGCCCAGGGCCAGCAGCCACGTTAGCGCTTCCCAGTCCAGCTGATCCCGTGCCTGACGTCAGCCCAACATCTGGGCTGAGCTGCTGCTCTGAGTGCCGGCAGCTGGGCTGGCAGGAGCTGCCGGGGGCCCCTCCACCTTCACCGCCCCCAGAAAGTGACCGCCCCAAAAATCAGTTGGCGACTGGATTTTGTGCTGCACACCACTCTGACCTGATCTCTGTCCCTGCACTGACACCAGGTGAAGTTTAGCTGGGTCCCCAGGATCTTCTTCCAGGTGCCCAGACCCAAGCAGAGCATCCGCTGCTGGCAGAATGTGGGGGGGACCCCCTCCCTGGGGTGGGAGCTGCAGGAAGCAGCCAGCAGTAGAGCTGACCAAAGGTTTGTAGAAGCCAACAAATAACCTCAATTAAGCTCAGTGGCAGTGACCGATTCCAGCCACGCGGCGATATTGGCTCCTTTAATTTTTAAGTGGCTGGAAATGGCAAGGCTGGGAGCTGGGGCGCGGGGACACCAGCCTCCTCCGTGCCCCTGGGACCACTCTGCTGCCCCTCATCTTGAGGGAAACTGATCCCAACTACTGTCTGAGCTGCAGCTGAGACAGTCCTCTCGTGGACTGGGAGCTATGCAAACTGGGATACAGAATCCCAGAATGCTGTGGGGTTGGAAGGGACCTCTGGAGATCATCTAGTCCAACCCCCTGCCAAAGCAGGGCCACCCAGAGCAGATCCCACAGGAACGTGTCCAGGAGGGGTCTGAAGGTCTCCAGAGATGGAGACTCCACCACCTCTCTGGGCAGCCTCTGCCAGGGCTCTGCCACCCTCAAAGTGAAGAAGTTCCTCCTTGTGTTGAGATGGAACTTCTTCTGCTCAAGTCTGTGCCTGTTCCCTCTTGTCATGTCCCTGGGCACTGCCGGTGGCCCCATCCTCTTGACACCCAATTTGGTTAATTTTAGCCAAAGGCTCTTGCTCAGGTTTCCCCCTCTCATGGTCACCATGTCCCCTCTGCCTTCCCTGAAGGGCAGGAGTGGGAGCCAACAGCATCCCCTGCCAGGTACCTGGGGGGAACCATGGCAACAGAGCTGAGGAGGGCAAGGACTGAGACCAAACTGCAGATGCCCACCCGTTCCCAAACAGGGCATCGCCCCACAGAGCACAGGGGGAATGCGGGGTGGGGGTCTGACCCATCCGAACCCCTCCCAGCCAGCCCAGTGCTGCACCCCCATCCAGCGTGACCTGGATTCGTGCCGGCGCGGGCAAGGCGGGCAGGGGGAGCCTAGCCCTGGGGAAGGTTGGCATGGCAGCCCTGGCTGGGGGCCAGCCCCGGGCACCGGCGGGGAGCCCAGCGAGCAGCTCTTGACTGCTGAAGGGGCCAGGACGCTCTCAGGTTTCTCCACGGCAGCCTGAGCGTGGCCCAGTTCCACCGGCTGGTTTGTGTGCGAAACAAGGAGGGGATCAGGATGGGTGAAAAAGCCCTAACCTCTCCAAAAGCAGGTTTTGCACTGGGAAGGTAATAATAATAATAAATAATAATAATTGCAAAATAAAAGCGACCGGCACGTTTCTGTCTGTGGTCTCTCCCAACGCTCTCTGACTCTGGTGCAGCAGCCCCAGGAAGAAGGAGATGGGAGGAGAATGGAAGGGGATGGAAGGAGATGGAAACTGAGGGTGGTTTTTGCATTTCCCCCGCCGAGAAGGGGTTTGGAGGAGAGGCAGCCCTGCAGGCTGGCGGGACGGCAGCGCTGCCGGCTGTGCCCCGTCAGGCTGCGGCGCAGGGGCCAGGGCTGGCCCAGCCTCACCGGCTGCAGGAATTTTGCTCTGCTGCCAACTACAGACAAATCCCTTTTATTTGCTTGTTCAGGTTTCGCTGCCATAATTGCGTCGTCTGAGCCAGCTCTCGAGAGAAAGAGGAAAGAAAAGAAGAGGGGGAAAAACACGGGGAAGGAGAGCAGCGCGGCGCCCAAACCGCCAGCCTCGTCGCATCCTGCCCGCTCCTGCCTGGGGACAAGCCAACTCCTTCCTCCCAGGGCCTGGCTCCCCGCCACAGCTCTGGACCTCCCCAGAGCTGGGACTGAGTAACCAGGAGAGATTTGGTTCTCAGGGAGGTTTTGAGTCTCAAAAGTCCTGTAAATACTCCTAGTTGGGGGGCGGGGGGGGGAGGTAAAGCCCCCATGGAGCATCAGCTCAGTCTGGGGATGCCCATGGGAAGGGGTCCTGGCAGCCCCCTCTGGGCATGGAGCAGCATACCCACAGCTCTGGGCTTCTTTCCCACCTTCTCCTAAAATAAATTTGCTCTAAATCACCGGCTCTTGAAGGCAAGTGGGTTTTCTTTAAAAACTGAGCATTTCCAGTGGGAAGGGGAGCCTCCATGTCCTTCCCCAGCCAGGCACCAAGCTGCTCTGCTCAGCTCTGCAATGGCAGGGCTATGGCCACCAGGGTGGAGACGCCCCGTGCCACCCATGGGGCAGAGGACCCCAGCATGAGAATAGGCAGAGGTGGGATAGGACCCGAACCAGTGGAGGCAGAGCCAGCTTGATGCATCCTCATGGCATGGGGGTATGGTCTGCTGGGTACCCCCATCCCCATGGGGGCTGAGAGGGTCAGAACCCACGCCAGGACCAGCTGTGAGCCCCAGCATGGGCAGGAGAGCTCCTCAACCACCACTGCAAGGACAAGGCAGCATCCATAGCGTTTGCACCCTCTCTCACCCCAAGAATAATCATCGTGGATCCAGGACAGTTGCCTGCTCTGTGCCACCTTGGACCTACGTGTATATTTTAACCATCAGTAACTGAAACGGCCAAGTAAAGGGCTGCAGAGAAGGGAGAGCACAAAGTCGGTCAAAAAGGGCCAAAGTGTTTCTGACCACACGAGTGGTTGGGCTGGAGAAGACGACAGCACTGAAAACCACATGTCTCTGCTTTCCTCAAATCACTACTTTTCTGGTTAAAAACTAAATGGGAGAAAAGAATGGTTTTGCAGCAGGTTCCCCGGGGTCCCAGGGAGAAGCCTGACTGTCCCTGCACTCAGGGACCACAAATCAGCCCCAGGGGTGCCACACTGGGTGTCACGGCTGGGTCCCAGCCCACTGCTCTGGCTTCCCCAATATGCTTTGCACAGGGTAGAGATGTCCCTGCCCTGATGTCCCTCTCCCAAGGAGGGCTGCCTGCACCCCCAGTACCAAGTCCTTGTCACACACAGCATAGCTCACCCTGCAGTGTCCCACCTGCCAACGCATTCTTGCTGGGTGCCTGGAGGACATAGCCATGCCTTTCCCAATCCCAGCCCTGCACCACCAACCAACCAGTGTCTCCTCCCCAAGCACCCCCCACAGCAAAGGGATGTGTCACCCTTTCCCCCACCCCCAAAAAAAAAACAGGCTGCTGTGCCAGGACTGTTCAGAGAAGGAGTTTTGGGCTGGAGGGTACTTGCTCTGGAGATGGCCCCAAATCTCTGGAACAGCCACTTTGGGTAAGGTGATTTCCGCAGCCGGACATCCCATCTCTGGGCTAGTAATAGTCCTCCTCACTCTCCCCGTAGTCCTCAGGCATCGTGTGGGGCTTCGGCAGGGAAAAGCCTGTCAGGTTGAGCTGGTCTGAAATGGCAGCACAGGGACAATGTCACTTTGTCCCTCTTGGTGCCTTCCCCCTCACCCACCAGGACCAAAGCCAAACCACACATGGCAGCTCCTGCCGTACCAGTGCACCCTGCCCAAATGCCCCTTCCCTTGTCCCCATGAGAATGTGGGGACAAGGACATGGTGCTCACCTGGTGTGAAGACGGTCAGGCTGGCTAATGCCACCACCTCCCCGACCTTGTTCCTGGCGAAGCAGCGGTAGGTGCCTTCATCTGTCACCCTCACACCCTGGATCTGGAGCCAGCCCGTCACTTCGTATTTCTGGGGGCCACCTCTGAACTGCAAGAGGGGGGAGATTTTGTTTTGTGCTGGGGCCAGAAAAGCCCCATGTGGGGCTGGGTTAGATGGGAAGGGGGACACAAGCCCAGGGAAACTCTTTACCCCCTGCTAAGTACCACTCTGGGGACAGGCATCAGCCCCCTGGATGCAAGTGCCCCCTTTTTCCACTACCCAGGAGAGGGGGGTGGAACAGGCATCTCCTTGTCCCTGGAAGGCTCTGGGAGCCCTGCTTTAGGCAGCATCTTGCAGACATACATGTCTTCGACTCCCAACAGTGCCCCTCATGCCACCGTGGTCCCCAAATGGCAGGAGGATGCTGGGGATGGTGCTTTGCAGCGTGGCAGGAGCCATGAGGGTATCTGTGCCATGGGCACAGCCAGCCTGGGATGGCTCAGAGGAGTCCCAGGTCCCCTGTTTTGGCAGGCAGTGAGGTCCCAGGACTGCTCTGGCGCCAACCATGCTATTTTCTGTTTGTCCCCAGCAATAAATAGCCTTTTCCTGCCCCAGCTGGGCTGCAGCTGCGTTTGCAGGCTGCTATTATGGTGCAGCGGCCAGGGGTGGAGGACAACGGAGTCTCCTCCAACCAGGCAGGGTAGCTCTGCTTGAGATGAAGGTCCTTGGCCGGACCCTGTGACAGGGTATGGGGTGCCATGAAGGTTAGAAAAACGGAGGGGGACCAGCACCTCACCCTGCAAAGGTGCCACGTTCCACCTGCTCCTTTGGCTTCCTCCAATCCATCGCACAAGAGTGTTCTCCCAGCCAGTTCCTGACTGCAGTGCGTGGCCCCTGCACCCGTGCCCACAACCTCTAATAGCAGGGTATGCCCAACTGGGCACTCTATTTGGGGCTGGCTGTGGGCAGGATGCTGACCCTTGGACCTGCCAGTGCTGGGAGGGGAGTCCTGCTCGAAGCAACAGGCAGAAGAGGGCAGGGGCTGCCCGAGTCTGCTGGTGGGAGCAGAGAATAACCCCGGCTGGAAGGCACCGTGGGAGGTCTTCTCCTCCAGCCCTGCTGGTGGGACTGCTGGAGTGAAGCCAACAGACCAAACCTAAGACAGAGAGGTGGAAAACCCACTGCTGCAGGTCCTAAAAACAAATATTCATACTGACAAAAAACTACTAGAAATAATTGTAGAAGAGTGCTACACTGCTGGCTCCTACCACCAAGACACCAGCCCTGGCTCAGCCAGTCCTCATAGTGCGCAGGCTCCAGAGACTCTCTCATCCCCAGGCAAGGCTGGCAGTCTTGGCCACCCCCAGAGAATGACCACCCTCAGGTCTGGTGGCCCACAAACTCTGGGAAGAGCTGGGTCCAATGTCCCAGGTGCACTGCTCACCTGGACAGAGATGTGGGGGTCATCTCCAGGCAGCAGCATCTCCATACCATCCTTCCTCCACTCGATGGATGCCATAGGATAGGCGAAGACCTCACAGCCAAAGATGACATCCTGCCCAGTGATGTTCCATGTGTCGTAGGGAGGAGAGGTGATTTGGGGCTCTGGGGAGGGGGGACAGGAGAGTAGGGCAAGCTCAGAAGTCCCACCCTCAGCAGGTCCCATGGACTCTCATAGGCTGGTCCCCTCCAGGGTGGGAACATTTGACTTGTGTGGAGATGCTGGGCCCCTTCCCATGCCCCTCTCCCACCCATGGCAGACCCTCACCTTGCCCCAGGACATGGTCCCTCTTTGGAGTGGGACTGGGGGCTCTCACTCCAGACTCCCTGGCCCATGGAGGGTTGCCCTCCTTCCTGACCTCGCTTTCCCCACCTGCTCGGTGATGCTCAGACACATGTGCAGCAGGAACAGCTCAATAACAGCAAAGCAAAGCTCTCCTGCACAATCAGAGCATGTTCCTCCTGCAGAGTAAAGGCTGAGGGGCTCTTCTCCAGCCAGAGCCTGAATGGATGGGGTGATGAGCTTCCAGCCAAATGAGGCCTCTGCTCTGGCACCAGCCTCATGCCAGCGATTAAGGGAGTAAGCAGGCACCCAGATGCTGTACAGAGCCAATGCATCCCACACCCCTTCCCTAGAGGGATGGAGTGAGGACCACCCTCCCTACCCCTACCCACATCTGCTCCAAGATCTGGCCCATAGAATGAGCCAGAGGTCAAGGTATGCTTCCACCTCCAAATATACCCATGAGAGTACTCAAGGACATGATGATCTACAGCAAATAAAGCCAACCTTGATACCCCTCAAGCTGTGGTGACAGCACTGAGTGACCTGTGTGGACTGGGCAGGCTGGGACATGATCTCCCCCACCGCTGCCTGGCCTCCCCAGTCCCCACTGGGTTTTTAATGGGAGATGGAAATGACGCAGGCAAGTCAAATTGACCCAGGTTTCCATTTGCAGGAGGCAGACACGTTTCTCAGGAGTGCTGGGCCAGCGTCAACGAAGAGCCGCTGCCAAGAATTCACTAACAATTCCCTGGAACTTCCCCATCTGATCCAGCAGGATTTGCTGCTTCCCATAAATCCCACTCCCATTTGGCAAAGCTGCTCTGAAACCTCTCCAGGTGCTGGATCCACAGGGGCTGCCCCAGAGCAGCAGGGTTAGGGGGGTGGGACACCAGTGAGGACCTGCCACTCTATAGAGCAGCCCCCAGTGCTGCCGTGTCCCCTATGGATGCTGTGGCTTTGCTGCCAGCCCTTTCCCGAGAGGTACAAAGCCTTGTCCCACTGCCCACACAGCTGCTCCCGGGACACTACCTGACTCACAGGGACCCTCATGGGCTACGGTGAGGTTGGCATCAGGGTGGGCACGGGCCACCTCCAGGAACCTGCAGATCTGGGCATAGGTTTTGCCGTCGGAGCCGCAGAGGGCCAGGTGGGAGAGGCAGGCGCACTGGGGCTCAGGCACCTCTCCGTGACGCAGGTCCCCGGCATCCAGCCGGCACTCCAGGTGTTCCCCACACTTGCCATAGAAGTGGTTGGTGTTGTCCAGGTCGCAGATCTGCCCCTCCAGGTTGGCACACTCCCAGCAGCAGTCGCAGGCATCCCGCACCGTGCCAGCCAGGCACCCGCGCGGTGCCGGGCACTCCTCTGGCCGGCACTCGGCACAGCCCTCTCCTTCCTCCAGCAACCGCTGCCAGCCCCGCTGGAGGTAGTCAGAGGTGCTGGGAAAAGCCTGGCCCAGCTGGAGTGAAGCCCAGTGCAAGGAGAGCAAGGAAAGCATGAGGCAAGAGGAGCTCAGGATCTTGGCTTCAGACATCCTCATGGCAGCTCCTCTATCCTGGTTCCACCATCACTTGGACAGGGACCTCCGGCACTTCGCTGGCCTTCCTGGCTAGATTTGAAGAGCCATCCTGGCCTGCAAGGAGGGAGGATGCGTGTTACCAGTGCAGGGAGCATTTCTCACTCCTCTGGGTCCCAGCTAGCTTGCCCCGAGCACAGGGAAGGGTCAATCCCAGCCCCTCTCACCCCCAAGCCCTGCAGCCACATCCTCCCCGTCCTGGAGCTCCCTAATCTTGCCATGATCCTCAACCAACTCCCACCCCAAGATGATGAACATCTTCTAGTGGAATGGAGCTTCTACCCCAGACCCACCAGGATTTTTTCTTCCCCTGGCAGCCCAGCAGGCAGAGCCCAGCCTGCTGTGACCCCATCACAGTCCAGGGAGCCGTGGTGGCTCAGATGATTTGTATTCTGTTCCTCTTGGAAAGCTGTTCTTGAGCCAGGCACCCCTTTCCTCTCCCTGTGGCTTTGCAAGGGTCATGAGCCCTTTTTTCCCCTGTCACCATCCAGACAAGCGCAGTGGAGCGGCTGATCCCAGAGACAAGGGGCTTTTTCCGCACTGGAGTCAGCCAGCCGAGAGGAGCCGAGCCAGCAGGATGCTCCCAGTCACGCCTGGCTTTTGTCCTCCTCCCCTCCCTGTGCTGTAACCCCTCTTTTCAGGCACCTCCCACCCAAGCAGGGGCCAAAACCATCCCCCCAGAAAAGCTTTGTGGACCCCTCAGTTATCGCACAGGCATTGGGCTGAGCATGGGGGAACTCGGCACACGAGTGGGCAGTCTGGCTGCAGATTGGCAGCAGGCCCAGCGTGGTCAGCCTGTACTGGCACAATGGGGTCCCTGTCCCCAAACCCTGAGCCTGCATTACCCCCCAGGTAAGCAGAGAAGCTGCTCTGCTCCTGGGCGCCCCAACCCTGCTGGGGGGCTGGGGTGGGGGGTCTTGGATACCAGCCCCAGAGGGGGTGGTGGTGAACTGGACCCCAGTACACACCAACCTTGCCAGTTACACTCTGGCTGCCTTCCCTGAGACGGAGTGAAAGCCTTGTCCCCTACCCCTGGACCACTCAACACCAGTAAGCAAAGCTGAGGAGAGGGACCCAGGCAGCCGGGCTGCCCCTTCCCCTCCTGCTGGGAACAGCACCAAAGGGCAGGATGCAGCCCCCTCAGCTGTCCCCCCCAGAAACCCCCACCCCCTGGGACTAACGCACCCCAGAGCTGGGGTGATGGGGGTGGCCAGGTCAGGGAGTGCCCTCCAGATAACAAACTGGGAAGCTTTGGCTCATTTAGCAGAGACCACTGAACTCCCCAGGGTTGGAAAGGGTCAGGGGGGTCCCAGTGGCGGTGTCTCCCCCAGACCTCCCTAGACCAGGCTTCAAGGAACAAGACTCCAGCCCTGATGGATGGGGGTGAGGGAACAGGGAAGGGGGGATAACTCCAAAGTTGGTCACAGGCTCCCCAAATCCAGGGTGCTGGCTCTGGGGGTCCTGGCTGGGTCCTGGGTAGCGGCACAGCATCCCTTGGTGTCCCCCAAAAGCCCCCAGAGGGAGCCACCCCGCTGTCAGACGCCACTTACCGGAGATGCCGGGGAGCGGTGGGTTTTGGGGGCCACAGGCGGGCAGGCACGGGTGCGCAGTGGCCGTGGCGACGGGGCTGCTGGCCCCCGGCTGCTCCGACACCCGCCGTGATGTCAGAGAAACGTGAGTCCCCCCGCCCCTCTCCGGGCCCGACGCCCATCCCTGGACCGGGACCCGGGCTGGCGGGCCCCCCTTCCCTGCCGGTGTCCCGCCACCCATCACACCTCAGCCCTGGGGCTCTGCCCCTCCAGACCCCCAACACCGGCACCTCCCCACAGACCCTCCCGACACCCCGATACCCCCCAAGCCGTGCACTGGGACTAGGGCTGATGCCCCGGGATAGGAGGGTACTAGGGTTGCGGGGGGTGGGGTGGGATGGGGGGGTGCAGAGACCAACTTTACAGGGGTCCGTGGGGAAAAGTGAACGGGAAGGAAAAAGCCGGGGGTGGGCACGTCTGGGGAAGTGGGTTAAAACATCTCTCAACCTGTAATTTCGGTGGGGAAACACAGGTTGAAACACGGAGAAGCTGCTGTAATTAAAAGGGGGAATTAATTCCCGGGGGGGGGTGTCTGCGCTCACCCCACCCCGGGAGCTGGGTACAAAGAGGGTCTTGAGGCGCAAGCAATGGCATTACCTTGGCTGGAACGGAGCTGTCAGCAGCGGTGGTTGGGGGTCGCTCCACGTCACAGCAGTGCAAAACCCACCCGCGTGGAACTGGGGCTCCAGAGCCCCCCAAGCAAGCTGCCTCGCTGCTCTCCGCCTCAGTTTCCCCGGCTCTGGGGACCCGGCGTGCTTTTGCAGCACAAACACACCGTGCATTCGCTTCTCCCTCCGGCTACTCTGCCGGGGAAGGGGAAGTTGGGGGGGACGACCCACAGCCCTCTTCCCTCCTCCAGGCAAGGAATTTGTGGGATTTGCTTCCCCCATGAAGCTCAGGCGAAGCAAAGCCGTTGCAGGACCCCTTGGAGGATCTGGTTTCCTTCACCACGCTGCAAAAAAAAAATAAGCTGCTTTTGCTTTCCAACACCCTCCTGCAAATTCGTTCCGGGCTCCGGAGCTTTCCCTGGGTCACGTTGTGAATTCAGCCGCAGCTAACGATGGAAAACGTGCCAGGCTTTGCTCTTCCCCCCCTCCCCCCCCACCTTAAATCTGCCTTTGCCAGCCAAACAGCCCCCTCCTCCAGCCCCCCAACTTCCACAGAGGGGGGTTTCCTGCTGGCTTTGCCTTCGGCCTCGCCTCTGGCTCCCCCTTGACGGCCCCCAGCCCCTTGGCTCAGGGCTGCCTCCCTCCCCGGCTCCCCTCGCCTGGCCCATCCAGCAGGGTCCCGGCGAGCCGCAGGTTTTCAGGCTCGGCATCCACCAAGCAGCTGGGGCTGCAGCTGCTTGGAGAGCAGGACATTAGGGAGGGGGGGCTGATTTTTCCCTCACACACCCCCCCCCAGAGCCGGTTCAGAGCCTGAGCAGACAGGGGACGGGCTGTAGGTGACACAGCCGGGGGTGCTGAGCCCCCCAGGCTCGCCTTGCTGTGCCCTCCTTCCCCACCTTGGGGTGAAGCATCACCGGTGCCTCTGGGCATCCCTGAGCCAAGCGCATCCTGGTGGGCAAAGCAGTGGGGCAAGCCTGGTCCTAGGTGCCACCTTCAGCCCACCCAGCTCCTGGCTGGCACAGAAATAGAGCCAGCGCTTAAATACCAGGCACTGATGAAAAGTGGGGCCAGCAATAGCCTCTGATTATTTGCTTCTCTTGCCCTTGGCAGGCAGGCAAGGCAGAACAAGCCCTGATGCCCCAGCCCAGGCTCCTTCTCCCATGGCCTGGCTGCCTGGCATGTCCATGTCCTTGTCCCCGTGGCGTAACCACAGCCTCTGTGTGGCTGGATTCATCCAAGCATCACTGCAGTGTCTGCCACCTGCAAGGCTAGGGGAGGCCACATCTCTGGGTGGAGATGCCCTGGCTGGAGGTGAAATCCAACCACAGGTCTGAGCAGGGAAAGCTCCAACAGCTCAGCACATGGAAGCCATGGGCAGCTCAGGAAGAGGAGATGGAGCTCAAACCTGGCAGGTAATTAAACCTCCTACTTAATGAGACTGTTGAATGTGGTAATATAAATAGTAGCAGCTATAAATGAGGGGTGGAAGATCTAACCTGAGCTCAAACAAGGAGCTGTGCTCAATCACACCCTGATTCAAGCAGTGCAGCACCCAGCTGCACCCAGGGCTTGCGACTCCGCTTGCTGGGAACCAATTCGGGGGGAAAAGGGTGGTTGTAGCCCTGGATGGCCTGGCACTGAGGTAAATCCCATTCCCAACATCCTCCCCATCCTGCCCAGATTTCTCTTTTCTCTCCTCACCTGGCCCTAGTCCAGCAAAACTCTTGAAACTGGGCTTCGACATTGAACCAAACCCCCCTCCTCTCTCCCCGGCAGGTTGCTCCCCATCACCATTTTCCACACACACACACACACCCCCACCCGTAATGGTCCCCTTGAAGTAAGGAATCTGTGGATGCTTCTGGCAGACCCACAGCCATGGCATCTCTCCAGAGCTCTGTCATCAAGGATGCGCCCTCTGATGGCAGAGCCATCATGGCAGGTCTTGGGTACCTCAATTGCTCCTGGCCCCTGCTGTCTCCTCCCAGCCCTGGGCTGATCTTCTGGACCACCCCACAGGGATCTGGGGCTTAGAGCAGACAAGGCCAAGGAAAAAACCCACCCTGGAAAAAAAGGCCTGGGCCAAGTGACTCAACACACGTCATCTCAGGGGTGGGTTGGAGAGTGGCCTCGGGGCTGGCGGGGAGAGGAATGCGGGTTGTGTCACGACAGAAGCACATGTCACTGGGACGTGCTGGGGTAGGGGTTGCTGCTGGCACACTGGGCTGTGAGGGTCTCATTCGGATAATAAACCAAATCTCCCTCATTTCAGCTCAAACCTGCTGCCCCTCTCTGTTTTCTTGCCATTCAGAGCAGCCTGACACAGCCAGGATCCAGCCAGCCCACCCCAAGGCCACACAGCTCTCAGGGATCCCAGGAATCCTCTGTGGGGACAAGGGACAGGCAGCAGGCAGGTCCCTCCTGCCCCACATGCCTGACAGGACCCACAACTGGGAAGCAGCCGGGCTCCGGTTTCTCCAGGCTTTTCCAGAGCAAATTCCTCCCAGGAACAAACCTGCCAGCAATTTCTTGGGGAAACGGTTGGGGCTGTGAGCAGGAGGGACAGGGGGAGCTCTCAGGCTGGCCCCGAGGAGCAGGGAGTGGGTGGCAAGGGATGCTTCTGTCCCCAGGCTGGCAAGGTGTCCCCCACCAGAGGCTGCTGGGACCCATCTCCCGGTGGGGCTGGATATGGGTGGGTTCCTTCCCCGCAGGAATCCCTCTGCTTTCGCCAGGGTTTCTCCACCGGCCCCATCCAAGAGGGCAGGTCGTTTAACGCGGGGCCAGGAACCATCCCTGGCGGTGCCCCTCCTCCCGCCCCCGGCCCCGGGCTGACACGGCCATGCCAACTTTGACACCTCGGAGCCGGGTTAGCGAGGCTCCCACCGCCCCCCCCGCGACACACCGAACTCCACCCC
>VZTM01038918.1:0-16593 GCA_013400555.1 Jacana jacana
CCCAGGGCAGGGGGGGTGGAACAAGTTTTCTTAATATCAGAAAAGAATTTCTCTAGTACCTTGTCCCCAGCACCTATCCCTGTACCGCCCCGAAGCCCCAGGAAGATCCTGGCTGCACCTTTATACATCCCTGTTAGGGCATTGAAAGCAACAATATTCCTTCACATCACTTAGGAGGCAAAAAATGCTATGGCCACTTTGATAGGAAGAGCCTGAAAACACAGAGCTGGCCCTTCTGAGGACACACAAAGCCTGTGAAGGAGACACAAGGGTGATATGCACCGACAAAGATCCAAGGACACAAAAGGAAAAGGTCCTCTGTAGGAACTATGCCCGTTTCATGGTAGGGTGAGCAGGTTCTCTGAAAGGCACATCTGGGCTTTTAACATTTACACTGGCATATGCATCACACTCAATGCTGCATGAGAAAAGTAACAGAATTGGCAAGAAACACAAACTATTTCAGCTAAATCTGGACAAACTTGAGGTATTTTTCATCAGTATAGTCTTCCTTAATACACTTGCATAGAATTCAGCCAATACTGCTTCCACTTTCTTTCTTTAATACATTGATACTTAAATAATACCTTATTTTCCTCTCATCCAAATGACTAGATGGAATCTGATAATGAGATGGTCTTCATTTCTGCATTTTCTACTGCTCAGCAATCGATTCCTGCTTTTCAGCAGCAGACCACCAGTGGAGTAAATTACAGTCCCCTTCTGTAAAGACTGCAGCCATATGGCAGTACACAAAACCCTCCCAACCTGCTTGCAGTGCTTGAGCAACAACTCCACAAGCTTCAGCAGCTTTGCCAACACTTTGTCAACATCCTTGTAATTGCTCCTACTCGTGATTTCTTCATACAACTTAGTTATTTTATCAGCTAAGATTTAGTTTTCTTCCTCTCTCTTCTGCAATATAATAAATATACTGTGCTATACAAAAGACACTGAACACCCTCAGGGTCTGTTCAGGGCCCACAAGTGGGTGTCCTTCTGCCCAAACCAGAGGTCCCACTTGAGGGTTGAGCTGTGAGCTTGTCGCACGCACAGGACCAGCGCAACAGCAGCAACATCCACTCAAAAACGTTGCTACAGTTGTGGTTACCACCTTTTATATTCCACATTCCAAGTCTCAATCACAGAATCTCAGGGATGGGAAGGGACCTTGAAAGCTTCTCCAGTCCCATCCCCTGCCGGAGCAGGAACACCCAGAGCAGGTCACACAGGAACGCCTCCAGGCGGGTTTGGGATGTCTCCAGAGAAGGAGACTCCACCACCTCCCTGGGCAGCCCCTGCCAGGGTTCCCTCACCCTCACCACGAAGAAGTTTTTCCTCATATTTCAGTGG
This sequence comes from Jacana jacana, assembly GCA_013400555.1. Classification (NCBI taxonomy): domain Eukaryota; kingdom Metazoa; phylum Chordata; class Aves; order Charadriiformes; family Jacanidae; genus Jacana; species Jacana jacana. Next base: position 1,354 of record VZTM01038918.1, read on the forward strand.
AACCTCCTCTGTTCCAGCTTGCACCATTGCCCCTTGTCCTGTCACTGAGAAGAGCCTGGCTCCATCCTCCTGACACTCACCCTTTCCATATTGATAACCATTCATGAGGTCACCCCTCAGTGTCCTCTTCTCCAAGCTCAAGAGACCCAGCTCCCTCAGCCTTTCCTCCTATGGGAGATGCTCCACTCCCTTCATCATCTTGGTAGCCCTGCCCTGGACTCTCTCCAGCAGTTCCCTGTCCTTCTGGAACTGAGGGGCCCAGCACTGGACACCATATTCCAGATGCACCAGGCAATAGAAAACCAAACAATCTTTCTTCTTGGCAAATGTCCTGCTCCACAGATGTAACAGGATGAACTATATTTTTCATGACAGAGTCAGTAAATAAAATCTGTTACTGCATGTAAAAGCATGGGCAGCAAGGAGCAGACAGGTCTTGCCTGTTTGCCCTTACCACCAGCCAACACAGTCCAGTTTTCCCATGCTCATCAACTGACTGGTGACCTAGCTGCAAAGGGAGAGGCGTAACGTTGTGTGCTGATGCACAGAACATCTTCTTTGGAGACAAGCCTGGAACATCTCAGGTCAGAAAGAGATAGAAGTTCAGTCCTCATTTAAGAGGGGAGAAACACTTCAGAAAAAATAGGCACTGCCAGACACCTCCTCCAACACTCAGGATTTCTCTGTGGTATGAAAACCCTTAAGGTATTTGGGGAATACTTTGTACAAGGGTGTTCCAGTGACCTAAATGTTTGGGTTTTTCAATGACACGGAGCAATATGCTGGCTTGAATAAACTACAGGTAGAAATTATGCTTGAAAGCCAGCTTGCTCAAGGATGCAATACATGCAGCATGTCATCATCAAAAAGCAGAGTTATCTGGTTTTCCACTCTTTTGTAATCTTCCATCTCTTCCCTTACATATTTCATCTCCTATATAATAACAGCTTTCCCTACATGATGCTACTAAACACCAGCAGATCACTCAATTCCACGGAGCAAAACCTCTACCATTCCAGCACCCTTGGAACTAGAAGACTTTTTCCCAACAAGGCCAGTGACTACGACATGCAAATCCCACACACAAATAGCTCCAAATTCCTCCAACCAGTGAATGAAATGTTTTACTCAGGTGGACTTTGTGCACTTGCAGATACTACAACACAAGGTGTTGCCTTCAATGCTTCCTTTCAGCCTCTTAGTTACACTGGATAAGCAGAACCACAGCTCATACTATGGCATAGAAACACAGGACCATTCAGGTTGGAAGAGACCCTTGGGATCATCAAGTCCAACCATCAAGCCCCACTCTACAAGTTCTCCCCTACACCAGATCCCTCAACACCACATCCAATCTACTCTGAAACACAGTCAGGGATGGGGACTCCACCCCCTCCCTGGGCAGCTGATTCCACTGACTGACCACTCTTGCTGGGAAAAACCTTTTCCTAATGCCCAGCCTAACCCTACCCTGCTGCAGCTTGCAGCCATTCCCTCTCCTTCTATCGCTCATTGCCCGTGAGAAGAGACCAGCACCAACCTCTCTGCAATGCCCTTTCAAGCAGTTGTAGAGAGCGATAAGGTCTCCCCTCAGCCTCCTCTCAACTCCTCTGTCACCTCCACAGCTCTGGCACAGTCCTACACGCGTGTTCCACACCCCACAGCAGCTTCCGTGGGTTTGGTGAACACAGAATGACAAATGAGAGTTAAAATCAATACTTCCTAAGTCCTCTAGCATAGGTACAGTCGTGATGTTTTGAGTCAAGGTGGAGTCAAGTGGGGAGAAGAGCGAAATACAGGGACTGGCTCCTTTGATAGAACATTTGGCCTCTTTGCTGGAACGTGCCAGCCCTTCCACTTGCACTTTTAAGCACGTTACATCACCCACACGACGTGTCACCTCCATCATGTGTCACCCACACGACACGTGATGAACTCTGCAATGCCAGGAACAGGAAGACATAGAATCATAGAATCATTTAGGTTGGAAGAGACCCTTGGGATCATCAAGTCCAACCATCAGCCCTACTCTACAAGTTCTCCCCTACACCAGATCCCTCAACACCACATCTAATCTGCTCTTAAACACAGTCAGGGAGGGTGACTCCACCACCTCCCTGGGCAGCTGATTCCACTGACTGACCAACCACATCTGCCCAACCTGCCTTGTACAACACTGAGGGGCTGCTAGAAACCTTTCCCTTCCACCAGCAAATACACTACTGTATTTAACAACACATTAAAAAGAAGTGTCACCTTGAAATTCTTGTAGAAATATATGGAAAATTTATACTATTCATAATGTCTGAAATTAAGAAACTACATAGATGGTACTTTAATATAAAGGCCATGAAATTATAAATCAGGTAAATAGATCTGTATTAACAGGGCCCTGACAAAACACACATGTATTTATCAACAGAACTGTATTTCAGAGAAACTGCCCCTCCTGATTATAATCCTTACTCCAAGGGCTCGCAGTAGCACCGAGCAGGCACACTGCAGCTTGGAGAATTTCAGCAGGAGCAAACTTCACACAGAAACATTAATATAATAGATCACAGCAAAATAATAGTATCAGGAAATAACTGCAGTGCTCCGGAGTGTGGAGCACGTCAGGCAAGGCAGCAGGAGCTCAAGAGAAAAAACAGGCTCAGGTCACAAATCTCAAAATTCCAACCCATTTGATTAAAACTATGCCAAATAAAGACTAAAATAAATAGACATGTAAAAAAGTGAGCAGAAAAGCTAGGGACAGGGCTAGCTGTGAAAAGTGTGTGTTGTGCAGAATATCATATCAAACTATCTCACAAACCCCTGTAGCCGGGCAGAAGGGGAAGGGGGGGGTGTGAACCAGCCCGTGCGAGGGGTGCTCACATCCCAGCCCTACCTCTCAGAAGAGAAGAGCTGCTTCCCAGCTCTGTCTGTGCCCATCCTCAGCTGCCTCAGGCACTGAAATAAATCCAAGTGCCCCTTCTCTAGGAGTTCCCAAACTTTTAAACACCGTAGTTCTTACTTACACCATTCGTTCGATAAAGAGCTGTCCGTGTCAGTGGGAGGAGGCACACAGCACTTGTGTTGCTCTTTCCCTCAGGACTGAATGGTAGGTCCCTTTGGCTGACTTGATTTTCTTTCACAGAAGCACAGGATGATATGAGGTTGGAAGGGACCTCTGGAGATCGTCCAGTCCAGCCCCCTGCCAGAGCAGGGGCACCCACAGCAGGTCCCACAGGAACGTGTCCAGGTGGGTTTGAATGTCTCCAGAGATGGAGACTCCACCACCTCTCTGGGCAGCCTCTGCCAGGGCTCTGACACCCTCACAGCAAACAAGTTCCTCCTCATGCTTGGATGGAACTTTCTATGTTCAAGTGTCTGCCTGTTCCCTCTTGCCCTGTCCCTGGGCACCACTGAAAACGGACTGGCCCCATCCTCCTGACACCCACCCACACTCCCAGGTGTTGATCAGATCCCCCCTCAGCCTTCTCCAGACTTAAAAAGAACCAAGTCCCTCAACCTAACCTCATCAGAGAGATGCTCCTGGCCCTTTATCATCTCTGCAGCCCTTTGCTGCCCCCTCTCCAGCAGATCCCTGTCCTTCTGAACTGGGGAGCACACAGTATTTAGTTAATAGGTTGGATTCCATCTTCTTGCCGAGATACAAAGGTTCTAGTACTGCCAGGAAGACCCATATGCTGATTCAAAAGCTCTTCCAACTTAATTATACTAAAACATTGTTTGATGCTAAAATGGGATTTAACTAGCCAAAGAAATACTGGTTTGATATTGCAAACCATCAAAACAGCACCTTGATGGGGTCTGAACGCTGCCAGTTCCTGACCAAAGCAATCAGAGCTCCAAACTGCACCAAAAACAGATGTTAAAAAATATGAGTTTTAAGCATACCTGGCTTTGGGCTCGTTACCGGGGTGCTGGGTCCTCACTGGGTAACAGCCTCAATGCGCTGGGGAACAGGGCAGCACCAAACAGGAGGTCGTGGATGTCTTTTAGCTTTAAGCCCTTCATCTGCCACTGCTTTTTCCTCCTGACTCCATATAATACTGGCAGGCAATTGTCAGATGGAAGAAGATTCTAATGTCACTAGTGCTTAGGGTTAACTACCCGTGATTCTGACACTTGACACTAACAGGAATAGCGCAGGAAATAGATTAAGCTTCAACTAAAACATTTTCTATTTTAGAATCATAGAACCATTCAGGCTGNCTGTGTGTTTGCAGAGGCCACAGACACACAGTTACCTTGCTTTTTTAATCCCATCAGGAATGTGGAGTTGAGTGTCTTATATTTAAAAAAAAGAGAGCTTCTGAGAGTCCCTTAGATACAGACAAAATATATGGGCCATCCCGGCCAGCACACCCAGCAATAGCACCCAGCAGGAAAATAATTAGGCATACTCACTGCTTAAACGCCTGGAGAGATCTACAGCCAGCACTAAAGGCAACCTCTGCCCAAAACAGACCTGCAGCATTATTCACAAGCCTTTAAGAAGATTTCTGAGTTCACATTCCTGAAATTTTTACTTCTCCCCCAAACTACACCCATTTATCTCTTTAAAGGTCTCGCCAGCCCGATAAGCCTCAACTCCCCAACCGGCAACTCATCTCTCACGTCCTCCTGCCTGGAGCTCTGTCCCAAGGTGAGGTGTTATTAGCAGATCACAAATGTCACTTTGGAAGTATTTACTGAAGTTTCAATTTCTACTGTTAAGAGCTGCAGAAACTTTAAACTTTTTTCCCCCCTCTGCGTTTCAATGGTACAAAGTCATTATTCAGACACCTTTTTTCCCACTCTCTATAGGAAAACCTGTGCACCCAAAAAGCTTCCTTTTCCTCGAGTAAACTAGCTGGTGTAATGGCCAACCTCACCCTTTCCTGTAAGCTGTATGATGTCCATCCCTCAGTATCAAACCCATGTACTACAATAGCGAAGACTCCTTAAGACCCAACTCCTTTGGCTCCGGGTATGGGATGGGGAGTGTCCACACTACACTGAATCGTAATTCAAGTTTCCAAAAGTTCCAGGATTAGTAGTATAGACTGACCAAACTTAGGAATTACTTGTAGGATCTAAAACTGGAGACTCTGGGATGGTACCTTAAAACAAGACCTCTGTGTGACCTGCACAGGACATTAGGAATCTGAGGTGTCAGAGCAGAAAATCAAACATTTCTCTGAGCTGTATTTGTTTAGGTTTTATTTTCAGTTAAGACCAGTCGCCTCCAGAAACTCCACAGACCTCCAAAATCTTGAAAGAGCTTCCAAACCCTTTGGAGGACAAACAGGAAATCAAATGTCCACATTGTCCACTCCTTATGCTCACTAGGACCTAGAGTTTTTTAAAAGATAACCTTTACTGTGGCTTTTTCACCCAGCTAAAACAGATTAAATTCTAATAAAAGGCTTTTAAAAAAGAAGTACCTGGAATTCATCTGACCTCAATGACTTTATTTTAAAAGGTTCAGAGAATCCTCTGCTCATCAGGTTAACTTTATGTACGTTCCACATGCTGCAAAGTTTAAAGGAAAGCTCCACAAACCCCACCTCTCCCAGTTCCCAGATTTCTATCCAAGTGTGCCAGCCCACTGGCCACATCTGCTCCAAGAACCCTGCACAGGGGCTGTGGTCTCAGCACTGACCTCCACAGCACACCTAACTGCAACTCCTGTACTCACCCGGACAAGCACAGTTCCCAGCGGCTGTTTGTCACGGCTGACGCCGTCGAGGCAGAGAATCTCCTCCTGGCTCAGCTGTAGACAGAAAGGGCAGGGAAATCTCCAAGGAAGGCTGCTCCGTTACAGCCTGGTCAGTGGAGTTCAGAGACAAGCGGCCAAGTTCCTTTCAAACACAGCTATGCAAACCTGGCGAGGCATTAAGCAGGGCCCACACCTATTCTCAGAAGGTGGCAGTGGAGCTCCCAGCTGCTCCTTCCACAGCAAGGCTGGGGTGTTCTCATGCTGCATAAATGCAATTTTTTGATTTTATTCTATTTTCTAGCTGTACACAACATTCCCATTTGACAACATAAAATCAGGCTTCCAAAAATGCTGATCATATCCCGAGCCCCTGTGGATTTGAGGAAAGAACTGAATCCTTTCCCACTCTTCCCCAGAAAGGTCTGTGAGTGACACGTGTGGCAACACAGCCCTTGGTGCAAATCACAGTCCCCACAAAGATCCTCTCAGCTCTGACACACCCTTCCTGCCCACTTCTCCCCCCAAAAAAAAAAACCCAAACAACCCATTAAGGGAAGATTCCACTGGGAAAGCAAGGGAAATAATACGGGAATAGCCATAAAAGTTGTCTGCTGGAGATGTGTGTTCTAGTAGATTTGGGCAGTATCCCAGTTCCTGCAAATTTGGATGCCTTCAGGCTGGTCCAGTAATAATAGTACAGAAAAGCTGAATGAGTTTTAAGACACCACCACTTGGCATCAGGTACTTTCTTTGACTTATAAATACAGAAGCCAAGTTCCAGATACGATTGTGATTTCTGGAGTTTTTGTTGTTGTTTTTTTTTTCAGAAAGATAGAAATTAAAGTAGTTGGAGAGAAAAAAAGAACCAATGCATTTTCCACAACAACATTGGAAAGTCTGTTCCTGCCAGCCCAAGTCCCTGTGCACGTGGTGCCTGCTGTGTCAGAGCTGCCATCCCCTCCTCCCGGACCCTGTAACCCTAAAGCCTACGGAATATTTTCATAGAAGGGTTCAGGTTGGAATGGATCTTAGAGATCACCCAATTCCAACCCCCTGCCCTGGGCAGGGACACCTCCCACCAGACCAGGTTGCTCCAAGCCCCATCCAGCCTGGCCTTCAACCCCTCCAGGGATGGGGCAGCCACAGCTTCTCTGGGCAACCTGGGCCAGGCTCTCACCACCCTCACACCAAAGAAGTTCTTTCTAGAAATTTTACAACCTTCCCTTTCTTTATGTCCCTGCAGAATGGTCTGCATTATCCAGATCAGATGGAATTAAATTACCACTGAATGAAAACTATTAGAATCATAGAATCATTTAGGTTAGAAGAGACCCCTGGGATCATCAAGTCCAACCATCAGCCCCACTCTACAAGTTCTCCCCTACACCAGATCCCTCAACACCACATCTCATCCACTCTGAAACACAGTCAGGGATGGGGACTCCACCCCCTCCCTGGGCAGCTGATTCCACTGACTGACCACTCTCTCTGGGAAAAACTTTTTCCTCATGTCCAGCCTAACCCTACCCTGCTGCAGCTTGCAGCCATTCCCTCTCCTTCTATCGCTCATTGCCCGTGAGAAGAGACCAGCACCAACCTCTCTGCAATGCCCTTTCAAGCAGTTGTAGAGAGGGATGAGGTCTCCCCTCAGCCTCCTCTTCCTCAAACTAAACACTCCCAGCTCCCTCAATCGATCCTCATAAGNTATCCAGTCTATCCCAGTCCCTCTGTAGAGCATCCCTGCCCTCAAGCAGATCAACACTCCCACCCAACTTGGTGTCATCTGCAAACTCACTGACAGTGTTTTCTATGTCCCTATCGACATCATCAATGAAGATATTAAAAAGGAAAGGCCCCAGCACTGAGCCCTGAGGAACCACTTGTGACCGGCACCAGCTGGATTGAACTCCATTCTTTTGACACCGTTCCACGATGGGAAGAACAAGGGGTTCCTGTTCTTATCTTCCCTTGGGTTTGCAAAAAGAGTCACAATCGTACTTAGTTCCTGATTCCAGCCTACAATGCATTTCAAAATTAGAGCTAGAAATATGTTTTCCTCTTCTTTCATACTAGCCATCTTTAACTAACACCACTGAACCCTAACTGCAGCTGCAAGTAATAATTTACTGATGCAATTCCTTTACAGAAAAGTTCTAAAGCAAATTAAAGCCATGTCTCTCCCAGTGGATACAGCTGTGTATCCAAGTGGCTACAGAAGACACTGGGAAGTTGGTTTCCATTACCAGTTTTACTACTGAAAACCTCAGTTCTGCCTCTTTGCGTGTTGTATTACCTTTTGTTTGCCCACAGTACGTGTAAGAGGACACAGACAGACTCTGGCCACCCTGTAGCACCCAGAAATGACAGCTCTAAAGAAAGGAGGCAAGATTTACAAAGCAGGTCTCAGCTTCTGTCCCGGTGATCTCAGGGTCAGTCTCAGCAACGCTACAATACATTCCTCACTCCCCAAGACTCCGGTCACCGTCACCCCCACCAAGAGGTGCAGGATCTGTGAATTTCATCCATCTTCCACATCTAATAATGCCCCAGAGATACAGCACTGAAACAAACTGCAGCGCTTCAGGACAGGGGATTGCTCCACGTTTGCCCCGAAGGATGTAAATCCGTGTTTTCCAGCTCCCAGGGCACAGGCCCAAATTCCAAACTAGTTGAAAAAGGAGGGAGAGGGAGTAGGTACTTTTACTTTTCTTACTCCATCTGTTCTGCTGGGAATTCTTGACTATTAGCTTGGTCCAGAGAAGAAAAGGAAGCAGGATTTTTCAGCCACAGAGCCCAGCCTGGTCTAGTCTTTCATCACGAGAGGCACATCCTAACAGCAGCACTTCTCTCACTGCTGTCCTTTCTTTGCCCCCCTATCTGTCCAGCACTGCTTGGAGTTAACAATTACCTTCTCCACTCTTCCCTCGTATCACTTCTGTCCTCATCACCTGCCCTGTTCTCTACGGGTGTGAGAGTATCAAACAAGACAGTGAAGTGCCTGGGCTGGGGGCACTCTTCAGATAAGAGCGAGTCTCCTGCAGAGGGCAAATCAGAGCCCCTCAAGTGCTGTATGAAACAAATTAGCTACATTAACGATTGATAGAAAGAATCACAGCATCACAGAATATCAAAGAATACCTCCCTTAAGCTGCCAGCTCAATGCTAACCAGTATAGAGACTGCCCCCAGCACTACATAGAATCATTTTGATTGGCAGAGACCCTTGGGATCAAGTCCAACCATCAGCCCCACTCTACAAAGGTCGCCCCTACACCAGATCCCCCAACACCACAGCTCATCCACTCTGAAACACAGTCAGGGATGGGGACTCCACCCCCTCCCTGGGCAGCCCAGTCCAGGCTCTGACCACTCTTGCTGGGAAGAATTCTTGCCTCATGGCCAGCCTAACCCTACCCTGCTGCAGCTTGCAGCCATTCCCTCTCCTTCTATTGCTCATTGCACGTGAGAAGAGACCAGCACCAACCTCTCTACAATGCCCTTCCAAGCAGTTGTAGAGAGGGATGAGGTCTCCCCTCAGCCTCCTCTTCCCCAAACTAAACACTCCCAGCTCCCTCAATCGTTCCTCATAAGATTTATTCTCCAGGCCTCTCACCAGCTCCGTGTCCCTCCTCTGTACTCGCTCCAGCCCCTCCAGATCTCTTTTGGGTTGAGGTGCCCAGAACTGGACACCAGACTCAAGGTGTGGCCTCACCAGTGCTGAGCACAGGGGGACAATCACCTCCCTACTGCTGCTGGTCACACTATTCTTTATGCAAGCCAGGATGCCATTGGCCTTCTTGGCCACCTGGGCACACTGCTGGCTCATGTTCAGCCGCTTGTCAACCCACAGCTTGGGTTTCTGTGGTAGCTTCAGTTCTGCTTCTTGAATTGTTAAAGAAATCTAATGTTAAGATACTCCCAGTGTAAGAGAGAGCAGCCTTCCTCTCAAGACTTCCCAGATTTTACAGATATGAAATTCCTTAAGTGAGGCAGGGGGCTACGGTGTAACTCCACACACTTCAGAGCAGGAAGACACCAAAGCTCTCTCACTCAATCATGAAGCAGTGATTGGGGAATTCCAAGCTAAACTCCTGATGGAAGTCTTCCCAGGTAGAAAATAAAAGGAAGGGGCAGATCTTTGTGTTTTTATAGGCAAACTGTGTTCAGCACTCAGAGACAGCTAAAAAAATAATTGGTTTTGTTCTTAACAAATTTTCCTATTAATCTACTGTACATCATTTCAACTAAATGGAAAAAAAATGCTCACTTTCAGGAGGGCAAATCCCAGTAATTCCATCATCCTGGGGACAGGTTTCACAGCCATTGAGGAAACCATGAAAGCAGTTAGTTACCCTGCAAACACTACCCTGAGCACTTAAATGTATCATAAAATAATACTTATCTGCATTTGAGCCAAACTTGGGCTAAACCACAATCGCTTATCATTTGGCAGTGAGTCTCCACACCAAACTGAACACAGTTCCCTTTGTGATAGGGAACAGTTAATCAGGGATTAGGGGACAAATAGGGATAACAGAAAGCATCCATTTATAACAGAGGTTGATTTTGGATCCAGCCTTGTTTTCTCTGGCGTTTCAGCGGTACTAGAGGAAGCCACTCTCAGATTACAATGCAGAAGGGTGAAAGATTCACAGCAGCATCACATTTCCCATGCTGTCGCTCTGCACAGCATCTTAAGATTGGTAACAAAGTCCAGATGCAAACCTAGGACATTGGGTTTTAACCTCTGTTTAAATGTATAACTTCCTGTTTGAGTTGCTCAAATCTGAAGTTTGCAAGAGTTCATCAGCAATGACAAAAAAATAGACCGTGACCTGATTAAGGCGGCAACTAAAGGTCTACGTCCTTTCTGCATTGCTTGTCCTTCTAGGGTCTGACTGCACACACAAAGCATCCCACTAATAACAATAACTGGATCTTGGTCAAAAACCCCATACTGAGAGCGTGGAAGCACTTGCAGAATGAGAACAGGGAGAGCACAGCAGTCTTAGGTAAAGGGCAGCATCTCTGCTCACACCGCCTCACCACCGAGCACTGCCTTCATACAAATCCCAGGCTTTACAAACACATCCTGGCCACCTTGTGATTGTTCCAGTCACCTGACACACATCAGGGGCTAATCCTCCATAGGCACCACGGATGGCAACACCAGGGTATATTTGCAATATACATCTCTGTACGTGATGGCCCACGTTGCTTAAAAAGCATCAGCCAGGAGAGTTTCCTGGAACCTCGTGCTGGAATATTCCTACGTGGGAAGGGAACCTGGCCCCAGCCTCTGTCTGCCTCAGCATGAGTCAAGCACATTTCAAGAAAACAAATAATCCCTCATTGCACATTTCAAGTAAGTGAATGCAGCAACAGACCATGCAGGACCAGAGAGCACCCAGCTTCAGCAGTTCATCCTGGACAGGAATGCCTCTTCCTTTGCAAAAAAAAATCCATATAAACTCTCACTTTTTCCTCAGAAGACAGAGGGTGGCACACAAAGGCTTCAGCAGTTCATCCTGGACAGGAATGCCTCTTCCTTTGCAAAAAAAAATCCATATAAACTCTTACTTTTTCCTCAGAAGACAGAGGGTGGCACACAAAGGGAGGTTCTTCCCAGACAACGACAGATTTCCAAGAGAAACACTATTTCTGGGCCTACTGAAATCATCCCCTCCAGCCTATTTGACCCAACTGAAGACTGAGCCAGGAACAAGCCGCTCAAGGTGTGTGCCACTCACCTTTTCCTCAGGCAGAGCAGCACACAGTGACGAAACCAGAGGCCTCCATGGTACAGCACAGCACAGCACAGCACACCGGGGACACCTCCCGGGGTCAGAGGTTGGAAGGTGACCTTAGTAAGATACAACACCCACTGACAATAACGAGCTGAAATTTCAGGGGTTGTTTTGGAACAAAGCTGCAAAGCTCTTCAGAAAGAAAACAGCTGGGTTGTGCTTGCTCATTTGAAAAAAAGTAAATTATTTATAAAGCAAATACACTCATTTTCTTTTGCATTAATGTCTGAGTGGAAACTGAGGCTGAGAAGCACTGTATCTTAAAGTCTCTTTAAGGCCAGTAAGCCTAAATACATTCTTACATGTTAAATCCATCTTAAACACTAAAATAAGATGCCAGACACAATAAGCTTTACTAATAAAAATGAATGTAAATTCTTTTTGAATAAGCCTCTAAAACCTTGAGCTCACTCACTTCTTAAGACACCTTATCCAATAAAGGCTGAGTCTCCTGCTGAAGTTTCTTTGCACTGGTAAAAATTATCAGAATTATTTGTAATTACTTAAATAATTCTGTATAGATATCTATAGATAAATATAGAATTATTTATCTATTTGAAGTTACCAGTGGCCAAGCTTCCATAGCCCATGCCCACACTGGCAAGTGCACGTGCAGGAGCGATCGCTGCCTGTGGAACAGGAGAGGGATTCCAGAAGAACCGCCTGATGACACAGCAATCCATACCCTGATCCTCACAGGTTCAGAACAGCTCTTCCTTCTGAGACAGTGAAAGCACCTGAGCCTGGACCCTGAGAAGTCTAACTCCCAACACAAGAGGTTACTGTGGATCTGCACATATCATTTTAAAGGACTCCTCCTCGCCTGCCGTTTCCACATGCAGTTTCTCTTAGAAGGCAACTGGGTTTGTTCACTGCTAGGAAGTCAAGTGAGCTGATACAGAGATAGAAATGCCTCATTTCAACAAGAAACAACTTTAAATGCTTCTTAATAGCTCTCTTGTAGCAACACACACCCCCCCACCCCTTTGGTTTTCAACCCTAGCTAATGCTTCAGTTGATTCCTTCTGGGACCCTCTGGCTCTCCTTGTTCTTCCAGTCATGGCAGAAATAACCCACTTAGAGCCACAGCTGCTCAGCACAACACTAAGCCTGGACAAAATGTATACTCTGGGTCGCACACCACCTTTGCAGGGACTGGGAACGAAATTCTCACCATGAGGAAGGAAGAATTTCACTGTAACTTCAAACCAACCCGACTTCCACACTGAAAGGAGCGCACGTCCCACAATATCAGGCATTTCAGTGAGATATTTGAACCAACAGCCATAAAGGAGAACCAGGTAGTGCAGGAGAGAAAATTGTTTCCTCTCTCTGTGGACTTGGTTTGGCAGGAAATAAATAAATCCTGTTTCACTTCTAGACCAGAATGGTATGGGAACTGCCATACTGGAGGCAGATGCTACATTTTTAAGCTACTTCCAGAAGTGATTTCGAGGTCTGCTCTGCAGAATATAATGGCCTTTTAACATGAAAATTAATAACTACTCGAGTTTATGAAACAGACTGAGCAGACTAATTTCATCTCATTCTACATTGTACTAATAATGTTGACTCACGTTGAAACTAAATGTTGTATTACAGAAGTACTTAGATCAATTAATGCATTAATTAATCAATGGGTTTTCAATTAATTGGGAGTATTTCTTTGTCAGCAGCCGGAATTCCTTCTAATTCCTAGCAACAACTCTATTCCTTGGGACGAGAAGAGCCTTCGCACACCGTGCTGGGAGTCAGACAGCGAGCAGCAGAACTGCTCCTCTGTCACATCTGACCCGGGGGACTCTCAGCGGGCTCAGGCACACGCTGCTCCACTTCTGCACAGCGGCCCATCAGCAGTTACTGGGACAAAACACTCCCTGTTCCCATAACAGCAGCATACAAACCTAAGCAAAGAGGGGCAATGGCAGAGGAAGAGAGGTAGCAGTTAAAATCCCTACCACGCACCTCGCAGTGGGGGTTGTTCTCACTTCTCACAAATGCACAGAACTGAGGTACAAGGGTAAAAGCAGAGGCTACAACAGATCTCACCATTCCTGAAGGTAGAAATCATCCCATCTTCCATGGAGATGGAGAGGTTCACAGGAAAAGCCATGGTCTGTAAGTGAACTGGAACTCCAGCTTACAGCCCAGTATGACAGAACACGCGGTACTGACTGGGTCTTCGATCATGAGCCCCAGGAACCCGCCTGCACCCAGTGTAACCGAGCAGTGCGTTTCCCCACGTCAGCTGAAGGGCAGGGGCTCTGCAGAGCACCACTGGTACTACCACAGATTGCTGAGTAGCTTCCAATATAATTAACCTTCTCATCCAGCAACTTAGGACTAATTCTGTCCCAGCCAGGCATACACCTTGTCAACACTTCTGGGAACTCTTCCGTAAATGGACTTCTCTCTTTTTGTATTTTTCCTGTGATACCGTAGTTTATGATGCTCAGGCCTGTTCTCAGATGCTCTTCTGAAAACCCCAGTGCAGTATAAGAGCCACTATTCATATGCTGAACACAAATTCTTTGAAGGCTTATCCATATAATACACAAAAGCCACCCTAGCCCTTGCCAGCACAACATGCTTAGCCATGTTATTTACTAATTCTACTCTTTATTAAGTCTACAACTGTGTTCAGTTCTGAAACTATAGTTACAAGTTCACCGTGTGAGGCCTCTTTCAATATTAGCATCGTATTTGCCAGCCTCCATTTCCCCAGTAATGAGGCTCTTCATGCAACCTGTGCAACCGCCGGTTACATCACGTCATTACTCCACCAGCACTTTCACACCGAGTTCTTTACATCCTCCATAAATCTCAGACTCAAATACCTATTTCCCCTGGAGCTACTGAGCTAATACCACTCATCAGCCTTAACCAATCCCTATCTAAGCTGATTTCACAAGCATTTTCATGCCAACAACAAAATCCTCTACCCGGAGTTGATAACTTAATAAATCAGCGCTTCTACCCTGCCGTATCTGCTGTTTAGATCAAGCCCCGAGGGCATCAGCTCTGTGTGTGCTCTGTGATGCTAAACACAATCAGAAATTACTGCCTATCTCCCATTAGTTTACTCATCACCACAATTCTTCTCTCTTGAGCAACCTTCCACACGTGACCCAGCATCCCATCGCCTTCTGTACATACGGCACTTCTGTTGAGATCCTAAAGAGCCTGGAGTACAAAGGCAAGGCTTCATGTCAGCAAAGGTTAATTCCTGGAGCAAAAAGCTTGGTTTATTAGCACTCACCTCACAGAACATCTAAGTATTTTTATATCAGTATCACTGAGCCACATGTTCAAATTAAAAGCCAAAAATTACTACAAAAATGGATTTTCCATAGACAATGGAAAATACCGAAGCACTGAGCAAAGAACTGCAGCCACAGTTTTACCCTCTGTCCAAAGTAACAGACTAAACCCAGCACCCAACCCTCTCTTACCAGTGGCATCCACGTAATTTTACTAATTTGAGCTATATTACAAGAATTGAGGTGAAAGGGAAGAGGTGAAGGCAAAAAGCAGACGAGCCAAACGAGCAGCTGCATAAAAAGCTGCCCCCGCCTCTAAATCACAGATGTTCTCAATAGCTATTTTGGGACAAAGAGATGTTGTAAGTAGAAGCAGGAGTGTACAAAGAGTATTAGTGTCGTGAATCATAGAATCATTCAGGCTGGAAGAGACCCTTGGGATCATCCAGTCCAACCATCAGCCC
>VZTM01038918.1:27079-47097 GCA_013400555.1 Jacana jacana
GGGCAATGGAGCTGGTGAGGGGTCTGGAGCACAGGTCTTGTGAATAGCTGCTGAGGGAGCGGGGAGCATTCAGCCTGGAGAAAAGGAGACTGAGGGGAGACCTCACTCTCTACGACTCCCTGAAAGGAGGGTGTATCCAGGGGGGGTTGGTCCCTTCTCCCAAGTCACAGGCGATGGGACAAGAGGAAATCTGAACCAGGAGAGGTTCACATTGGAGATCAGGAACAATTCTTACCTTGAAAGGGTTATGAAGCCTTGAATGGGCAGTGGTGGAGTCCCCATGCTTGGAGGTACTGAAAATGGAGGCGGATGTGGTGCTGAGGGACGTGGGTTAGTGGAGGGTTTTTTCAGTGTTGGGTTGATGGTTGGGCTGGATGATCTGAAAGGTCCCTTCCCACCCAGACAATGCTACCCTTCTCTGATCCTTGCTTGCTGAAGCTGAGGTTGAGCAAGGCGAGGGGTAAGCATGTGCAAGCCTGAGCCTGACACATTGTCTGGTTTAGCTCTCAATCCGCAGCCTTTTCTGTTGGTAAATCTGTCTGTTACTCCAAACCCCAAATTCAAGGACCGTGGCATTTTGGGTACAATAGACCAGCAGATCCAGCAACACAGCCAGCTTCTTTCTTTCCCCTCTGAGCGGGCTCATTCCTTCTCTTCTGAGGTTTCACCCCAAATGGCCTGGGCTCTGCGGTTACCGGAGACCCATTGCTTCTCTGGCCTTCTAGAAACTGCCTCCCCCCCCAGTACAGAGCAGCAACAATAATGCTCTTGTACGGCTCGGCCATTTGTCACACATCGAGTCAATGAAAAACACTGCAGACCTCTTGCCAAGAGATGATGTAGGGCCCCCTTCTGCACTCCTTGCAGGGGAACTCGAGTTCAGGGGTCATCTGGAGGGGTTTTCATCTTGTCAACTATTTGCTTTGCTGTGGAAATAAACATAGCCCAGTGCAGACATAGCTGTGAGAACACGGTGTTGAAGGCACCATCCGTAGCTTTGTCACTCACATTCTTTAGTCTATAAAGTGTTTCCATACAAGCAGCACAGGAACAACAGCCGCTGCTGCTCTCCGTGGAGAACGTCTCACCAGGTCTTAGGTAGGAGGCTCAGATAGGGATCCATCACTTACTGGGGCAGAAATGGGTTATAGTTTCGACTTGATGTTCAAAACTACCTGAACATCTTTTTTATTCATCTCCAAAGATGAGTCAAATTTACCTGTCAGTACTGGGTTTTTTTTTTCCACATACCAGCATTTCTTCCCTTTGCAGCTTCTCAGGGGGGTTGGACTAGATGATGTCTTGTCTAGTTCTGGGCTCCCCAGTTCAAGAAGGACAGGGATCTGCTGGAGAAGGGTACAGCAAAGCGGCACAAAGATGCTGAGGGGCCTGGAGCATCTCTCTGCTGAGGAAAGGCTGAGGGACTTGGGTCTGTTTAGTCTGGAGAAGAGAAGGCTGAGGGGGATCTGATCAACACCCAGAAATACTTCAAGGGTGGGTGTCAGGAGGATGGGGCCAGGCTGTTTCCAGTCGTGCCCAGGGACAGGACAAGAAGAAACAGGCAGACACTTGAACATGGGAAATTTCATCTCAACATGAGGAGGAACTTGTCTGCTGTGAGGGTGGCAGAGCCCTGGCAGGGGCTGCCCAGAGAGGTGGTGGAGTCTCCATCTCTGGAGACATTCAAACCCATCTGGACACGTTCCTGTGGGACCTGCTGTGGGGGTTGGACTGGATGATCTCCAGAGGTCCCTTCCAACCCCATGTCATTCCGTGATTCTCAGGTTTCTGTTAGTCTCCATCCCCAAAGCTAGGCTTTTTCAGTGCCTGTCCCACTGTGTTTTCCTCTTTCTAGGTATCTGCAAAACCTCTCCATGACGCACAAATCGTTAAAATCAAGAGCAGGTCGGTTGTAGGGGTCCCCTCCATCCCCAGACATCGACATCACTCCAATATTAAGCCCAACATGTGTTTATTTACCTGACCTTGTCTTGGAACCGGCTGTTCCCGCTGCTGTGCCAGGATGGTCTTTCATGCGAGACGGCGTTGTAAGAACTCGGCCTGATTCTGGGGTCAGCTCTGCTGTTGTCATAGCCAGGTACCTGATCACCAGCCAACGCTGACACCTCTGCCCACCACAGAGAGAGTGGTCAGTCAGTGGAATCAGCTGCCCAGGGAGGGGGTGGAGTCCCCATCCCTGACTGTGTTTCAGAGTAGATGAGATGTGGTGTTGAGGGATCTGGTGTAGGGGAGAACTTGTAGAGTGGGGCTGATGGTTGGACTGGATGATCCCAAGGGTCTCTGCCAACCTGAATGATTCTATGATCCTGTGAAAGGGAGGGTAAATAAGAGGATCTGGCAGGAAGGGCTGTGAGGAGAAGGGTGCCAGCAGTAGCAGTCACTGCATCCTGGAAAGGCTAGAGTCAAGAGCAGAGTTGTTACAGTTCAATGAGCTACGAACAGCATCAGGAGGGAGCTCCTTTCGTTTCTCACCCTCCCTTTGGCCTTAGTCAGCCCGTGAGTCTGGTGCAGCCAGCCCACCCGCCCCCACCACTTCTTACGAACTCTTGCCAAGCTGCACCCTCCTCCCTTAACACCTGGCTGTGGGTCCTCGGGCGTGAGGAACAGCCAGGGGTCAGGGTCCTGCCTGAGAGTGGATTCCGTGTGCCACAGGTGAGCACCACTCGTGTCTTGATTCCTCATCACGTCACTGCTGTTTTAAAGGGCTCTTCTTTTGATTTGGGTCCCGTGAGAAAGAAGCAGTGTGGAGAGCAGTGGCAGCAACGTTATGTTAGCTTATGCCTCGCTAAGAATGCGAGGCAGGAAGCAGATAGAGTTGCTCAGCCCGTGATGAATTTTAACCACCGAAGCCTTTCTGTGCTCCCCATAAATAATATACCTGTTGTAAAGCGTTTTGTGGCTCCATTTCCAGAGAATCAGAGAGCTGCCCAAAGAGACTTACTGATTTTAATAGCTACTCGTTACCAAAAAACCTAGAACTTACTCTGAAATGACACACAATCCTTGCAGGTTTAGAATGCGTTTAAAAACGGTCTGTGTCATTTATTTGTTTAGGAGGTCAGTGGCGTGTGAGAAACTGCCGGAATTGTTAGCCCTGATTAAGGAGGAGAGTGAACATCTACTAAGATTGCCCTGAGGCACAACTTTGCCTCTCGTGGAACGGGGATGGGGTTTGTTTGGCTGAATCACGCGTGTGGGTTTCATGTTTCCCTGCCAGCCGTTAATGAATTGTGAAAAATCAAAATTAAATAATAATAATAATAATAAAACAGAAGATTAAACCAACTCTGTGGAGTTAGATTGACTTGCCTTCCTAAAAATGGGTATTGCTGCAAAACATGCAGGGAGCCAGATGGACGATATCTGACAAACACAATTTCCAGATACTGCCCCATCTGTTTCCTTCTGCACTTTTCAGCTCGAAGCTTTTTAGCATCAGGGGTTGCTGAGGTGATCTTCCTCTTCACAGCGACAGCACAGCCAAAGACGACCCAAATGGGGTCGATCCACTAGTCTGAGAGCAGGGATCAGCTCCCTAGATTATTGCCAACTCCTGTCCCCAAAAGCACAGCCATTAAATCTCCCTCTTTTATTAAGTGAAAGGTTTTATCTTCAAGAAATTGTAAACTCTTCGCTTTGCTTTTGAAATTGTTTTCCAGAAATAGGAAGACAGCAAAATTAGAGGAAAAAAACCAACCCCAAAGTGTGCAGACAACATTGCTGCCCAAAGAGAAAAGAAGCTGTTCCTGTAAGTTCACTGGAGAAACCAGTGCGCTGTCAGTGAGAGGTGATGAGTTACCAACAGTCTCCTGGAGATGTGAGGGCTGTATTAATTTATCTGGTAAAATCTGTGGTTTTATCTCATCTCCTCTGCTTCAGTTTTATGTGTTCTTCACTTCCTGATACCTTTCTAATCAAAGTATTTTTTTTTTCATTTTGAGACTTTCACTGAATCACAATCACAGAATCACAGCATCTCAGGGGTTGGAAGGGATCTTGAAAGCTCCTCCAGTCCCATCCCCTGCTGGAGCAGGAACACCCAGAGCAGGTCACACAGGAACGCCTCCAGGCGGGTTTGGGATGTCTCCAGAGAAGGAGACTCCACCACCTCCCTGGGCAGCCCCTGCCAGGGTTCCCTCACCCTCACCCTGAAGAAGTTCTTCCTCATATTTTAGTGGAACCTCCTCTGTTCCAGCTTGCACCCATTGCCCCTTGTCCTGTCATTGGGTGTCACTGAGAAGAGCCTGGCTCCATCCTCCTGACACTCACCCTTTCCAGATTTATCAACACTAATGAGGTCACCCCTCAGTCTCCTCTTCTCCAAGCTCAAGAGACCCAGCTCCCTCAGCCTTTCCTCCTAGGGGAGATGCTCCACTCCCTTCATCATCTTGGTAGCCCTGCCCTGGACTCTCTCCAGCAGTTCCCTGTCCTTCTGGAACTGAGGGGCCCAGAACTGGACACCATATTCCAGATGGGGTCTCACCAGGGCAGAGTAGAGGGGGAGGAGAACCTCTCTCACCCTACTGACCAGCCCCCTTCTAATAGACCCCAGGATGCCATTGGCCTTCTTGGCCATGAGGGCACAGTGCTGGCTCATGGGCATCCTGCTGCCCACTGGACTGAGGCAGGCTCTGCCTGCCTTCTGTTTCTCCAACTCCTTCCAAAAGGAAGCTCTAGCAGCTCTTGGATCAGACATTTCAACTGGGCTGGTGTCATCTGCAGATCTGTTTTGATGAATAAATTAGGTGATGTGTGTCCCAGTTACAGTCCCTCCATTATTGTGCTGTCATCTGGAGGCCAAGCCATTGATTATGCTGCTTTGAGCCTGGCAGTCCAGCTAACTCCCAGCCCGTCCAACAGTCAGCCCAGCCTGCCCAGGGAGGCGGTGGAGTCCCCATCCCTGGAGGTATCTAAGAACCGTGTAGATGTGGTGCTTGAGGACATGATCTAGTGCTGAAGTTTGTGAGTGTATGGTTGGACTTGATGATCTCAGAGGTCCTTTCCAACCATGACGATTCTGTGATTCATCAGGGGGACATGGAGAACATTCTAAAAGAGTAGTGAAGGTCATGTTTTTGTCAAATTACATATTTTTGTGCATGGCCAAAAGTGAACTTCTGTGTTGAAGCTGTAATTTTCCATTCAATAAAGAAGCCTCCAGATCCCATCCACAGCCTTGAAACTGGGGTTTTTGAAGCAGCTGCAGAGGAAACATTTTGTGACTCACTTGAGTTTTAGTTCCTATTTCTGCAGTAAAAAAGATGTGAAAACCTAGAAATTGGAAATACACCATGGGAAGAACTTGGAATGCGGTGCCCACCTGAAGAGAGTGGTGTCACAGACACCGCTGGGCTCCCGCAAACACGCCTGTCAGCGGGTACAGGCCTGCATTGAGGGACTGCCTTCCCTTCATGTAAAGTGAAGGCACGTTTCTGAGGTGTGTGGACACCCTCAAAGGGAAACTGGGACTTGCTGCCATCGGTGAATTATTTATTTTACCAGCTTGTAGTCTTCTGGAAATACAATTTCAAATTGGCCATCTGAAACAGGCACATGTCATTTCAAGAAACACCCAGTTCCCCAGTCGTTACCGATAGGCACACTCTGTTGGTTGGGTGATTATTTTTGCCAAATAAAATCAGCCTGTGGCATGAACTCTAAATGCTTTTATTGTGGGTATTCCTGCCCCCCTGATGCCCTGCAGAGCTGTGCACTGCAGCACTAAAGGGTACCCTACCTGCTCCAGACATCCAGATTGAAACCGCTTCTGCACAGAACCCATGACACCTAGGAAGAAACGGGCACCTGGACGCTAGAATCACAGAATCATTCAGGCTGGAAGAGACCCTTGGGATCATCCAGTCCAACCACCAGCCCCACTCTACAAGTTCTCCCCTACACCACATCCCTCAACACCACATCTCATCTACTCTGAAACACAGTCAGGGATGGGGACTCCACCACCTCCCTGGGCAGCCCAGTCCAGGCTCTGACCACTCTTGCTGGGAAGAATTCTTGCCTCATGGCCAGCCTAACCCTACCCTGCTGCAGCTTGCAGCCATTCCCTCTCCTTCTATCGCTCATTGCCCCTGAGAAGAGACCAGCACCAACCTCTCTGCAATGTCCTTTCAAGCAGTTGTAGAGAGGGATGAGGTCTCCCCTCAGCCTCCTCTTCCTCAAACTAAACACTCCCAACTCCCTCAATTGTGAATGCACNTACTGCAAATCATTCCCTTCATAACTAGTTTTCAGACTTGTTTTTTACATCTTCTTACCCAATGACTGCATTTACCAAGATTTGCTGTTACAAATGGATAATGAGGTGTTTGACATAAATTGTTCACCGTGTTTGGAATGCTAGACTCAATAAAATCTTAAAATACATATGAAATTATTATTAAAACCATGCATTACGCTTTAATAACATTAAATACAACACTGAAATAGCAGTAGTGAATGTGTACATATAAATATGCTTCTACCAGTTGCTGTATATGGTTTTAATTTTCTGCTGATATATTAAATACCACTTTTTAATGAAAGGCACAGCCATTCATATAGATAAATGAATGATATCTATCTCTCATACACATTATCCAGACTATTAAAAATTTTAGTAGCACCATTGGAGCAAGGTTTACCTGAGTGGAATTGGCCAAAAAACCCCCAACCTTAGAGGTACTTGAAAATTACCTGTACTTCCAGACTTTAGGAAGATGATAAATTAGTACAGGCAGCTGTCTTCTGCCTCCATAGTTTTCTTTTCTTCTACTATAAACTTAACAAAAAGTCTCACTAAGGACTTGTCAAAATTAACCTATTTTTTATGGAAAAAAAAAAAACCCAAACCAAGCAACCACCCAACAAAGCATGAATTCTGGCAAAGCAGATTTTTACCAGCTCAGACCTTCAAAGGGTTTTTAAATCTCTGTCTCATCAGAGTAATTCATTGCAGAATAAATGGCATGCATTTGCCAGGGTCTCTCAATGGCCAGTGCTGCACTCGTGGCGTGCACTCTGCCAGCTTTACCCTCAGCCAGAGCTCTTCAGGCAGCCTGAACACTACTGGGATCCCAAAATACTGTATTTGGGCTTTGAAGGTCCGTGTCCTGGAGGTAAGGGATTTCCTGTGAGTGTCAGTTTGATTTTAAAGCAAAATATAAATTTATAGGCATAGGGGTTGCAGAGCAAAGCTTGATGCAGGTGTTTGATCTAAAAGAATTTTTAAAACCCCAGTAAATAAAATACTGGTTTCTTATGCAATTTGAATTTGAGGATGCTGGGTGCTGGTAATTGCCAAGACCAGCCTGAGCCAACCAGAACGGATTTGGGGTGGGATTTGGGGACTGGGATTAGATTTGAAAGACCAAGAAAACCCATCCTTCGAGCGGGTATTAGTCCTCGTCGGGTAAGTTTGTTCTTAACAAATTTTTAATTGGGGTCAGAGATTTACTGGGGTGATGTTTGAGTTCCCTTCTTCCTCTCCTGTGCAGGAGCCAGCAGGGTCTCTCCCAGCACACCCACCGCCGTCACCGCTGCCAGACCCAGGGTGTCATAGAATCATAGAATCATGGAATCATTCAGGTTGGCAAAGACCCTTGGGATCATCCAGTCCAACCATCAGCCCCACTCTACAAGTTCTCCCCTACACCAGATCCCCCAACACCACATCTCATCCACTCTGAAACACAGTCAGGGATGGGGACTCCACCCCCTCCCTGGGCAGCCCAGTCCAGGCTCTGACCACTCTTGCTGGGAAGAATTCTTGCCTCATGGCCAGCCTAACCCTACCCTGCTGCAGCTTGCAGCCATTCCCTCTCCTTCTATCGCTCATTGCCCGTGAGAAGAGACCAGCACCAACCTCTCTGCAATGCCCTTTCAAGCAGTTGTAGAGAGGGATGAGGTCTCCCCTCAGCCTCCTCTTCCTCACACTAAACAATCCCAACTCCCTCAATGGTTCCTCATAAGATTTATTCTCCAGGCCCTTCCCCAGCTCCGTGTCCCTCCTCTGCACTCGCTCCAGCCCCTCCAGATCTCTCTTGTGTTGAGGTGCCCAGAACTGGACACCAGACTCAAGGGGTGGCCTCCCCAGTGCTGAGCACAGGGGGACAATCCCCTCCCTACCGCTGCAGCTCACACTAGTTCTGATACAATCCAGGATGCCCTTGGCCTTCATGGCCACCTGGGCACATGTGAACCTGATTCTGAAAAGCTGAGTCTCTTCGTAGGATCGGTGTGAACAACACTGAAGGTTATAATCAGTGTAAATAAACCAATCTTTGTTCTGTTCTGTTTTAACCTTACCTCATAAATGGAAAAGTGATGTGTTCTAGAGAGCACACTTAGGAGAGCTGAGGCGCCTGGGTAGCAGGCAAGGATTCCTTTGGCAGGATGTGTAGGCATTTATATCTGAAAAGCAAATGGAATTCAATTATTTTGACAAACCACTGTGGTTTTCAAGATTCATTGCTCGTGAAGAAAAATTAATATGTTTAATAAGTGATCATTCTTGTTCCAGCCTAGTAGTTCCCAACTTTTAAGTGTTCTTTTCTTAATTCTATTTCGCATGTCGAGCATGGAATTCTATAATTTTCAATATCTCATTTGATTCGAGCTCTAGTGGTTTACTTAGGAAATGGGTTGCAGTCCTGGTCTGAACAAAAATAGCTTCATTTTCTCTCCTGCCAGGTGTTAGGCCTCTTCCAGGCTCAGCTGTAACTCTGAGCAACACGAGTTCCCTTCTGTTGGACACATTTCACCTCCGTTTCTGTCATGGCTCCTAGATCTCCTTCCACTGTGGCACAGCCTCCCCTCGGTGCTGCCCAGCAGCTCTTACCAGAAAGCTGCTGTGTTTCGGAACGACTGCAATGCAGAGATCCACATCCACTTTGATGGTGTTCCCCTGGACCTGCTCCAGTGGCTGTCATAGAATCATTCAGGTTGGAAGAGACCCTTGGGATCATCCAGTCCAACCATCAGCCCCACTCTACAAGTTCTCCCCTACACCAGATCCCTCAACACCACATCTAATCTACTCTGAAACACAGTCAGGGATGGGGACTTGGACTCACAGCTTCGGTCACATCCATACTTTAAATTTCTGAGGCATCTCTAAAGAGATCATCATACTTGTGACTTCGCAGTCCAGGTTGAGGGCAACTCAAGCATTAAGGTTTACTGATAGTACCATTCCATCTTCCAAACTCTGGGGTCATCAACAGTGAGCTACTAATTTCAATGCATCCAAGCCCCTCTTCCAGGACTTATCACTGGGTCTGGTTATTTCTGGTCCCCCGTTTGAAACCTAAGACGACGTTACCGAGTTCAGATGGGGAAGTATGCCCAGCTGTTCCCAGCTTGAGGCACACACACATTCCTTCCAACATCCACGGGAAAGAATCTAGGATTAGTATGAGTAACTGAAAGAAGAGATGGGGGCTCACTATACTTCAGGGTCTCTCAGTCACCCCACCAGCATTAGACACATCAGCCACATTTATGATCATAGAATCATAGAATCATTCAGGTTGGAAGAGACCCCTGGGATCATCCAGTCCAACCATCAGCCCCACTCTACAAGGTCTCCCCTACACCAGATCCCCCAACACCACATCTCATCCACTCTGAAACACAGTCAGGGATGGGGACTCCACCCCCTCCCTGGGCAGCCCAGTCCAGGCTCTGACCACTCTTGCTGGGAAGAATTCTTGCCTCATGGCCAGCCTAACCCTACCCTGCTGCAGCTTGCAGCCATTCCCTCTCCTTCTATCGCTCATTGCCCGTGAGAAGAGACCAGCACCAACCTCTCTGCAATGCCCTTTCCAGCATCTCATCTGCACTCATACTGATTCCACTTGCCCTAACTTACTCTAGAGTCATCCTCTTTCCATCTTTTCCCTATCTCTCCTCCTATCCTTTAGCCCTGAAGACACTAGATTTCTCCCTCTCTTCTCCTACCAGGCAGCAGGCTGTGCTGGTGAGAGCAGGGAAGAGCACTGGCTGTATCCTGGGTGATCGCTCTCTGCTTCGTTCTCACCTGTAAGAGAAGTTTCACAGCACCGAGTCCAACGTCCCTCTCACACACTCTGTAGAAGAAAGAAGAAGGAGAAGCAGAGAAGCCCAGGTCCTGTGAGAGTTGAATGAAGCACATCATTCTACTCAGTGCCTAACATAAGGCGTGGTGGGTGGCTGCCCACGCAGGATGCAAGTGCCAAACTCTCTCAGCAGGATGCTTCCTACACATTTCCCAACCTTCCCTTGCTCTCCTTCTACTACCCTGAACCCAGAGCCCAGAGTCAGGACATACTACCCCAACCTCTTCTTCCTTTATCATCTTCTCCCAGGCCTCTGCTTGTGGGCTAAAAACTGCTGGAACATGCATCACTCAGCAGAAAGCCACGGAAGACTCACCTTCTGTCCCAGGGGCAGGAGGGACAGAGGGAGAGGTGGGCTTTGAGGCATCTAGGGCATGAAGAGCAGGTTTATGCTCCCCTTTATCTCCCCAAGCAATCTCTTCCATTGTACAGCACCTCTCTGCGTAAGCACAGACCAACTGCTGGTGTTAGAATCCCATTCTCTGCTAACAACTGGTGTCCCCTGTCAGTCCAATCAGGCAATTTGGAAGAAGGGACGGCCACCCAACGTGTAGCAGTGGTGCCTCGCTGCCTCCCGGAGGCTCCCTGATGGAAAAGGAATACATGGCTGCTTGAAAGCCCAGTTTCAGGCTGGTGGCACTTGCCCTCACTGGGTGTTGGCAGAGTAACAGCGCTGGAAAGAAAAAGGTTTGTGTCAGACTGTAGCCTGGCTTCAGCAGTGAGTTGCCTCTGGTGACTGAAGGCACAGAACGACCCGAGGAACTCAGTTCCTTGCTCCTCTGCATTTTCCTTTGGGTGCTCTGGGGTGGCCTGACACTTACACAGTGACAGGAACACAGTAAGAAACAAATACATGATGAGTGGAGTGACAGGAAGGGCCATCTCCTCCTCATCTGCTTGACAAAGGGAAAGGTTGGAGAACTACAGGTTTCCACAGCAGGAGACAGCTCCACTGAGGACTGTGAGAAACCATCAGGAGTAAGCCCTGGGGCTAAGCGGTGGGTTGGTGCTGGACATGCAGGACAGTGATAGGTGTCCACCCACCCAGATGGTGCTCGTGGCCTGGTATTCTCAGCAAGAATCAGCAGCGAGGTGTTTCTTCTCTGGAGAGAAAAGCAGCCCCCCGTTAGCCCCTGCAGAGGCATCTCAGGATCATTTCTTCAGGGAAAAGAAACCCATCTTATTTTGTGCAAAAAGAACATCTCTGGGACAAAAATGACCACTCACAAACCAGCCATACATGGGAATATTAACTTTTCACTGCACTTCCCATGTGTTGAAAGAAATAAATCGTTCTGGGATTTGGTTAGTGTGCTCCAGCACCGCCTGCCTTCAGGAGCAGCACCGTCAAGGGAGAGCTCAGCTGCCTTTAGACTCAGTTTCTAGCCTTTTTCCTTGTGTCCCAGTTTGGGGTAAAACAGAACAATTTGCTGTTTTGTAATTTTACTGCTTTAGCTGGGCCTCTTCTAACTCCCTGACCTCTGGGATGAGCAGCAGGTCGGTCAGAAGCTGTTCCCTCTCAGGGTGCTCAGCCCTGATCACCCCAGGGATGGTGCAGAGAGGCCCTGGCTCACACTCATGGCTGGAACAGCCAAGGGCAGGGAATGGCGGGGTTTGCCCCCTTGGAGGGTGGGAAGCAGAAAAGCCTCCAGGGGTCACCCCTGTGGGGAGGAGGGGACAGGACAGGGGACCCCAAACTGACCCCCAGGGGATTCCATCCCATCCCCATCGTGCTCAGTGTAAAAGCTGAGGGATCAAAGGGTCAACTCTCTTCAATGGCTGATGTCCCAGGAGGACCCTGTCTGTTCCTCTGCCTTTAACCCTGATCCCAGCATTCCTGACTCCAGAGCTGGAATCCAGCTCCTGTCGGTCACCCAGTCCAGGCTGGGACTTTTCCTGATGCTGCTGGTGATGTGATTCTCATACTGGGAGCTTCATACAGTTCTATACTTATTGTATCTGTCTCATTATTTTCTTCGGTTTTGCTTTCATTTTATTAATTATACTTCACTAAAGTAGTTTAGTTCGTTCTAAACTTGTAAATCTCTTTATGCTCTTCCTCTCTCCTTCTTTTTGGGGGGAGGAAGGGCCATCTGTCACTCT
Organism: Jacana jacana; assembly: GCA_013400555.1. NCBI lineage: Eukaryota > Metazoa > Chordata > Aves > Charadriiformes > Jacanidae > Jacana > Jacana jacana. The sequence continues at coordinate 39,298 of VZTM01038918.1, forward strand.
GCTGTTGGCAATTTTGGCTGAAACCACGACACCTGCACTGACAGCATTTGGGATATGTTTCAGTGCTGCTCCTGAAGCACAAGATTTAAAGAAATGAGCAGCCAAACTCTACCTCTGATTCCAGATCCGATGCACACAGCTGTGTGAAGGCAGACATTCCTCTGGACACATCTCATTCCGAACCCCCAGCCCTCTTCAGGAAGAAGCCTTCAACCAGGGCTGTCCATAATGAGCGTTGCAGGTGACTGGGATGTGCTGAGAGGTGAAGAGCCGGAGCAGAAAGCCCAGAAATCGCTGGAGAGGGGAGAAATGGTTGCTTTACAAATCCACCTCAGAGGCCAGACTGCCTCTGGAGCAGACAAACGTTGCAGGACCTACACCAACACAACTGCTCTCTGTAAAAGTAAGCATTTCCCTGGTCTCTGTCTAGGAGAAAAAAGTTGAGTTATTCACCCTGTGCTTTCAGGATTCATGGCTTTCTCCTTCCGATGGTGGATCCACGGCAGGGGCAAGGGGACACTTACACTGGGCTGCGGCTCCATTGCCTTAAATCAACAGCAAATCACTTGAACAGCTTTTCGGTATCGAGTTTCTGCCTCTGCCAAGGAAACCTGCCTCTAACTCCAAATTAATAATGAGAAGCCTCTTCTTATTAAAAACCTGAGAAACTGAGAGCACGTGCCAGACAACAGGGCCCTCTGCCCTGTGCACAGCAATGGATGGTGTTTTCCCATTCCTCTGGTCTTTGTGTGAAGCCCAGTATTGCTTTTCAACCCTATTTTTTCTTGGCTGCAGGTAACCATCTCTGGTTGGGAGAAGTGATGATAATCACATCCAAGGGTTTTGTGGAGCTCCAGACCCTCCCTTTCCCTGCCCTCTCACAGAATCCCAGAATCCCAGAATCTCAGGGGTTGGAAGGGACCTTGAAAGCTCCTCCAGCCCAATCCCCTGCTGGAGCAGGAACACCCAGAGCAGGTCACACAGGAACGCCTCCAGGTGGGTTTGGGATGTCTCCAGAGAAGGAGACTCCACCACCTCCCTGGGCAGCCCCTGCCAGGGTTCCCTCACCCTCACCCTGAAGAAGTTTTTCCTCATATTGAAGTGGAACCTCCTCTGTTCCAGCTTGCACCCATTGCCCCTTGTCCTGTCATTGGACGTCACTGAGAAGAGCCTGGCTCCATCCTCCTGACACTCACCCTTTCCATATTGATAACCATTCATGAGGTCCCCCCTCAGTCTCCTCTCCTCCAAGCTCAAGAGACCCAGCTCCCTCAGTCTTCTTCACTATTGTCAGTGGGAGCCCTACCCCACCCAAAAGCCCCGCTCTCACTCCGGCAATCGCCGCTGGAGCCCCTCTTAGGCTGCCTGTTCAAACTTGACTGTTGTTTGTGTGTCTGTTTCCATTCAAAGAAGCAGCTGGAAGGTTCTGGCTGTGAAGTTTCATTAAGCCACCCATTCTGAAAGCAGTCAGTGCCTTTGAAAGCCACCACAGAAAGGTCTCTCGTGGCTATTGTTGAAACACTGGCTTTTACAATGCGGACAGATAGGAGTACATTGCAGGGAAGAGTTGTGGCCTGGGTGGTATAAATGAAATGTATCTGGTGTGTGTGTGTCACCTCTAGAGCTACTGAGATGATTGTTGATCTGTCAGCCAAGAACATGCAGAAAAACTGAAAATTAAAATCATCAGGGTAACTAACACATACTAAGAAAGACTTTGTGTATCTGGCAGGAAAAACTGCGTGGCCTTGAAGGCAGGGACCACAGAAATGGAATGGAAGCTGAGGAGTACTGCCAGCAGGTCAAGGGAGGTGATCCTCCCACTCTGCTCAGCACTGGTGAGGCCAGAGCTGGAGAGCTGGGACTGTTCAGCCGAGAGGAGAGAAGGAGAAGAGAAGGCTGAGGGTGAGACCTTATTGATTCACATAAATGCCTGAGGAGAGGGTGCAACGAGGATGAAGCCAGACTCTCCCCAGTGGTGCCCGATGACAGAACAGTAGGCAACGGGCACAAACTGGAACACAGGGGGTTCTGTCTGAACATGAGGAAGCTGGTTTTTATTGTGAGGGTGACCAAGCACTGGCACAGGCTGCCCAGAGACATTGTGGAGTCTCCATCCTTGGAGATATTCAGAGGCCACCTGGACACAGGCTCCAGGGTAACTGCCTCTAGGTGGCCCTGCCTGAGCAGAAGGGTTGGCCCAGGTGACTTCCAGAGGTCCCATTCTGTAATTCTGTGATTCCTCTCACAGAAATAGTTTAGACAAGAAACCTTGGAAGTTTCAAATAAAATTTGGTCAGTTTAAGAAACAGATTACACAAGAAATTTGTCCATAGTAAGAGAAGAGTAAACCTGATGATAGTGGAAGTCTCTTACTCACATTTGTCCTACTTTGAACGTACTCTGTAAAAATTCAGCAATGCCTCTCACTGAAAACACTTACTGATAGGGGTAGGAAGGAGATATTGCATATATTAGGAAATTGTTTATGTTGTTTAATCATGCAGTGATATGTGCTCTATGCATAATTTAGGAGGCTTTTTTACCTAACAATGAGCTAGGTATTTTACACACCCAGCCCCAAGAAATCTTGCCCGTAATCATAGAATCATTCAGGTTGGAAGAGACCCCTGGGATCATCCAGTCCAACCATCAGCCCCACTCTACAAGTTCTCCCCTACACCAGATCCCTCAACACCACATCTAATCTGCTCTTCAACACAGTCAGGGATGGGGACTCCACCCCCTCCCTGGGCAGCTGATTCCACTGACTGACCACTCTCTCTGTGACAAATTTTTTCCTAATGTCCAGCCTAACCCTACCCTGCTGCAGCTTGCAGCCATTCCCTCTTGTCCTGTCGCTCATTGCCCGTGAGAAGAGACCAGCACCAACCTCTCTACAGTGCCCTTTCAAGCAGTTGTAGAGAGGGATGAGGTCTCCCCTCAGTCTCCTCTTCCTCAGACTAAACAACCCCAAAATCAAACCACTCTGTCAGCCCCCTTTCCATTCAGTGAGCTGGTTCACTTACAAGGCACAGCAGTATCTTCTTTTAGAGGCAGATGTATGATATAAAGGATCTTGACAGCAAAGAGTGGGCTGCAGGAGTTGGCCAAATGCGAGCTGCAGCAGAGGGACTCGCGGGAGGGACAGGCTGTTACTCCCTCTCTGCTTTCTGACTTCTGCTGCCCTCCCCGCTGCTCCGACTCAGGCGATTCACTTCCCTCCTATGAGTTTCCAGTCAGCATCTGGGTGTTGTTCGTACCCAGCATCCTATGGACCCACCCTGAGCAGCGAACAGGCATGTGCCTGTGGCTCAAAGGGAACTGTTCATGCGGGTCTGCCATGGGGCACTGGGTAAATCTGAATGACTTCTTTATGCGCGGGCTGAGAAGTAACAACAAGCCTCTTGTACTGTCATTAGTGTGTCCTGAGGCAGCCTGTGCGCCAGCTCTGCTGGTGTACGACATGAGAAACCCGCCATCACAACGGCCCTACAGGGAAAGCATCTCCTGGATTCTGCTCATGCTATGGGCATGGGATTCTTACAGCATCATAGAACCGTTCAGGTTGGAAGAGACCCTTGGGATCATCCAGTCCAACCATCAGCCCCACTCTACAAAGTTCTCCCCTACACCAGTTCCCCCAACACCACATCTCATCCACTCTGAAACACAGTCAGGGATGGGGACTCCACCCCCTCCCTGGGCAGCCCAGTCCAGGCTCTGACCACTCTTGCTGGGAAGAATTCTTGCCTCATGGCCAGCCTAACCCTACCCTGCTGCAGCTTGCAGCCATTCCCTCTCCTTCTATCGCTCATTGCCCGTGAGAAGAGACCAGCACCAACCTCTCTGCAATGTCCTTTCAAGCAGCTGTAGAGAGGGATGAGGTCTCCCCTCAGCCTCCTCTTCCTCACACTAAACACTCCCAGCTCCCTCAATTGTTCCTCATATGATTTATTCTCCAGGCCCTTCCCCAGCTCCGTGTCCCTCCTCTGCACTCGCTCCAGCCCCTCCAGATCTCTCTTGTGCTGAGGTGCCCAGAACTGGACACCAGACTCAAGATGTGGCCTCCCCAGTGCTGAGCACAGGGGGACAATCACCTCCCTACTGCTGCTGGTCACACTGTTTCTGATACAATCCAGGATGCCATCGGCCTTCTTGCCCACCTGAGTGATTTATGAATGATTATATAAGCTAACCATACTAATTTATGACCAGTTAGATCTAATTAGGTTGTGGTGAAATCATCCTTGATTTTTCATCTTATATTCTCCCCATCCATCTGTGCTGGATGTGCACATACACATTTCACTAACATGTTTGTTGCTACACCTGCTCTCCTAACCAGGTAGTAAGGTGTTAAAATCCCTGTGCAGGAGTCATTGTTAGGGTGTAATAAGCCAAGTGAATTTGCATCCTCTTCTGTTTTCTCCAAATCAGCCTGGTTTTCAGTCTAAAGGGCTGTGTTGACACAGGCAATACGCAGAGTGCCCCCCCATGTGTGTGATGCTGAGAATGAGCCGCCACACAATTCCCCTGAAGTTCTGGGTAATGAAGTGCTGGCATGGGTCTGATTTTTCTCCACATGCTTTTAACGAAGAGCTTTTCAGTTTTCCTAGTACATAATTAGAATATATGCATAAATCCCACTCTATTGCTCCAATGTAATTAAAGATCTTTCTTCACGAAGAAAATTATAAAGCTTTTTTTAAACGGAGTCCCCGAAACTTGAAATCCTTGACTAAGTGCATTTTTATGCATGAATCAATCTTCTGAAATAGTCCTGAAACCCATTAACAATGGTCTGCTTAAGAGAACCCATCTGAGTTGTTTCATGTGGGAGAAGGGTTTCTCAACGTTGTCTCCTGCACAGTTTTCCCAACGGCGTTAAGAAAAGCAGGATGCTGGAGCGCTCTGCTCAAGGAGGAGACACAAACACCCCCTGTGATCATCACCAGATTGTTGGATGGGGGGAAGACAGTGGATATAATATTTCTGGATCTTAGCAAAGCATTTGACACTGTCCCCCACCACATTCTGATGGAAAAACTGGCTGCTCATGGCCTGGATGAACGTACGATCTGCTGGATCCAGCACTGGCTGGAAGGACGATCCCAAAGGGTGGTGCTCAATGGAGTTCAATCCAGCTGGCGGCCGGTCACAAGTGGTGTTCCTCAGGGCTCAGTACTGGGGCCTTTCCTTTTTAATATTTTCATTGATGATATAGATAAGGACATAGAAAACACTATTAGTAAGTTCGCAGATGACACTAAGTTGGGTGGGAGTGTTGATCTGCTTGAGGACAGGGAAGCTCTACAGAGGGACTGGGATAGACTGGATAGATGGGCCAATGTTAATGGCATGGCCTTCAATGAGGCCAAGTGCCAGGTCCTACACTTGGGCCACAACAACCCCATGCATNGGCTGCAAGCTGCAGCAGGGTAGGGTTAGGCTGGACATTAGGAAAAAATTTTTCACGGAGAGAGTGGTCAGTCAGTGGAATCAGCTGCCCAGGGAGGTGGTGGAGTCACCCTCCCTGACTGTGTTTAAGAGCAGATTAGATGTGGTGTTGAGGGATCTGGTGTAGGGGAGAACTTGTAGAGTAGGGCTGATGGTTGGACTTGATGATCCCAGGGGTCTCTTCCAACCTAAATGATTCTATGATTCTATGATTAACAATGGTCTGCTTAAGAGAACCCATCTGAGTTGTTTCATGTGGGAGAAGGGTTTCTCAACGTTGTCTCCTGCACAGTTTTCCCAACGGCGCTAAGAAAAGCAGGATGCTGGAGCGCTCTGCTCAAGGAGGAGACACAGACACCCCCTGTGATCATTACCTCAAATACATCTCTTGGCAGGTAAAGCTGTTTACCTACCTGGATGCCTCCTACTGCTTACTCCAGTAAAGTATAAAGCAGAAGGCTTGCTCTTACTCAAAAGACCCTCATTATAGGGCTATACCAGGAATATTAATTTAAATGTCACCTCCTTTGCCCAGAGGGCAGCAAACGGAGACAGCAAACAGACTGAACACCTTACACAGCAACTTCTGTGCTTCTGTTATCACCTGGGGTGATTGGAGCCTGTCCTCAAAGGAGAGGGGCTCCAGCCCTCACAGCACCTTCACAGTCCTCCTCTGGACCCATTCCAGCAGGTCCATGTCCTTCCTGTGCTGAGGACTCCAAAGCTGGACACAGCACTCCAGGTGGGGTCTCACCAGAGCGGAGTAGAAGGGGGAGCAGAGCAGAGGTAGATGCAGGGGTGTGCTTTGGCTGAGGACCTCCTTTTCCAACTGCTGTTGGAAGGCGAGCAGACTGTGACACGTGGGTGAAGAAGATTGACAGGATCTTCACAGAGATCCTGCAGAGACAAAGGCTCAGATCATCCAACTGCACAAGGGAAACAGCAGCTGTGGACCTGCATTTGTTTAAGCAGGAAGTGACCCTTCCAAGCTCAGGAAGGTTAGGATTGGTTGGGGAGACCCTTGGGGGTCCTGGTGAGAAGCAAACCGAACATAATGTGGCTGAGGTAGCTTGTTCAGTCTGGAAAAGGGAAGGTTCCAGTGGTTCCTGGGAGAAGAGGAGCCCCCAGCAGCTCTCCAGATGAGCAAGGAGATGAAGCCAGGCTCTTTCCTGTGACGCATGGAAGTCAAGAGACAACAGGCATGAAATGAAACATGAGGTTTAGACTGGCTATGGAGAAACTTTCTTCCTATGGAGACAGTCCAGCAGCAGAGCAGGTTGCCCACATGGCTTGTGTAATCTCCATCTTTAAAGGTTTTTAGCCTCAACTGGAAAGAGCAACCTCATCTGACCTCACAGCTGCCCTGAATTTGAGCAAGGGTTTGGACTGGAGACCCCACTGAAGTCACTTCTGACCTAAATTATGCTATCATCCCATTCATAGGATCATAGAATCATTCAGGTTGGAAGAGACCCTTGGGATCATCCAGTCCAACCATCTGTCCTCTGACCAATACTTGCACAAAATGGGTAAATACTGTGAAGATTCCATATTTCTTCAAGTTGCAGAGACCTGAGTGGCCCCACCTGCTATTTCTCTTTCCTGAGAAATGCTCCTTGGCATCGGACACTGCCGCTTCCCAGAGGAGCAGTGCTTTTTTAAAGGTAACCATTAACAGAGAAGAGAAAATGGAATAAAACACAACAGTTTCTAATTGAGTTCCTGAAGAAAGATCATTGCTGAAGGGGAAAACCAGAACAGATGAACCACCTTGCTGCATTTCTAACCTAGAGAGCAGAGTGTGGTAGTTTTATATTAAAGAACCACAGAGGTCTGTTCAGCTTTTCCACACCTTTGGGTTTCTATGCTTATTCTCAATTAACCTCCAGTAAAATTGTCTCTTATTTTAATTACTGCATGCTGTGTATTCTAACCCAGAGAAGTGCTGATAGTTAATCTCTGTTGGAAAGTAAGCCCGAGTTTAGCACCTCAGGGCATTTGTTTACTGGTTAAAGTGGAAGGTGATTATATGTTTTGCAGTTCTTTCTTTTTTTGCATGTACTTAGAATGTGTGTGGTGAGAGACCAGGGATTTCACCCTTTGGCTAAATACTTGGGCTTGGTATAACAAAAACTTGAATGTAAAAGACCACAAAGAAAGTCCAGGTTAAGTCCAGGAGTTCAATCCAGCTGGCAGCCGGTCACAAGGGGTTCCTCAGGGCTCAGTGCTGGGGCCTTTCCTTTTTAATATCTTCACTGATGATGTCGATAGGGACATAGAAAACACCGTCAGTGAGTTTGCAGATGACACCAAGTTGGGTGGGAGTGTTGATCTGGTTGA
>VZTM01038918.1:47473-92200 GCA_013400555.1 Jacana jacana
GTGTAGGGGAGAACTTGTAGAGTGGGGCTGATGGTTGGACTTGATGATCCCAGGGGTCTCTTCCAACCTAAATGATTCTAGGATTCTATGATTCTAATGTTAAGGGTCTAAAGTGTATCTTACCAGGGGTGAGAGTAAAAGGTTTTGTTTCCAAAAGACTGTGGGCATCACAACAGCTTCTCTGTTAACTGCAACTACTCCTGAAAGTAGTGTTTTCCATGGATAACACCACAGGAAACGCACAGAGAGATGGCAATTACGCCGTGCATGTCAAGCATGTCTGTGTCTTCCTCTGTAGGATTCCCAAGGTAGCTAACAAGTGAAGAAACTCCTCCTCTGCAGAATGAACTCCTGACTGGAGAGGGTATGGCTGGGGAAGCAGAACTTGCTGGTGCAGCCATACAGTTGGGCCTGTAGGACGATGAATGAACACAGAAAATTGCAGCGCGGATGGAATCCCGTTCTCTTTCCTGAAGGCAAAGCAAAAAGCCCAGGATGCTGTGGCACACTGATACAAAACTAGCGTGGTTTTCATGTTGTACATCTCAGATATTTCTAAAGAAGTGGAAGTGTTAATTTTATGTGCTACATAAAATCAGTGTTCCACCCTGCAGTGTTATCCACCCCTTAGGACAAGGGGCAACGGGCGCAAGCTGGAACAGAGGAGGTTCCACTGAAATATGAGGAAAAACTTCTTCATGGTGAGGGTGAGGGAACCCTGGCAGGGGCTGCCCAGGGAGGTGGTGGAGTCTCCTTCTCTGGAGACATCCCAAACCCGCCTGGAGGTGTTCCTGTGTGACCTGCTCTGGGTGTTCCTGCTCTGGCAGGGGATTGGACTGGAGGAGCTTTCAAGGTCCCTTCCAATCCCTGAGATTCTGTGATAAGGAATTCCCTAGGTCTGCTGCTCTTTGGTCTCCTGACAATTTTTCTCTCAACAACTGTCTCAGCTTGAATCAACTTCACCTTTTACCTGTAGAATTGCTTTATTGCTTTCTTTTCCCTCGCTCTGAGTGGCAGATTACTTCCCCCAGATGTTACCTTTCCAATTAGTAAACTCTTCCTCTTTTCCTCCTCACAGTTCACGTCCTCAGGAAGTGGAAGGGGATGCTCCCATCTACCCACTGTCCACCCACCCACCCCACCAAAGTTTTCTGCCACGACAGGCTGCTTATTAGTCTCTGAGTGTGCTGTGAGTATTTGTGTTGCTGGATTAAAGGGCAGTATGCTGGGCTCGACTGGGTTGGTGTTTTACTGTACTGTCTAAAATTAGAACACAAATACATGTAATTATATTTGTACAACTGTCAGCAGAACAGGAGCAAAACCGAGTTAATGTTTTGTTAACCACTGTGGCTGAAGTTTAAGATAAAACCTGTGTTATTTCACCAATCCAGTGAAAGAATTATACCACTGAATCCCTGCATAGGTGCAGTTTGTGCATGAGACAGACACTTGGCGTATTCCCCATGACCTGATCCCCTTTCCCAGCTCTATGAAAAGGGGGCACCTCTATGGAATGACATATCCCAACATGTTTAAAAAATTACCCTGGAAAGGCAGTGCTGAAGAGCTACAGATGCTGTTTATGATTTGCCATTGTAATCTTAATTCAGCTTCTTCACAGAATCCTAGAATGGTCAGAGTTGGAAGGGACCTTCAAGATCCTCCAGTTCCAACCCCCCTGCCCTGGGCAGGGACACCTCCCACCAGAGCAGGTTGCTCCCAGCCCCATCCAGCCTGGCCTCCAACCCCTCCAGGGATGGGGCAGCCACAGCTTCTCTGGGCAACCTGGGCCAGGCTCTCACCACCCTCACACCAAAGAAGTTCTTTCTGGTATCTCATCTCAGTCTCCCCTCTTCCAATTTAAAGCTGTTACCCCTTGTCCTGTCACTCCACTTCCTGACACAGAGTCCCTCCCCAGCTCTCCTGTAGCCCCTTCAGATACTGGAAGGCTGCTCTAAGCTCTCCCCAGAGCCTTCTCTTCTCCAGGCTGAGCAACCCCAGCTCCCTCAGCATCATTACAATTGCCATTTACCACATAATCACACATTTTTACCCCTATCTTATCTATCAAGGGATGGCCTCCACATAAGAGGCCGTTACTGGGAATCTCTCTTTAATCCCCCCTCTCGCTGGAGAACCTCACACAAGACAGAGCCCACAACATCAGAGCCACACACTGGACATGGAATCACCAAAGAACTATTCAAGAGCTGTCAGAGCAGCAACAATACAGAAAACCTTACCAAAGCATAGAAATACGTGTCAGAGAATGCAGAGACACCTTCCTGCACCCATACAGTCACCTACTGGTACTGCCTCTCCTCACAGGCTATGCCTCCTCTGCCCGCTTTCCAAATCTATATCATTGGAAGTGACACTTGGAGAAGACAGATTTTGCTAAGAAACCTGAGTATTCACAAGAAGCATCAGTTACAGGTGTGAAAAACATGTTGGAAATGTTTGTGTTAGGGATCTGTGGTACCAAAACTCCTGCTTTCACTACCAAACAATTCCTCATCCCAGTCCCCATGAGCCTACACGAGGCCAAGGGTGGATATTTTTCCAGTTTACGTCTGTCAAACCCAACGCTGGTTTATTTTGGGTCTGCTTTCATTTTGCACTGTCATCTCTATTTATAAAGTCCCTCAGGCAGTACTGAAAGCTAGACTAATACCAAAAAAAAAGAGCTTCTTTACCAAAAAGGAGCCTATTGAGAGTGGGACAGCCAGGATGCACCTAAACTGTGCAACATCTTTAGTGGTTGGACTTGATCTCAAAGGTCTTGTCCAACATAAATCACAGACTCATAGAATCATACAAGGGTCTAGGCCAGAAGGGACCTCGAGGGTCATCTAGTCCAACCTCAGCAGGGACACCCCCAACTAGACCAGGTTGCCCAAGGCTCCTCCAGCCTCCCCTTGAAGATCTCCAGGGAAGGGGCCTCAACCACCTCCCTGGGAAACCTCTTCCAGTGCTCCACCACCCTCATGGTAAAGAACCTCTTCCTAATATCCCATCTAAATCTGCTTTTCTCCAGCTTGAAGCCATTGCCCCTCATTGTCCTGTCACTGGGGGGCTTTTACAAAGACCCTCCCCAGCCTTCCTGTAGCCCCTTCAGGGACTGGAAGGCTGCTCTGGTTCCATGTGTAGAATGAATGTCTAGCAGAAGTAGTGCAGGAGAAGAGTGAAGGACGGGATGGCCTTTTGACCACATCCAGTTCTCACTTCTTGCCTTTCCTGTTTATTTCTGCTGGCCTGGAAGTCACACAGGAAATAGGAAATTTGCTGCAGGCACCTAGAGAGCAGTTTTTAAGGCAATAATAAAACCAAATGTTATGTCTCTTCCTCTGCTCATTATTTATGCCAGTGAAACAGCCAGTAGATCAACAGTGAGGTAACCAGGAGCGTAATTAGACCTACGGCCTGCAACAATCAAAGCTGCAGGTAACACAGAGAATTAAAAATCCCTGCCTGGCAGACGAAGGACAGGCTGCCAAGTCCCTGCCTTCCCTCCTTAAACTGGAAGCTTCTCACAATGAAGCTGTCTCCTTCTATTTGCTTTTCAGACACTTGATCCAAAGGTGGCTGCCGCGACGCTGCTCTACGCAGCATTACGGGTGAAAAACAGCAAGTATCACAGACCGATAATCTGTGCCGCCTGTCAGAGGTGAGTGGTGACAGTTCACTGACACCCACAGTCCACCAGCCTGCCGTGCTCGGGGTGGACATTATTGACAGGTAAGTATTTTATCAGGATTCAGGTGTTTCTGGAAACATATAAACTTGTTTGCCTTTGAATGTAGACCCCGATCAGGAAGCGGTGAATTTAAACCAACCACGAGTTATTTATTAAAATAGATTTTGCATTATTTTTGACCTTGTTTTGTGTAACTGTGAAAGAGCAGCTCTAACTGCTACTGGGTTTCCCTGACTTCCAACAGGGTGAAGTGTCCAACAGACAAGAGATCCGAAAATGGGATCCTTCCCACCATCAGAGCACGTCGGATAAACTGGGACAACCCTTCTCTGACCACATACAGGCAAATAAAATAGAATCATAGAATCACAGAATCATTTAGGTTGGAAGAGACCCTTGGGATCATCCAGTCCAACCATCAGCCCCACTCTACAAGTTCTCCCCTACACCAGAGCCCTCAACACCACATCCAATCTACTCTGAAACACAGTCAGGGATGGGGACTCCACCACCTCCCTGGGCAGCTGATTCCACTGACTGACCACTCTCTCTGGGAAAAACTTTTTCCTCATGAGAATGTTCTCTATCCAGAGGTATCTCTCTGCTCCTAAACTTGCCTACACTTCCCTCGATTCAGATGGCGGCCTATAAACCCTCACTGACTTAGGAAAAAAAAAGAAAACCTGGAAAAAAACCCCTCAAACAACAAAAAACCCGTAAAAACAAACCCCAGAGAAACAAACCAACCCCAAGGGGCACTGATGGCTGTCTCAATGCATTTTAGAGAGAAAAAACTATTCCTCCAACCTCAGATAAGCAACACAATTTCTTATGAGATGCATCATTTTAAATGAACAAATCCTGCATTTGGTGGCACTCGGTTCCTCAGGATGTTAAGTGGTTCTTGCCTGTGTGTAATTAACCACTAATGGCTGTTTAAATGCTGGCTGTGTGTCTCCTGATGCTCTGCCTCTCACATGAGGAAGCCACCGACAACAAAACCTCGGTCTAGAAACCTGAACACCTACAAAAGTAACACTGGAACCAGACTGAGCAATACATGCTGCTCAGGTACATGTACATGCCACCCCATGGCTCCACTCCTGTTCCCCAGACCACGCTGAATACGTTAGGAAAATGTCTGTTTGTCACTTTTCATCACTTTGACGTTATTCTTCTCACTCCAGAGATGTTGTTACCGGGTTTACACGTTGTGAGCAGTACATATATATCTATATACCTTTCTTTCAGCAGCTCCCCTCAGAAATCTGCCAGGAGCTTCCTACTGGAAGGGATTTGATGAGGTCAAAAAACAGAGGTCAAAATTTGCTGTAAAATCCGTTGTTGTTGTATTTACAAGCACCTTCCAGGTCACTCTGGGAGATCACGCTGCTTGCGGGCTGGCTGGTGACACGCACTTGGGTGCTCAGAAATACCAATAAATGGATAGTTTGACGTGTGAGAGCTGCTTGTTGTTCAGCTCAGGTCAACAATAACAGGTTTCACAGTGTGTAAAAGAAGTACCCCAGAGCATCCAGGGACAGTCCTGGATGGATGGAGCACGTACAGATGTCAGCGATGAGGCTGGAACAAGACAGGCACAGGAACATAATTCTGTAGCAAAAGTATTTCTGAACCATTTACATGATTTTTTTTAAAGCTGGTGGATAAACTGTGGAGAGCCTCAGCGTGTTAGTGATGGGAAAAGAAGGCAAGAAAAGCCTGTGCCTGCTCATAAAACACAAACTGGTGAAGGCTGTCTCCGTGTTCCTTTAATCCTGAGCACATCAGAAAAACCAGACAGCAAGGCCTGCGTGAAGGATGTGTCCTTTTGGGAATGGGCAAACCCTGAGAGCTACTCCTGAGACTGCAGCTCACGTTCATCGGCCAGGAGAGTCCTCAGTTCAGAATCCCAGTTCAGAAATGTAAACTTCCAAATTTCTTTTGAGAATTCCCGACATTTCAGCTAACAGGAAGGATGGGATAGTGCGAGCGAGGGCTGTGATTGATCTCACATGGTCAGTAAAGCGTTTGACACCGTCTCCCACAGCATCCTTGTAGCTAAACTGGGGAAGTGCGGCCTGGACGATAGGGTAGTGAGGTGGGTTGTGAACTGGCTGAAGGAGAGAAGCCAGAGAGTGGTGGTCAATGGGACAGAGTCTACTTGGAGGCCTGTGTCTAGTGGAGTCCCTCAGGGATCAGTACTGGGACCGGTGCTGTTCAATAGATTCATCAATGACTTGGATGAGGGAACAGAGTGCACTGTCAGCCAGTTTGCTGATGACACCAAACTGGGAGGAGTGGCTGACAGGCCAGAAGGCCATGCTGACATTCAGCGGGACTTGGAAAGGCTGAAGAGTTGGGCAGGGAGAAATTTAATGAAATAAAACAAGGGCAAGTGTAGAGTCTGGCATCTGGGCAAGAACAACCCCAGGGACCAGTATAGGTTGGGAAATGACCTGTTGGAGAGCAGCGTAGGGGAAAGGGACCTGGGGGTCCTGGTGGGCAGCAGGATGCCCATGAGCCAGCACTGTGCCCTCATGGCCAAGAAGGCCAAGGGCATCCTGGGGTGTATCAGAAGGGGGGTGGTCAGTAGGTAGAGAGAGGTTCTCCTCCCCCTCTGCTCTGCCCTGGGGAGACCCCATCTGGAATATGGTGTCCAGTTCTGGGCCCCTCAGTTCCAGAAGGACAGGGAACTGCTGGAGAGAGTCCAGGGCAGTGCTACCAAGATGATGAAGGGAGTGGAGCATCTCCCACAGGAGGAAAGGCTGAGGGAGCTGGGTCTCATGAGCTTGGAGAAGAGGGGACTGAGGGGTGACCTCCTGAATGCTGATAAATCTGGAAAGGGTGAGTGTCAGGAGGATGGAGCCAGGCTCTTCTCAGTGACACCCAATGACAGGACAAGGGGCAATGGGTGCAAGCTGGAACAGAGGAGGTTCCACTTCAATATGAGGAAAAACTTCTTCATGGTGAGGGTGAGGGAACCCTGGCAGGGGCTGCCCAGGGAGGTGGTGGAGTCTCCTTCTCTGGAGACATCCCAAACCCGCCTGGAGGCATTCCTGTCTGACCTGCAGGGGATTGGACTGGAGGAGCTTTCAAGATCCCTTCCAACCCCTGAGATTCTGGGATTCTGTGAAATTTAGACCCTTCATATGAAAACTGGGGTTTTTTTCAGCAGTTTTATACCAGTCATTCCTTCTCTCTAGAAACAGAGCTGTTCAAACCCAGTATGCTTCATGAAGAAACAGGGAGGGGAGAGCAGTGTGGGGCAGGCACAAGGAAACAGCAATAGGAAACGGGGCCTAAATAATCCTACAGCTGCACAATCAGCTCACAAACTCCACGCAAGGAAGAAGGATACTTGGCTAAATATTAGGTTTGGATTTTGTGGTGTGAATAATATCACGTATCACCATTTATCTCCACACAGTAAACATATAATCACAGCTCTGCCAGTCCCCTAACTGTCACCAGCAACTGGGAATTAGAGAGAGTTGTGAACAAACTACTGGGTTTTGGTGGTTTGTTTTTTTTTTTCTTTCGTTCTTGCAAGTTTGAGCTTTTTTAAGCACATTTTTAAAGTTCTGCTGACCTCTGTAGACACTGAGACGCAGCAGAAAACTCCCACCTCTGGAAGAGTGAAGTTGTTTACGTGCATGTACTGAGCAGCCCGTCCATCAACCCTCCTTTTTAACGAAGCCCTTTTTTTCCTCCTGGCAAGAAGTATTTATTTGTATTGGAAACATGCAGCATTTCCAGGAAGAGATGCTTGCAGCCACCTGTAGATGCTTCATGAATGACTGATCTGCCCAGATAGCATAGGTAAAAGGAAGGAGGATCTGAATTGCAAATTGCAGCTCGCAGACTATTAAATCTCACCACAGACCACCCTGGCCAGTACGTTGAAGACCCCGGAGGTGTTTCTTTAGCTGGCATTTGAAACCAGCACGAAAGAAAACCAAACTAAGGACAGCAAACTTCATCAATCATAGCTACAGCGACCAAAAGGATCAACAGTGTACAGCCAGTGAAAAAGATTAAGACATGTAAGGAAAGATGGCTCACCTGAAGCAGACTTTTTCCTCTCTCTTCCGCTGCTTCGGGGAACCAGCGTCTCTCCTCCTGGGGATGCTGAGATGGGACAGCGGCCCGGCCACCGATGAAGAGCACGTGAATTTTGCTAGAAGGGATGAACTGGGCAGAGCTCCCAGTGAGGAGGGAGGGGAGTCAAATGGACCCCTGAGCTTTGAGATTGAGGTTTGCCACCAGGATGCAGAGCACAAGTCCCCAGCTCCCCCACCACGTGCCCAGGACAAACTGATCACCAGCTGGGAAGCGGGATGGAACGTAACAAATGCCATTCAGGTAACCTTTTACTTGCCCACTCATCATCATCATCATCATTTCAAAAATGGGGTCATCTCTTAGCCTGCTTTATTTTCCTGAGTTTCACCATCATTTTGCACTGCTCTAAAAGGTTTCCATGAATTTCTTACTGACGTATTTCAACCTTTCTGTATAAGATTAGCACTCTGCAAAAAAAACAAGCTCCAAAGGGGAAAAAAAGATAGCCATGTTAAAATAAAGTTTAAAAAATATTTAAACTAGGTGGAAATGAAAAGGTGGTAATTGCACCTGTTTGGGAAGTGCAGGCATTATCTTTAATAAGTAGATTTGAAGTCGGTGAGAGGGATGTTTGATAGAAATGTGAGGTAAACATCTAATAAAAAGAGGCTGGTAAGAGCCAGACTGACGTCAGCCATAAATTTACTGACATGTAAGTTAGGCTAGATATAAATTGGAGCATGAGGCACAGGAAGTGCAATGATACTTGTCAGCGTTAGAGAAAATAGGCAGGGTGAAAAGACTGAAAGCGTTTGGTCCCAGCGTTCTCTGTCGAATCGAAATCTCTTTCTGAATCTTTAAATTTAGCATTGTTTCAGATTCTTTTTCTCACTTTTCGTGATTCATTTCCTTACATAATTCTACCATTACCACTAACTTGGGGTCTGACACGGTGAGAAGAAAGCAGTAGCTGCAGACACATCAACTTTTTAATGGCACTTCAAGTTATGGGAAAATAATACTTCACATCATGCAGGTCTGTGATTATGCCCATGAGTATCTGTTTATGTGACCAGTTAATTCCCCAGCTCTGCAAAGGAGGAGAAAAAGGACATCTTTCTAACCCAGCTGTGTTTCCAAACATGAGCACCACCGTATGAGAGCCGGTGCCATAACATCTAGGGCACAGTCACAGATCACACTCACAGAGTGCTCGGCTGCGAATCGAAGCGTGAAGTCCCAAAATACCCCAACCACATTCTAGTAACACATTTTATCTCCATATCTCCCTCAGCAGCACCTAGTCAGGACAGGAGCCTGGGATGAGCGCCCACTGCTGGCTCTCTGAGTTCTGCCTTCGCTTTCTCCAAAGCTGAGATTCCATTCTGGCAGTCAATTTTTGCCGGTATTGGCTGCATTTGACCTTTTGGCAAGTCACCTTCTCTCCCACCCAGAGCTTTCCTTTTGGAAAAACAAACGTAGTAATGCCTCTGCAAACACATCAAAGCACTGAAAATCCCTGGATGCCGTTATGTGGACAATTACTATTAATTATTAATATTATCGCTCCCAGTTAAAAAATAGACTGACACGGCAGTCGAAAAACACTATCTAATATGCAGTTGCCTATTTAAAAGCAGGAAATTTTAAGCTAAATTGTCTCTAATTTAGTTTTCCCTATTGTCTCTAATTTAGTTTTAGAACCCTCAGTTTTCATATGAAGGGTCTAAATTTCACAGAATCACAGAATCACCAGTAACTATGGTCCTAGTCTAAACTCCCAGCGTTGCACACTGCTGCTGAACCTCCTTTGGTCAAACACATTAGAAAAGAGGATGAAAAGAGCGGTTGGGTACAGCTGCACTGAGCTTTCCTCCCAGGGCAGGCTGGGGATGGCAAAGTCTGGGAGCTGCAGTTGCCTTAATAGCACAACCAAAGGGTGCACTTGAGAGAACACGTGGGATTCCACACACACACGTGTGTGTATTCTTCCCATTTCCCAGTACAGAATCGCAGAATGCTCTGGGGTTGGAAGGGACCTCTGGAGATCATCCAGTCCAACCCCCTGCCAGAGCAGGGGCACCCACAGCAGGTCCCACAGGAACGTGTCCAGCTGGGTTTGAATGTCTCCAGAGATGGAGACTCCACCACCTCTCTGGGCAGCCTCTGCCAGGGCTCTGCCACCCTCACAGCAAACAAGCTCCTCCTCATGTTGAGATGGTATTTCCTATGCTCAAGTGTGTGCCCGTTCCCTCTTGTCCTGTCCCTGGGCACCACTGAAAAAAGCCTGGCCCCATCCTCCTGACACCCACCCTTGAACTCTTTCTAGGTGTTGATCAGNAGTGCTCCAGATGGGGTCTCCCCAGGGCAGAGCAGAGGGGGAAAATGACCTCCCTCCACCTGCTGGTCACACTTTTCCTGATGACCCCCAGGATGCCATTGACCTTCTTGGCCACCAGGGCCCATTGCTGGCTCCTGGGCATCCTGTTGTCCACCAGGACTCCCAGGTCTTTTTCCTCAGAGCTGCTCTCCAGCAGGTCACCCCCAGCCTGTCCTGGTGCAGGGGGTTATTCCTCCCCAGGGGCAGCACCTACACTTGCCCTTGTTGAATTTCCTCAGGTTCCTCTCAGCCCAGCTCTCCAACCTGTCCAGGTCTCGCTGGATGGTGGCACAGCCTTCTGCTGTGTCAGCCACCCTCCCAGTTTTGTATCATGAGGGTACATTCCATCCTTTCATCCAGGTCATTGGTGAAAATATTGAATACCTTGGCATTTCTTTTAGGAATGAGGGGAGAGAGCAGAGAAAGTGAAAAAGAGAGAGAGGAGAGAATATTGAACAGGCATCTGACAGTTAAAAAAATAACAATTTGAAGATATTTCCATGAATAGCTTTGAAGAGAAAGTCAGAGTTGTGACCAGAATGATTAAAGCAATCCAAACATTCTTGACTGGCGCAGACAATCTATGCTGAAATGACAGTTGGGTTTGCCCTGCCCAGAGGAAAGGGCAGAAATGTTTTGCATGGCAATTAGAGGTAAACATTCCAGCAGAATTACTGACGTGTTCTGAGCAGTTATTCCTGTGAATGCAATTAGCAGAAAGAGTGAAATTATTTCACAATCCAGATTTGCTGTAGGAACAACTAAATCTTTGGTCTCTAAAATGAAATACAAGGGGATTCTTACAGTGTTTTAAATGGAAATATTTTCAAGCAGGCAGAGATTTTTACACAGAATCTCAGGGATTGGAAGGGACCTTGAAAGATCATCCAGTCCAGTCCCCCTGCCGGAGCAGGAACACCCAGAGCAGGTCACACAGGAACGCCTCCAGGCGGGTTTGGGATGTCTCCAGAGAAGGAGACTCCACCACCTCCCTGGGCAGCCCCTGCCAGGGTTCCCTCACCCTCACCACGAATAAGTTTTGCCTCCTATTGAAGTGGAACCTCCTCTGTTCCAGCTTGCACCCATTGCCCCTTGTCCTGTCATTGGATCTCACTGAGATGAGCCTGGCTCCATCCTCCTGACACTCACCCTTTCCATATTTATAACCATTCATGAGGTCCCCCCTCAGTCTCCTCTTCTCCAAGCCCAAGAGACCCAGCTCCCTCAGCCTTTCCTCCTAGGGGAGATGCTCCACTCCCTTCATCATCTTTGTGGCTCTTTTGTTTTGTTTTTAACTTCAACTGAAAACATGTGCACTTTCGGTGATGATACTGATGTAAATGGTTGCTTCAGACATTTGAAGTTTCCAGGGAAACACACTTCGTATTGCAACACCACACAGGCAAACGAAAACCAGTATCCAGTTAATCTGGGTACGGACAGAGACCATAGAGCTGAGTTAATTCAAAAGGAAAAGCCAACGGCATCGTCTGGCAGAGTGATGCCGCCTGCATTTGTTTGTGTGTAGCAGTAAAAGTAAAGTAAAAAGTAAAAGTAAAAGCAAAAAAATAATGTGTACTGACTTGTAGAGCAGTGCTGGGTGGATGAACAAAGCAGCAGCAGGATAAGACAACCAAAGGATAATACAGTCTATCTGTCTCGGCCACATGTAGGAGGGTTGTTGCAGACAGTATGGAGAACGTCTGGCCAAGAAAGAGAAAGCCAAAGTAAAAGAAGGCAGCACTCACTCTGTAGTATCAGGAGAGGTAGGGGTCAACAGGGAGTGGGGAACAGCCAAGAGAGAGGGAGGGAAAGAGTGAAATAATGGCAAGAAGGGAAATAGTGTTCATCTCAGCCTAAGCGTAATTTACACCGCTGTGGGTCTGTCTCCACCTGAGTCTCAGGAGCACAAGCGAGTTCAACAGTGCAATAAAGTCAGCTGCTTTACCAGGCAACTCCAAAGCGCTCTCAGCATTACCATGCCTGCACAACCTTTAAAATGCAGTGCAATACCAGTGCAGAATTCCTTCCTGGACGTTTGGTCAAGCACGACACAGGAAAGCATCCTGAGCGTTGGCTGGGTTCAGTGCCCCGGGAACCGAGGGGAGCCGCCTCTGGGCTCCCGTCTTTTGCAGAGACTGGGTTGTACAAAGACTAGAACTACCCAGGGCAGAGGTGGTTGGTTTTCTTGCTGCATGGTTAGAATAGCACAAGAGGCTGCTTTTGTCTATTGTGAGCGCTTCCAGGAATAACGACCATTAATAGAAATCGTGCCAATAATAAATTAGCAGATAGTGAAGTGGTGCTCATAAACATGCTCATTATATTTATATTCTATATATTGTATGTTAGAAAAAACCCAACAGTTCATAATCACCATTTCTAAAAATGAAAGTGTGTATCTGTGTATCCTTCACAACGAGCCATTACAGATACATTTCCATACTGGGTTCCAGTCTGGCCCAGTTCTATTTATGTAACTCTAAAAGATTCATGTGAGAATATCTCATAGTTAATAGTTGTTTTACTATGATGCTCCCTCTGAGTTTCCTGCCTTCAGCTCCCTCATACAAACTCTTTAGAGCCCTTTCTGAATATCAACAACTCCCAAAGGCTTCAGTGAAAACACAGAGATGCTGAGAAACAGAATTAGCAGACCTGCCCCTAACGATATAACAGCAAAGATCTCTTTCAGGTGATAAAACCCCTCCCACTAACCTTTACTGACACTGTATTTAAGCATTTTCTGAATATAAATATGTACATGTTTGTGTGATTAGAAAGCTGGATGCTTTCACCATCAGGTCACTAGATGTACCACAAGACAAATCTTCTCATCCTCAATCTTAAATAATTTAGTCACATGGGACTAAATAAGCTCTTAGTTCTTAATTGCAGTACTTGATCTTAAGTATTTATTTTCTAGACTTGAGAACCAGGGTCAATCCTTTCTGGTGCCCAGAGCAGTCACTTCCTTGAATTATACATTGAAGCTAAAGTCATACTCTGAGCCAAACTCTAGATTTATAACTGCAGCATCTCCTGTCAAGAGGTGGCACTGAGAGTTAAAGGGAGGTGCCCGATGCTGATATCTGACCGAGGACCAGCAAGTAATTCAAGTCCCTAAATGGAGCCAGTCAGAAAATGACAGCGCAAAGGAAAATTCCCAGACTGCAAGGGTGCTGCGGTGCTCATAAAAATGCCAGTTCATAAGGGGTTAGCTCAAATGCATCTGCAATACCGGCCAAAAATTTTTCTAATGGGTTTGCAAGCAGAAACTCACATAGCCACAGCTGGAGCCCCAACAAAGCCCAGAGCCTGCCGAGAGTCAGCTGTAACTCAGGTCTGTTTTTCCTGTGGCAGAACATCAGCATTGTGCAATGCAGCCGGTAAAAGATGTATTTCTGGGGAGAAGAGTCTGTAACTAATGCTTGTGCCCCGGTTTTCCTTTTGGATTTTCTCTTGAGGGAAAAAAAAGATTATGGACACACGTCACTGCTGTATATAACATTTTATTTCAGCCCAGCCCCTGTGTTAGATGTCGTTATTTTTGTGCAGATACTCATGTAGCACAGGGAAGGCTGCACACAGGAGGTATATATTCTCTCTAGCCCCAACCCTAGTTTTTATCACTAAAGCTCTTTATATAAACTCTGTTATCCTACAACAATGAAATTCTGTCTGCTTCACAGAAATCTCTTTATTTGACAGGTAAGAACTGTGCAGTGGACTGATTTTGAGTTAACTGACTGCCAGTCCCATAAATCTCATTAGAGAATGCACTGGGTCCGTCTGCTTTCCCTTGGTCAGCTGCAAACACTAAAAACATTATGAGGCCAGAACTCGTAAATGTAGAGAGGTGGCTCATCCAAAACTGTTTCTTGTCCCAGGAAGAAATCTTTGGATTGCTCTCAGGGGATTTAAGTGGCTGCTTTGTAGGTTTTGCATTTTATGGTGTTCGTCGCATCGTCTGGGCAATGAACAGATGGAGGGAGCGCTGAATGGATTTACAGCAGTATGCTCTACTGTAACTGCTATGGACATGCTAAGAGAGGCAAATCCATTTTCCACAGCCCCTCTGTGTCGGATGTGCCAGCAAGTCAGAGCTGTGATATAACATAACTACCCCACAAATTATTCCCTGGTCATACAGACAGTGCCCGACATGTGGACAATTGGTTCGGAAAGCACCACACTGGCTCTTGAAGCATCCCAGAAACAAGTACACGGGTGCCACGAGTCATGGATCAAAGCGTTGCAATTCTCGCAGCCTTCTCAGTAAAAAGTACATATTAAAAATCTTTAGAAGGTAAAGAAGTCCCTAGGTCATATTTGTGTGCACCCTGGGTCCAAGATTGCACTTCCTAATAGATGGGTTGCAAAAGAGTTACGGGAGGTGTCCTCTGTCTCCTTCAGAAATGACTCCCAATAGCCTGGATACCTTGGCTATGGCTGATATACAACGGCCTCCAATTTGTGATGTCAATGTGTTTTAAGCTAATTATCATATCAGAAAATTATCTCATATGAGAGGAGGGGGAGATGTTCTAAAGTACAATGTGACCATGGAATCTAACACACGACCTCAGCCTCAAATCTAAATATCTCGATTACACTGGGTGTAAGGCAGATATATATATATTTTTAAATATTTATTCTTAACTAATACTTTTAACTGATTTTCACCTGAGCTTTACTGACATAGCTGTCTAATACTACATCCTTTGGATAACAGTACCCAGAAGCACTGCTGTGCTGTCCTCGTTTCAGCTGGGGTAGTTTATTTCCTTCCCAGTAGCCGCTGTGCTTTGGATTTAGTATGAGAATGATGATAACACACATGGTTTTAATTGTTGATAAGTAGTGCTTATATGAAGTCAAAGGCTTTTTCAGCTTCCCATAGAAGCTGAGGGGGAGTGTGGGCAGGACTGGCCAAAGGAATATGGCATATTCCCTTACCATAGTCACCAGGTTCAATAGAGAAGTGGGGCTTGGCTGGGGGGCAGGAATCTGCCATCGCTGCTTGGGACGGGGTGCGCAATCGATCGTCAGGTGGTGAGCAACTCTATTGCATCACTCCCTTTGCATATTCTTTTACCATTATTGTTACTATCTTTCCTTCTATTACTGTTCTATTAAACTGACTTTATCTCAACCCATGAAGTGGTTTTTTTTTTTTTACCTTTTTTCTCAGTCTTCTCCCTGTCCCACGGCGGGGAGAGGGGGGAGTGAATGAATGGCCACATGGTCCTAATTGATGGCTGAGGTTAAACCACAACGTGTGCTTAGAGAAATCTGAATAATTCTGCTCAGAACCTCAGATGATAACCTTACATTTCAAGCTTTCATTTATTTGACACTTGATTTTTACCAATGTCAATTACCTATTGTTTCCAACAACTTCAGTTGAAAATTTCCTTGGCTAGTACCTTCAAAATCTGTGTATTTCAGCATCTAAATTTCAAAGACTACCATGTTTTATTGCAGATTATTTTTAGAAAGAGTAGCTAAGTCAATGAGATGTTTAGCATACTTACCCTGGGGATGATGTCCAGTTTGTCACAGTCTGGTCAGGAAAGTGCTGTGGAATTCGCCTGTTTCTTGTAAGTGGGGACTTATTGTTGATTGTTCACTTGTATAAATTTGAAAGTCTTTTTATCTGGAAAATTCCACCTGATGGCTCACTCCCTCCCCTCAGTGGGGAGCAAATAAAACAGAGGTGAGAAAGCTGGTGGGTCGGGGTGAAGACAGGGACATCTCTTGCCACTTACTGTGGTGGGCAAAACAGGCTTGACTGAGGAAAAATTATTTTTTTGCTAATTTTTATATATATATATTTGATTATTGCATTAAAAGATCAGGCTGGATGGGTCTTGGAGCAACCTGGTCTAGTGGGAGGTGTCCATGCCCACGGCAGAGGGTTGGAACTGGATGATCTTGAAGGTCCCTTCCAACTCTAACCATTCTGTGATTCTATGATCCGGTGTTGGGAAACAAAATGACAAACATCCAAGTAACACCCTTCTGCCCCCCTTTCCCATGCTTAGCTTCAATCCTTCACTCCTATGGCTCCCTTCTGACTCTCTGGAGTGTTTTTGGCCTTTCCTCACGCAGGCTTTCCCTGAGGGGCCGCCATCTTGGCTGAGGGCCTGAGCCAGGACCTGAGGCCATGGGTGGGTTGGAGCCAACTGCAAATGGCTGTGGCCAGCTCAGGGCAGCCCCAGTTGCCCCTCAGAGAGGCCACCCCACAGCTTTGAACACCCAGCACAAGTAATGGTGCACATCAAACTTGCTGGTGCTGATCTGAACCCCTGCCTTCCAGCGCAAAATGGCAGTTTTGTCACCACTCGGTGTGTGTTTGAGGACAGAGAGGAGGAAAAGTGCACAGACACAGCTGACTAATTGGGCACTGACCCCCTTTGTGGGGGTGATTTCAATATTTCTGCTATTTTATATCTCAGTCAGCTTAGGAACCGTTACGTGAGTGAAGCGAAAGCACATCTACACCCAAGAGCCTTAAACACCACCCTTCAATGGCCAGCTGCCATCAACAGTGTTGCTAGAGCTTAACAGACAGCCTGCCGAACTGGCAGAGGTAAAAAACATGCACATTTACAGATAGTTGCAAAAAGGGTGTGTCAGTTGGCGTTTCTCCCATGACACTTCAGAAACCTGAACATTGCGCCCCTGCCTCCCAGCCCTCTTTTTCTTTCATTTCTTCACTAGGAAAGGAAGGCCACACAGGAGACGGCCTGCTCTGGGGGTGTTAGTGCCTAACCAAAGCTTTTGCAAATCAGGGTAGGTTCTCCTGATTTGAGGCATACAGGTACACAACTACAAGCACATGTACACTACGCCACTCCCTTTGTATTTCTCATTGCAAGAATTTTTCATTCACCGCACACGAATGTCTCCGGCCTTCCTGCCATGCAGGCCCTACCAGCCGCCATCATCCTTCAAGTCAGGCCTCTCTCAAAATCCTCACGCTCAGCCTACATCCAGCTTCTGCTCATTTTTATTCTAAAACATCACTAATAGATAGTCTGACTGACCAATCCATGAGGTGAAAGCTCTTCTCCAAGCACTAATAATTGCCCATCTGGGTCAGAGGAGCATACTCCTCCCTCCTGCATCACAGGGGCTGACCACAAGATAAACGAGCAGACGGACATGGTAAGAGTACCTTTAGAGTATTCTGCAATTGAAATGGACGTTCCATCTGAAAAATCCAGGAGGTCACAAAAGAGAATGGCAGAACCGTGATATCAAAGACAGATGGATAGTAGCATTATGAAAATTATACCCTTTGAAATGGTAAATGTTACCAAGCAGGATCAAGCAACTGAAAGCAACGATCACTTTAATTCCATGGGAGAACCCAATGCACCAAGACTTGTAGAATGAGGAGAATGGGGATCTCTGGCTCCCTCATCTCAAGGGAAGAGCTGCTATACTCGCCCACTACACTAAAATCAGATTGATCCACCATGCTTTCTGGTCTCGTCAATCCCTGAGAGCATTTTTAACAAGCTGAATGAAAAAAAACGGTATAATCTCTCCTTTTCTAATTTATGGCAGGCCACATGGTGCTTAAAAACACTATTATTAGGCAATTCTGAATTTCTATATCTGTTATATCTGCTTACATTATTGTTGTGATATTATGTTTGACAGTTACCTTTCAAAACAAAGCCCAAACTACCCATTATAATTATCTACCAGCCTTCTGTGGCTGAGATAATTTCTGCACTTGTGCTTCTCTCTAGCACATCCACTGACCAGCTCTCACTGATGGGAAATATTCTTCTTAAAAGTGTTCTTTCTGTCCTTACCCTTAAACTTATGAGGTGAGTAACCTCAGTGAATTCGCTTTAGTGAGCTGTATTTAGACATACAACTCCTCCCAAGATAACATTTCTCTCAAGAACAAAGTAATAGGCAGCAGAAAGTAAAATATTTTGTCAGATAGCATTCCTTTCCTGTTTTTTATAAACTTCCTTCACTTCCATTAGCAAATTTTCAGAAGGAAGCTGAGGGCTTTTTTTTTCTATAAAAAGAAAGGGTAAACCTTAGGGTTCATCAAGGAATAGAGGTTGACAAGCTCAACACCTGCATGTGTGTGTGAGAATTTAATGCCACATGTAAAGGACATCTAAATTATGGCGATGAACTGGCAGCATCAGAAATAGCAACGTTTCTGTGTTTGACTTTCCAAGTGGTAAAGCGCCTTTCGCACAACCCATAGATGGTTAATCTACAGTTTACTTCGATGTGTGTAATTCCTGACAGCAGGAGATTCACTGAAATGGCACAAGCTCTGTCTGAATGAGCAAATGGAGCTATTTCAGAAAATAAAAAGCCCTAAACACTGATTACACATGGTACTGAAGATGATATACTGTAACCTAGTTTTAGCACAGTAAGCTGTTTAAAACGCTTTGTCCCTAAAGCTAAATAAAAGAAATTGACTTCTGTTTGCATCTACTCTCCCCACACACACCACGTTTCTTGGAAGGCAATGTTTCCCTGTATTCTTGGCCAGTGGCACTGGTTTTGCCATATGTACAATGCTGCCTTCACTAAACAGCTAACCAGAAAAAAAAAAATCATCAAATTTAATATTTACTTCTCAAAAATGTAAACATATGAGTCAAAGTGAGGAAACAAGCACTTCAACTCATACACCATATCTGCTACCCATTTCAGTTTCTCTCAGTCCATTTCTTGCATTCACACAAATAACAGCAACCACGGGATTACATTTTTTAGGTCCCTAGAGCAAAGAGCTGTGGTTGTTCCATGTTATCAGTAGCAGCGGTAACTACAGCTTTTGCCTTTACTGTACCTGGGTATTTCCATTCATGATAGGTTTTTTTATTGCTTGCTTTTCCCCTCTAGAAACATGTTTGATTCAGGCTGGTTCCTCTCTGATAAACAGAGGAAATTTTTTTCAGGTTTAAAACCCATCCTAGTTCGATTATTTCAAGCTAAATGTGGGTATTTCAGAAATTATGGCTACTTCTACTGAAGCCTGAAGAAATGTAAATATGGGCATAAGAATTATATGATGTAAGATATAGTATTTCCCTTTTATAGGAAAACTACTTATATTTGTAAAAAGTTATCTCATTTTTTCTTTTACAGTGACTGTTATTTCCCTCATTTCACTGTTTGTATCATATTTAGAAGCTGCCACTGAGGTCTGTTCCATCTTACTACATTTTAAAGCCATTCTCTTGTCTCGTTCACTGCATGATTTCTGCAACTCCAAGTGACATCTCCCCAGCCACCTTCCCTTAAGGGACTTGAAAATCTTCTTCTAAGCTTTAATTGGGATCTGGAGTTTCAAATGAGTCCTCCACTCCTGCTCTCGTTGCTTTTGCTTGCCTGCTGGCTTTTTTCCCTTCTGCTGGAAAGCCAGCTGCTCTCAGAGCTCTTACTTTTGTACTCTTTATTGTTGTCATCTCAAGTTAAAAATAAAATACCTCCTCGAAACCGTAGGCTTCCCTCTGCTGCTCGGATGGGATTTCAGAAACTCTGCTATCCCCTAAATTGTGAGGAGCTGCCATTCCACCCCTGAAGGTTTCCTTTCCTAATCAGAAAGGATAATCACCTGCAAAATTCATACTTTCCCTCTAGACTTCTACTTATTCCTGTCTTGTGCCTGTGGCTAGGTATTTCTCCTCTCACTCATTTCCTCACAGCCTCTTGCCTGTAAGATTCTCCTGCCCCTTGTTGCTACCTCATGGGGTTCACACCCTTGTAAGCCGTGTTCCCAGCTTAGCCAGTTTCCTGCTTTTCCTTTCTGGGATACCCCGGTCTCATGGTCTTCCTAAAGGAATTCACCTCACTCTAGAGATGACACAGAGAGAGGGAGAGGGGCAGGCATCTCTGCCTGAGATGCACAAATCCTAAAATCAGTGCCCCAAGCTCTTGGAAGGAACAGCCCCACAGTGATCCTTATTTTCACCCATCCTTTCCAGACTAGCTTCAATTTTTTGCCGTATTTGGATAGGTGACATTAGGAGTCCCACTCCTAGTAAAAGTGCATCAAAGCAAGGTGGATTTGTCCTGTACGTCTTTTCTGCTACTGTGCGCACTCATTCATTAAATGTCAGGTTTAGACAGAAAAAGTCGGGTGGGTGTCGTGGTTTTGACCAATGGGACAGATGATGACCCCTCCTCCCCCCGCTAAGGGAAAGAGAGGAGAGGAAAGGATTAAGAGATTCAGGAGTTTAGATAAAAACTAAACTCCTTTAATGAAATATCAATAACAATAATATAATAAACAGTAAAAAGGAAAATTAAAAAGTATAAAAGAAAGGATAAAGGAAAAAAAAAGTATACAGTCTATACAAAACCCTATCAGGCNTAATCCAGCTGATAGATTTTAAGAAGTGATCACTTCCTTGGGTACCAAAGAGAGTGAAGAAGCAGTTACTTTCATCACTTCCAGTAATACTCGCTGAGTGTCCACCTAAAATCCATTAATTTCACCTCATGAATAAACTGGGATTTTGCCCGAAAAGCTCTAATGTGAGAACTGAAAGCTATTTAGGAGAAAGGAACAGAAGCTAAATGCAGGCTTAAAATAAATGTCTCAGATACAAGATGCCTACAGCTCCCAGCACTGAAGTACAAACACGGGAGAGATCCAACAGCGCAGAGAAGTTTTCCCTTCACTCAGAACAGCTCGGGTTAAGGAAAAACATTAAACTCTCCCTGTAAAACATACAAACTCTTTTACTGCAATTACTTAACTAACCTTGTTTTAATAATGGAAGAAAGTGTTTTCGTCTCTGCTCAGACAGCACTGCCATCCCAAAGTTAAGAATAAACCCGAGGTCTTTGTCGAAGGTCAGGACTAAGCGTGTTTGTTGGTTCAGGGCTCCTCAGCTGTTGTTTCCAGACAGCATTGTGTCTCCAAGCCTTCCCGGTGCCGCTGCCGAGCGAGACAATAAATAACAATAAAAATAAAGCACAGAAAAAGGAAGGTGACGTACTTTGTAACTCCAGTACTTTTGTCCATGGGACAGCAGAGGTCAAGAGCCAACTGTGCCGCAGTCGGTACAAACAGAGGGAGAAATACCTCCTCAAGTAGTGACGCTCCAAGGGTTTGACAGCCAGAGAGACCTTAAAAAGACACCGTGTTGGCGTGTGTTTTATGTGCTGCATTCCTGGTTTCACAATGCAGAGCTGTACCCAAGATGGATGGATTGATTTGGTTTTTTTAAAAAGGAGAGCTTGAAGAACTTTGCTGAGTACTCCTGAAAACTCGGTCACATTTCACAGAATCATAGAATCATCATAGAATCATACAGGTTGGAAGAGACCCTTGGGATCATCCAGTCCAATCATCATTGTGCTGAGGTTCTTTAGCTTTTGCCTTTCTTACTAATTACACACATTTGGGAACGTTTGCCTAATCTGCTTGAAATTAGGGGAATTATTCTACTTGGTGGCGTTTTAAGAATGGTGTGATCTTTTATGTCGTTGTAGGAGAGAGACACCTCCATGAGGGGAATCCATTTGCAACCTCGACTTTATCTGTATCTGTGCCTGATAAAATGCCAGCAGTAAAATCAGTTGCAGCCTCTTTTATCCCAACGGCTGGAGCCCCTGGAGCTGCTGCTGCCGTTTGTGCTGAGGTGCTGCTGAGGTTGGGAGGGGAAAGGCAGCAAGGTGGGTGTGTCTACACCCAGCCTAACTGTAAAACAGCATTTTCCCTCACGTGTTCCAGACAAATATGCTGTCACACTCCACATCAGTTTACTGATTCCTGGAGACCAAAAATAATGGCATACCACTATTTACATCCCTCATCCAGGCTACGAACCGTACTCTCTCCAGGCAGTACTGGGAGACAAATTTCCCCTTTATAGGCTGAGCTCTGGGACTCATTGGAGTCTGAGTAAGAATCCACCTGAAATTGGTGGTTGGGTCCGTGCTGAGGAAAGAACAGGGCAGTATGAGGCACAGGAGGATTCACTCACCTTCTGTTCTGCAGGCAGCCATGGGCAAATCCAAAGCCAGCTCTCAGAAAATAGAACCCAGCTTCCAGAAGGTATGACCTGGCTTCCTTTTCACCTCTCGGGAGGTCATTTGTTCCAGTGCACAGTGCTTTGTAGCATGGGTTTGGGTTTTTTTCCCCTTTCCCTCTTCAGCCTTACTTGTTATAAAAGGAACGGGACCTGTGGCTTGATCCATCCAGGCAGCATTCAAGAGAAAGTCCTAACAAGCCAAATGCTTTCTCCCAGCCTGAGTCTGAACCTTCCATGCACTCAACTCTTCTTCTTCTTCCATCAGTGCACACTCCAATACAGTTCTTTGGCTCCCCACTGCTTTGTGCTGCTCCTAGTCTCCCAAAGACCCCTCTCTGCCTCCCCTGAAGGCCTTTTCACCACATTTTCATGGAATCACACTCAGATGTTGCTGTACTGTATGGCTTGAGTACTTGCCCGCCTTTGGGTGAAAATCTGAGAGTCGTGATGACCTATAACGTGAGAAGTAAGTAAGCAGCCAGTTAATCCATGTTTCCCAGTGCTGCTAACTTTCAAAATAGCTGCTGTTTCAGATCTGACTGCCTTACTTTTTTCACCTCTGTCCTCTCCGCTACGTAACAGACACTAAAAGCCCTTGTTCTTTTACCAAAGCCTGCTTTCTCCATCAGGACTATGAGAAAGAATATATTTTCATAAAAGGTAATTTGCTTGGGAGAATGATGTTGTGTTCGTGTGCTCCTGCAGACAGCTCTGAATTTACACAAACTAACATTTTCCTTCCTAGACAAAGTGATGTACAATGACAGGACAAGGGGCAATGGGTGCAAGCTGGAACAGAGGAGGTTCCACTGAAATATGAGGAACAACTTCTTCCTGGTGAGGGTGAGGGAACCCTGGCAGGGGCTGCCCAGGGAGGTGGTGGAGTCTCCTTCTCTGGAGACATCCCAAACCCGCCTGGAGGCGTTCCTGTGTGACCTGCTCTGGGTGTTCCTGCTCCATCAGGGGATTAGACTGGAGGAGCTTTCAAGGTCCCTTCCAATCCCTGAGATTCTGGGATTCTGTGATTCCATCAATCCACACAGAATTAAGCATCGAGCATATTATTTCAGAATTACCAGAAATGTTTAAACCAAGAGCAAAACCAATGGGACCAGCCGTCACAGTTGAAAGCAGCAATTCTGGGTTTTTTTTACTGAGGCCTTTTCTTTCTTCTGTTCCCGTTCCTAACCTTCAGGAGATCCTTTAGATTGTCCCCCTGTGCTCAGCACTGGGGAGGCNGGGATCTGGTGTAGGGGAGAACTTGTAGAGTGGGGCTGATGGTTGGACTGGATGATCCCAAGGGTCTCTTCCAACCAAAATGATTCTATGATTCTATGATTCTAATCTGGTCACTAAAAGAAGAACAAAGTCAGTGGCTTCTGCCAGTCAGAAGAACATGTATGTTTTGCCGTGCAAAGCACGTGGCTTCCTTTCTCCCTGCTCTTACCCCAGCGTCTCCCGAGCTGTCTATCAGCCTGAGCATCTGCTTAGGGCACCTGAAGGATTGGCAGAACCAGGCTTCTAAAACTCCTCTCAGTACATAAGGTGATTGCAGGCTTTAATCACAGAATAAGCACCTTAGCCACTTTCCCCCCTGCAGCTAAACCAGGCTGGCATTGGCGGAGAGAAAGAATAAGAATAATCAGGAAAAAACCACCAAGAGAGCTGGGGTCTAATTCAACCATCCCGAAGTTAAAGGAAGATTTTTCACTGGCTTTAAGGAGGTGGATCTGCTGCTGAGGTCATACAGGCCACGGACAATATTTGAAGTTTTCCACAGAACAGCTTGTAGTATTTTTTAATTCAAACTTAGCCGAGCTGGGAGCAAACCGTGAAGCAAGTGGGAAAGCAGAGGAATTCTTTTCCTGGTGCCTGCAGAGCAGTGCCAGGAGTCTGGGTAGCCAGCTAGGGAACTGGAGGTTCTCACCGCTGAAAAGACAGAGGAAATAAGGGATATGACAAATTCGTGGTGGATGATTTATGCACCTGGGATTTAAAAATAATTAGACAAAAGATGTTTACGGAAAAGGAGTGGGTAGAAGTGAGGGTGTCGCTCGGTGTTAGAGAGATGATTATCTGTGTTAGAGCCATTGTCTGGAAAGAAAACCTGTATTGTTCTTTGAGACTTCATTCCTCAAGACCTCTGCTGGAGGTTGGGTGCAGTCTGGACTGAAATATCACTCAAACTTCTAAAAATGATAGATGATAATTATCCAACACAAAAGGTATTGAAACTAACATGAGCTAATTCTATTTTGAGCCTCATTACATGCAATAAAGAGGAACAGATCAGTGGCTCTAATTAAATTCATTATTTGAAAACAGAGGACAGTAAAATATATACTTGGTACTTCCAAAGAGCGAATTTTACAAACCTGGAGAAAATTATGAGAGATAATTGTTTAGGAAGAACAAATACAGACAGCAAATTGTGAAAGCAATTTGGAAGTTGTTTAACAAGAATTTATGAGATGTCCAGAAGCCACATCTCATAATTAAGAAATAGTATGCTTATGTGTTAAAATTCCTCCTACTCCAGGTGTGAAGTCAATGTATGCATTAAAATTATACAAAAAAAAAATAACAAAAGGGAGAAAGGGAGGGTGAGAGTAATCACTGTAAATCATAAATTATGAAGTGGAGCAAAGAGATACTGGAAGCCAAAGGCACCAGGGAAAAAACACACCTCCCAGGGATTAGGACAGTAAGAAAACAATTTTTAGGAATTAGGCACAAACCGCCAGGTTTAGTGTAAAATCTGAAACAGCAATATTAATTGTGACATAAATAAATCTCCTGCACTCAGAGAGCAGGGGAACAGGGGGGCTTTGGGGGATTTTTCAGGACAAGCATCATGCTATTCTGCATAAGGCACTTAAAGGCCTTATGCAGGGTCTCTCAGGGTCTCTGAGGCTGTGCTCCCAGCAGGAGACACGGGCACCTCCGAGAGGAAATCCATCTCAGCTCCCCTCATGCCTTCAGGTGGGTGCGAGTTATAAACCCACATTCTGCTTTTGCCAAGCTGAGACTGGGGCAATTAACAAGGAGGCAACCCCAGTTACTGGCTGAAGCAGATGTTAAAATGCAGAGCACCCAGCGAGTTTGCAACAAAAGGTACATCTGACCTCATAATACTCTCACTCAGAAGCTGTCACACTTTAGAGAACCACAGAGTCTTCCTGGTTGGAAGGGACCTTTGAGATCATCGAGTCCAACCATAACATTTTCAGGAGATTGTGGAGGTCATTCCAACATTTAAAAAGCCAGTTAAATTCTGACTGCTGAAACCTGGCAGCAACCCTGAGAAGAGGAATGTGATTGTTAATACTTGTTTTAATTGATACAGAATAAAAAGCTCGCAATATAATGTGTGCCAATCGTTAGGGGTTCGGGGAAAGAGTCCTTACAGTCCTTGTTAAACACACTTGACGTAATTCTTAGATGAGATTGTGATATAGGCAGTGAAAGATAAATAACCCATTTAGACTTTTCAAAGGAATTCTGACACGTTAATGCTCAACATTCTGACTTTAAAATTAGAATATGACTTACCACATCTGCTGCACCTGAGCACAGTGCTGGCTGGGAAAAGAAAAAGGTCAAGCATCAAGCAGCTCTGTTACCGTGGCATGAGATTAAGGGATTTGCTATAGTTTTTAATTCAGCCCTAATACAGTTGTATCTTCAAATAAATATCACCGCAACAAGGACTTGCATCAGTTCAGGAAAAAACTATGTATTTTAAATGACAAGAGATGTTAAACAACATCATTAGATATTTTGTGGAAGTGCAGTGCAGAGCAGGGCCCTTGACTCTGTCTCCCTGCTCTTCCAAGGAGATCCATGAAGGAGGCTTTCCTGTCCCGTTTCTGTGCCTGACACGGGCCCCTGCGGGGACTCAGACACATAAGGTGGGAAAATAGTTAGGCTCAAATTAAGTGTTCCAGCGGGGCAACTACAGATGGTGAGAGAGGAAATCAGAGCTAATTCAGCGGTCTGGCACATTAGCATGTACTCTGCATACAGGAGAGCTGTACTAACAGTAATTTCCAGTTAAATTCTTCTTAATTTCTTAATTTAGTTTTCCATCGAATAAGATCTTATAGTTAAATCCTTTTCTCCCTCTTTCTTTTTTTTTTTTTTCAGCCTTGTTTTTTGCTCTATTTTATTTCCTTGTCTTTTGGCACGTCTCAAACTCTGACCATGGCTTGATCTTCTTCACTTTTTATTTCCCTTTCTACCTGCCTTGTTTTCCAAAATGATACATTTCAGATTAAAACAGCCTGTGGATTTTACCTGGGACTAAAAACTCTTAAATGTGAAAACCAGGGGATTTAGATATTTTCTCAGAATGCTCGACTGTGCTCATTTAGGCATTTTTGTAAACACATTTTATTCCTTGGGGAGGTGCTTGCCCTAGGGTGTAGTAGTGTCAAACAGTGGTGTGAACAGGAGAAGGACCACTTTTTCAATTCTCCAGGTAAATCCAGGCATCCAGTGTTTTTAAGTAAGCAGCCAGCCCTGCTGGTGTTGGGAGCATCAGGCTCCCCTGATGTTCAAACAGTGCAAGCAAACCATCGATAGATCCCAAACCATTTTAATGCACAGCTGCAATTTGGCAATCCTGAGGTGCTTGGGTTCTATTGCAGGGGCACTGGTAGTTTCTGGTGGTAGCTGTCATACCTGGTTGCTTCCACTTGGGGGTATTGTGACAAGGCTAATGAACAGCTTCTCGATCAGCCCGACCATTCCTTCCATGTCCCTTCTGCTCTGGTCCTTGCCATTTCTCCAAAGGCCCAGCACCTCAGTCCTTTCTTCCTAGACCCAGCTGCCAATGGCCAGATCTACTCTGGATGTTTGACAAGGTCCTCCCCTTGGACACACATGTTCACCCATCGACAATGAACACTTCCCTGTGCTCAGCACTGGTGAGGCCACACCTTGAGTGTTGTGTCCAGTTCTGGGCACCTCAACACAAGAGAGATCTGGAGGGGCTGGAGCGAGTGCAGAGGAGGGACACGAAACTGGTGAGAGGCCTGGAGAATAAGGCTNTAGAAAATACCCCAGTCTTGACGCCGTCTTGGGAGACTGGGGAAGTTGCAGCCCCTTGGGCAAGCTCAGAGTCCCTCCTTAGATGGGGTGGATGGAGTGATGGCAAATAACACAACCTCAAACAGGACCTTTGAGTCAGGTGGCAGAGCCCTGGCAGAGGCTGCCCAGAGAGGTGGTGGAGTCCCTGTCTCTGGAGACATTCAAACCCCACCTGGACACGTTCCTGTGCTCTATGAGGACCTGCCCTGGCAGGAGGTTGGACGGGATGATCTCCAGAGGTCCCTTCCAACCCTGTATCATTCTGGGATTCTGTGACAGAGGACTGTTTCAAAAGCTCCATCTCCGGTATCCAACCCTGTGAGTGCTTTTTGCCTGTGCCGTTCTGTTTTGTAAACAGACACGTTAAAACAGCATATTTTGAGCTAACATTGACTTAGCACTAGAAGAGCTGAAAATAAAACCCCTCAGAGAAGAACACTTCCCAAGCACAGAGCTGAAACTAAGAGCTGGGAGGCAATTTAAGGAACGGTTCCTTTGGCTGCTCATTTTTATTTGATGCCTCACCCCTCAGGCTTTCTGTGCCATAATTTGGGCCCGAGAACACAGATTCCACAAGAGCAAGTTCTGGGGCCAGGCTGGACAAATGGTGTAAAAGGTGTTTGGAAAACGGGCCTGAAGAGGAAGTGTTGGCCTTGGGAAGGTAAGAACAGCATACCCAATCCAAAGTGAGTGTGGAAGCCTGACAAAGCGTCTCTCATTCTTCAAGCTCTCCTGGCCATCACTAATATCTTTTTGGATATTTTGTAGAAATTTGACAACATGCCAACATGTGAAACCACCTTTTTTGTTTTAAGGGAAACCCTCTTTCTGTCACGGCAGGAAGAGCGCCGTCATTTCAGCACACACAGGTCGTACCAGCACGCTCAGAGTTCTCCCATTTCCCCCTCCCGGCCACGCTCTGCAGCCAAACAGAGCTGCAAAACCGGTCCCCTTCACAAGGTTTGCTTGCTATTGGGAACTGAAAGAAAGCTGAGGGACACAAAACCTGCAAGTCCCTTCCACAAATCTCACCGGTCATTGATTACAAACCCTGGGGGAAAAAAGGTGCCAACGCCATCAGCTGGAAGGAAAACTTACAGCTTCTGTAGAAAGGTGCAATTTAGGAATGCTGAACTCATGGTATGTGATAGGAAATTGGCAATCACTGGCACCTGATATTAAGGAAGTAGAGAGAGAGAGCAATAAATACTGGGTTTGTTTAATAAAGTCTCAACTCAGAAGATTAAAAAATATAAAGTAAAATAGAAGACAAAAAAAACCCAACTCTTATCATCCCGTGGTCCGTGCTAGGTACCAAATGGAATTACCTGATAGAAACAACAACACGGAGATGTTAGAGGTTAGAGCTATGTTAATCCTCTGATTAAACTAACAATTAAGCAGGGAAAGGCAGACACCTGTGGGGGGAAGGCTGTAAACGTCTGATAATGTCTGGGAAAGAAGTTCTGCTTTGGCTGAGGCTGAGATCAGTGGAATAAACGATAACAGACTAAAGTGAGCAGGGGAGCAGGCACTGGTGGGTAAGGCCGGAGCTGACACCTCCCTGAGGTTTAATTACACAGTGACCCCTTGGGGCAGCAAACATCACTCTGGCTCCCAAAGGCAGGGGAAGGGGTGAAATAATAACCAGATGAGATAAGGGTGCACCGAAGCGCAAGGAAACGGGGAAATAGCCCTGTTCTTATGTTAATAGAGAAGGGGACTCTGGCTTTTATCTTCCCCGTGTTTTCATAGACTTGGTTTATGTGGGATACTTTTAAACTCCATTTGTTACACAAATGTTCTCCAAGGATTGCTTTCACAGGGAAGAAAACACATTCTCTTCTTCAGGCTGCTACCTAACCTGGCAGTCAGTCACAGCCACCATTAATAATGGCATGACACCAACAGCTACTCCTACACAGGTGCTACCCACTGTCTGCATACGGCCAGATAGAGTCACAGAATGGTTAGAGTTGGAAGGGACTTTCAAGACCATCCAGTTCCAACCCCCTGCCCTGGGCAGGGACACCTCCCACCAGACCAGGTTGCTCCAAGCCCCATCCAGCCTGGCCTTCAACCCCTCCAGGGATGGGGCAGCCACAGCTTCTCTGGGCAACCTGGGCCAGGCTTTCACCACCCTCACATGAAAAGTTCTTTCTGGTATCTCATCTCATCAATTGCTGCAAGAATTCTTCCCAGCAAGAGTGGTCAGAGCCTGGACTGGGCTGCCCAGGGAGGGGGTGGAGTCCCCATCCCTGACTGTGTTTCAGAGTAGATGAGATGTGGTGTTGAGGGATCTGGTGTAGGGGAGAACTTGTAGAGTGGGGCTGATGGGTGGACTGGATGATCCCAAGGGTCTCTGCCAACCTGAATGATTCTATGTTTCTATGAACCTCACCCCTCTTTCTTTGGCTCCCAGAGGCAGTCCCTGGCACTACCCGCTCAGAAAGTGAGAGGAGAAGCCAGGATGAGGTCCGAGCACAAATGCTCACATTTCATCCTGTCGTCAGTGCTGTAAGAAACGTTGAAATAAAACTTCCTCTAGAACGAGTTAACTGCATGTTGTTTCCTGCCTGCATTTCTCCAGCCACCAAGAACAGAAAGGCTGGAGCGCTCTGACTGACGGGCATGTGGGTAATGTCAGCTTCCCAGCACAAGAGGGAAATGGCACGGAAATATCTTTCCTAAATCGGATCCTTTCATGAGTAACTGTTGTTCAAGGGTTTTGTTGGGTTTGTGCTGATGGAAATTAAACCATATTAAAGTGTCGTTTGTCCCCAAATATAGAGGAGAAAGAAACAAAAAAGACAAAGAAATGCACACAGCTTTTTTCTTTCTTTCTTTCTTTCTTTCTTTCTTTTTTTTCCTGGATAAAACAAGTGTGATTGTGTTCCTCTCAGAAGCCCTTTAGAGGAAAGGATGTCTGTACGTTTTACATGTATTTTTAGGCACCGAAATAAGTTTGTGTGGTTTAGAATCTCAGCTGTGAGAAGCTCCCGTGGACTCAGGAGCAAAGGCTGCCCAGAGCACGGGGGAGCTGCAGAGGAACCCACCTCGGATGACACTTCTAGCTCCCTTTTCTTTCCAGAGGCCTCTTAACAATTTTTAGACTGAAGACAATTGTCCTTTCTGCATCTTACCCCAGTGCTATTTTTAAATAGAATGAAGGGTGTACAGA
Organism: Jacana jacana; assembly: GCA_013400555.1. NCBI lineage: Eukaryota > Metazoa > Chordata > Aves > Charadriiformes > Jacanidae > Jacana > Jacana jacana. Next base: position 77,932 of record VZTM01038918.1, read on the forward strand.
TGATGCTCAGTTTTACTGATATTGAACCTGATTCATTAATATGCATGTTGACTGAATAACTGCCTATGAACCTTCTAAAATGTGCTTCTAATCACGTCAGTGTTAAATATTAATTAGGAACCTGAGCCTGTCCTTCAATCCCATTCTCCTTTTTCCCTCGCTTTATCAACACATGTATGTTGATAGGAGCGGTTATATTTTGCTGAGAGCTTTATTTATCATAAATAAACACGTTTCTCATGACTGTTCCTTGCTTACCTGGATGCAGCAGTGGTTCCACCACACGGTCAGGAGAAAGCCACGTCCAAGGGAGGGCAGGTTTGGGAGCGTGGCTTCTAGTAAAGGTCTTGCCTCAGGGATTTTGTCCTACCTTTTCTTTCTCTTTTTCCTTTCCAGGGAATATTTGTCTTAGGACTGCCGTATGCTCTCCTCCACAGCGGGTACAGCGGCCTGCTTCTTATTATCTTGGCTGCTGCGTTATGCTGTTACACAGGGAAGATCCTCATCGCTTGTCTGTATGAAGAAAATGAGGAGGGGCAGCTCGTGAGAGTGAGAGACACGTATGAAGACATTGCCAATGCCTGCTGCAGAAAGCTGTCTCCCAGGCTGGGCGGCGTATTTGTCAATGTGACCCAGGTGATGGAACTCATCACGACATGTGTTTTGTACCTGGTTGTTAGCGGGAACTTGCTGTCACACAGCTTTCCCTACCTACCAGTGACTGAGAAAACTTGGTCTCTACTTGCCTTTGTTGCACTGCTGCCCTGTGTATTTATCAAGACTCTCAAAATCGTTTCCAAACTCAGCCAGCTTTGCTCCTTGGTCCACCTCATTATCATCCTTGTGGTGACGACTTACTGTCTCACACAAAGCCATCGGTGGTCCTGGGCGAAATTCAGACTCTCCGTTGAGTTCGAGGACTTCTTGGTCTCGGTTGGGGTGATCATTTTCAGTTACACCTCGCAGATCTTTCTCCCCACGCTGGAAGGTAGCATGAAAAACCCCGGGGAATTTAGCTGTATGCTGAACTGGACTCACTTCTTCGCCTGTGTCTCCAAAACAACCTTTGCACTGACTGCGTTCTTGACCTGGGGCGAGGAGACAAAGGAAGTTATTACTGACAACCTGCCATCGTTTCTTCAGACCCTTGTGAATCTGTGTCTCGTAACCAAGGCTCTTCTTTCTTACCCTTTGCCCTTTTTTGCAGCCACAGAAATTGTGTGCGCTTGTATTTCTGGAGGCAACCATTCCAATTACAGCTCTCCACTCTTCGCCCTGGGTGTAAGAGGCTCATTTCTCCTGATAACTCTGCTGATGGCCACGTTCATACCGCATTTTGCCCTGCTGATGGGTTTAACAGGCAGTGTAACAGGTGCTGCTATGACTTTTCTTCTTCCTTCTCTCTTCCACTTAAAGCTTAAGTGGAAGAAACTATCCCTCGCAGAGAAATGGGCAGATATGGCTGTTTTTATTTTGGGTTTCCTTTGTAGCATTGCAGGCATAGTTTGCTCAATAAAAGGGCTGCTTGAAGCATTTGGAGAAGCCTAGAAAAATTTCTTGGAAGCCAATAAGGCCCAAATATTATAAATGCCTTCACCGTGTTCGTCAGTATGCAAGAGGTTTTGTTAGTAGGCAAAATTAAGCATATACTTAAATATTTGCAGGATCAGGGCTTTAACTGTAACAGCACGTGGCTCTAAGCAAATTGGAAAATAACCAAAGCCAAATAACCAAAATAGCCCAAAAAGTACAAAATTACCCCTATTTAAAATGCACAGAGGAAAGAAGGTGTTGGAGATGGTTTAGCCTGTTTTAAACTAACCCTGTCTAGTTGTGTTCATACACGACATGTGTGTCCTGGAATGGTTCCTGGGGGTGATTCTGCTTTAACCAGAATTTCTCACAGGGTTAGACACTGTTCAGTCTCAGAGCTATCCAGCCTGGCTTACAGGAGGTGACAGGGTTTGAGGGCACCATCATTGTGAGCAGGTGAAATACGGTTTCACGTCATTGGCAGAACCTGAACGGAACAAATCGGTGAATCTCGATTTCGATGTAAGTCAAGTTCTACTACTTGTTTTTTAAGTGAGTAGGGGAAAAAAAAAACCCAGCTCAGTTTACAACAGCTTTGAAAGCCGGCTTTTCTCATGAGGTCAAATGGGAATACGGAGTAAAACGGGCATCCTAACAGCTCACAGTCATGGAAAAGGGAATTTGCTCTGAAAGAAGCTGTAGCCGAGGACTGCAGCTTTTCTGCAAGTCTAATTCCTAAGATTCATGCCTCTGCAATGCAGTTAGTCTGTTGGTTGGGTTACAAAAAGTCTCACTGGTAGCACGAGGAAAAGTTAATATGCAGTTCACTCTCCCTCTTCAGCAGGAAAATTCTTTGATCTTTGTATTTTATCTGAGGATATTAAAAGCCCCATGAAGTAACCGAAGGCTCTCAATAACCAGCGACACGGTTAACTTCCTGGATGACTTGCTAGATCTTCAGCTGAAGAAGACACTGGCTTAATGAAGAGATCAGCATCGCAACCTCTTCCACGTTAGCGATAAAACATTATGACAAGCAGCAATCTAATCAGAGTTCTCTAATGAACACACAGCCTCTTATTGTACGAAATCTATGTTATATTAAGTAATTGAAGTAATGACTAGGAAGAAGAGAGTTTGCATTTGCATTCTGAACACTTTCACACAACCTTCTGCTGCATCGTATGAAAAAGTCAACATGAGGCCGGATTAGAGAGTTAAAAAAACCTTGTTGGAGCTGCTTAACTGAATTATTTTTCCATGTAGTATCTCAGCATTAACACTTCTGTCCTGTGTGAGCAACAGTGACCTCTCAAGGCTAATTTGCTGAATGATGAACAACATGCAATTAAGCTTCAGAGAGGAGTTCTGGTAAACCCGATGCGTCGCCCTTTGTTTCCAAGTGAATGCTTGCCACAGGGAACAGTGATAAAAAGTTTACTAAAAACACATTAATTTTGTAATTACAAAATTATTAAGAAATCCGAGGGAATAACTAGTCTCTTCACACTTGAATTACTTCTTTGGTACAAAGGGTCAAATTCTGCACTCGAATCCACAACAGTTCAATTCATTGATATTGAGATTCGTGCTGGAACAAAGTCTGTATTTTTAAGGAGTCTTTTTTATTTTTTATTTTTTTAATGTGGAATGTCAAAAAATGCATTACTCATTGAAGTACTTGAAAGCTTGCTATTACCCCTGTGACACAGTCAGAAGGATATGATTACTTGGACGATGTCAATGAAAGGGTGTCATTACTTCTTGTGTGGGGAAGTTTCACAGATAAACAAACAGGCAGGAAGAGCGTCTGTTCTATTTATCCCACAGAAATCTTGGAGGGCAGAGGGAGGTTATCCAGAGAGTTTTGCAAAAATACATTCAGCCACTTTACTTAAAAACTCTCCACAAACAAACTCGCCGTTTCCCCCCATCTTTTACTTTTATTTAACGTGTTTTGTCTCTAACTCTTCAGAAATTCGTGGGATTCCCTCAGTGGGTTTGCTGTTGAAGGAAGCCTGGAAACTGCATCAGCACTTCATTTGTAAGGCAGGTTTAGGAATTCCCTAATTCACCCTTAATTAGTTCCCTAATGTCATCCTGCTTCCAAACTGGCTTTTGTAGGACTCTTCTTCTCCGAGTCTTTTCAAGAAGCCGATGACTACTCCTTTCAAGTCAAAGATGGTCATTCCCTCCCCCCCAGTCATGCTCTCTCACTTATCCAAGCTCTTTCCTACAAGGGGAGAGATGATTCAGGTTTTATAAGACATGGTCAGTCAGTGGAATCAGCTGCCCAGGGAGGTGGTGGAGTCACCCTCCCTGACTGTGTTTAAGAGCAGATTAGATGTGGTGTTGAGAGATCTAGTGTAGGGGGGAACTTGTAGAGTAGGGCTGATGGTTGGACTTGATGATCCCAGGGGTCTCTTCCAACCTAGGAGATGATTCAGTTTTTATAAGACATGTATTATAATTGTCCTTATTTAATAATTTTCATAATCTCCACTAACATCGGGGAACGGCACAAGGACAACGATTGATAAGCAAATACAACTGTAAATGCACCAGAGTGAAGGGAAAGTCATCCCAGTGCAAGGCCTGGAGAAGTCACTTAGCAGAGCCCACTAGAATGAGAGAGAAAGCATAGTTCAAGCCTCCCTTTTTGTGGCCAGCACTCAGCAGTTTTGAAGTGTGCCATTGTTGTGGGACACAAAAGGCCTATCGGCTTCCCTTTAAAGCCACAGCCAGACATCTGCAGGAGAAACTGTCTGCTGGGGTCAAGATGAAGTGAATCTTCCAACTCAGAGAAGCAGCCATGCAGAACACCCCCTACAGTTCAAGCCTGGCCACGGTCTCAGCACACAACAGAGACAAAAATAAACAGGCCTGATGTAAGGCTGACTCATTGGATTTCATTTCCTAAAACACCCAGTTGGGTATTTTTAGATATAGGCTTCTTTCTGAATGCTTTCCAGGGGCAAAATTCAATTAATAAAGTATATAAAATATGTGCAACTGTCTAACATAGGCAGACATTGAAATACCATCTACAGAACATGTTCAAAGAACCTCGATAGGTGGCATTACTATCAATTACCAACCAGGAGCCACTATATTTATCTGTGTAATGACTATTGATAGTTTCTGTCACTAAATTTGTACTACCAATCATTAGAATCACCGAAGCTGGAAAAGCAGAAGACTGACTAAATATTAATCTATTATTTTGGCCACTCCTGGATTATTCATTGTAACATGAAGGCGCTTTATCAGAATTAATTCTGCAAGCAAACAACCAACGGTAATGAACATGAAGAAAATGCTAAGGAACAAATTATGTGCAGCAATAAAACATCTTCAAACAGTTGTGCTTTGTTTGCTGGACCAGCAAAAGCATGAGTACAAAGAAACGTCGCTGGCGCTGCCCCGGCTTCTCCCCTTGTATAGAGAGGGCAGCGGCACCACCAAACCCTGGCTTCCTCACTCTGGCAGTAATTAGGCAGTTTTAAGCCAATCAGAGAATTAGAAAATTAAAATATAAGCCCAACTGAGGTATCTCTTGCAGGTAAACCGAGGAACCCGCAGTGTGCATTTATGAAATCTTTCAAAAGCTTAAATCTGAAGTCAGCCCACTGCTGACTCCGTGGGTGTGCAGTCACCGACTTCAGTGGGCCAGGGCTCTGACCTCCACATCCACTCCCAACGCTGAATTGACTTTGACACCAAAGCTTGGCCATCACTGTATTTCATAACCGGGGCTTCTTTTCCAAATCATCATATTTTTTCTCTTTTTCCAGCAGGCAGATAAAGGTTTTCCCTGTTGATGCTAGTGGGATGTTAGAGAGGTGTCAGAAGAGCTACTGAAAGGAAGTCTTGAGGCCAGCGTTGCTTCATTAACACTTTGTCCTTGATTATTCACTTCATTTTCATTTTCTGAAGTGAATTCTGACCTACCTGTAAAAAAATTCACCTTGCATTAGCTGGTTATTCTGGAAGTGTGGTTGTACAAAAATGGAACAAATAAGATGTTCTGCAAACACTCCATTCAATCAAGTTTCAATTTTTCAGTATTTCTTTTCAGAACTACAACATTTTTAAAGCTGATAGATGATGTCTAGAACTCGTTTATCCCGTCCTTCTGCATTATTAGTAGTTATATGAATAATCTATTGCTCTTAGAAAATATTTGTCTTCCAAACTGGAGTAGAAAAGGAAGCGTACCTCAAAAACCATGGTGCTACTATGCTGAGATTTAGATGTCCCAAGAGCTTATATGGGAAATAAGATGTTGGAAGATTTATTCCGTGCTGCAGTAGCTGGCAATGGATTTGAAAACAGACAGTTTGAAAACCACTCCAGTATTTTTGTCCTCTGCTTAAGTATTTGTCAAGCTGTTGCCACTTTGAAGTTAACTGGTTTTCGTTCTGCTGTGGTGTCATTACCTCTTCAGTGTGGTCACCCTTCAAACTCCTGGTATATTTCTCTTCATGCTGACTCTTTGAGGGAGGGCAGGGGGACTGGACTAGATGATCTTTCAAGGTCCCTTCCGATCCCTGACATTCTGTGATTCTGTGTGATTCTGTGAGGGAAGTTCCAAAATCTTCATCTTACAGTTGCAAACCCAATAGTCAGAGCAGGGATTAACCCGAAAGGGGATCCCAAGGAAGCTCCAGGTTAATAGCTGTCACTATTCCATGCCTTCATGGTGATCCTGACAGTCAACACGTCTTTATTTTCCCCCATTTCCTTTTCTTTCCTCTTTTTTCTTTCTTCATTCTCTGCCAGGTTGTGCCAGGCTAACAGGAAGGTACCTAACACAGCAAGCAGCCCCTTACACCCCAGAAATACTGAGCAAGAAGCTGCCTTTGCCATTTAACTATTTTGCCTTTTTTAAAATAGAGCTATGAAGAGAATCAGGGGAAAGAAGCAGCTACATATTTATACAGAGAGAGGTAAGCAGCAAGTGCTAAAAAAGGCAGATGAAACTGAAGACAGAGGCAGGAGAAAAGGCAAAAGGTCGGAGGAGGGGGAAAAGCGTGGTGAGGGGCTGGGTGAAGAAAACTAGCAAAAAGTGAGGGGCTGAGAGGGAGTAGAAAGGAAAAGACAGACCACAGGAGCCCGAAAGGAGAGAAGGGGAAGGCAGAGCGGGGCAAATCATCCGATCGGAGAAGGGCATCGCCTGCAAACATTTTCTGTGGTTTTGCAGAAGCCGTAACTCCAGCTCCTCTGGCTGATGCAAGTCAATACATCCTGTGTGGGCACAGCTTTCATTGCTTCCTCTTCCCCAAGCCCTTCATGAACTCCAAATGTTTAAAGTAAAATCCTTCACACTTCTCTGGAATCATCTCTATGTTGAACGTTTTCTGTTTCCCAAAGGAATTTAAAAAAAAAAACAAACAACAAAAAGCTAAATAAACAATATTATAAGCAAGTTCTCTTTCTCTGTGCCTCCTTACCCATTCCTCTTCCTGACCTCTCCTGCAGCATCGATTCACAGATATGCACTGCTCCTAACCTTGCAGCCTCAAAACCAGTGCAAAAAGATCTTAAAATGGGAAAAATCCTCTTATGGTGACTACCACAGAGGATCTTCTGCACCTTGGGCCAGAATCAAAGCTAATTCCCTGCAGAATTCCCAGTCTGGAAATGGGAGATAAACCCAGGTGCCTGCTACCAAACGCCAGCCATAGAGAACAATAAGAGATAAAGGCTTTGTTAATAGCTAATCAAAGAAATACCTGTGATGGGAAAGAAGGGACAAGGAACTTGAGGGACAAATTTGGAGAAACAAAGCAGAGGAAGAAAAAAGAAACACAGGGTGGAGTGGAAAAGCAATTGAAAAGTATAAAGGCCATCTTAATTTGACTTTGTGCAAAATTAAGCATTCTTTAAATGACAGCTGAAATTTAAGTATTCTATCAAGATTATTTTTTACCCTTATCTTCCCACTTCAGTGATAGATCCAAACAGGACTGAGTTCAGTACCTAAGCTTTGCATCATGTTCTTGGGTCATGAGCTACCATTGAAAATGCTGTTCACCCTTTCTACACGAGGATCAAGGGGCAACAGGCACAAGCTGGAACACAGGAAGCTCCATTCAAATACGAGGAGGAACTTCTTTGGGGTGAGGGTGGGAGAGCCCTGGCAGAGGCCGCCCAGGGAGGGTGTGGAGTCCTTTTCATAGAATCATAAAATCATTTAGGTTGGAAGAGACCCTTGGGATCATCCAGTCCAACCATCAGCCCTACTCTACGAGTTCTCCCCTACACCAGATCCCTCAACACCACATCTCATNGCCCCTCCAGATCTCTCTTGTGTTGAGGTGCCCAGAACTGGACACCAGACTCAAGGGGTGGCCTCCCCAGTGCTGAGCACAGGGGGACAATCACCTCCCTGCTTCTGCTGGTCACACTATTCTTTGCTCATGTTCAGCCGCCCGTCGACCAGCACCCCCAGGTCCTTTTCTGCCAGGCAGCTCCAGCCACACTGCCCCAAGCCTGTAGCCATCCATGGGGTTGTTGTGGCCCAAGGGCAGGACCTGGCACTTGGCCTCATTGAAGGCCATGCCATTAGCATTGGCCCATCTATCCAGTCATCTACCTTAGGCTGGGAACCCAGAGAACACAGGACCTCGGAGCTGCATCAACAGGTTGTCGGGGCATTAGCAATGCTCATAATTTGTAATAATAATGTAATGAGCAAAGATAAGGGTGAACGCAGAAGGATTAAAGTAGAGCACTCAGCACACATAAGCCAGGCTACATCTACCAAATTCCCAGTGCAGCTGCCTCAGGGCTGCTAAGCCTCATGGAGACAGCTGCATCCCCTGGTTGCCATCTGTGGCTCCCATCGCTGGTGCCACCACTCACAACCATCTCCACGGTCGCAAAGGCATAACCCCCCCCATCAGGAGTAAATATCTGCTTCCACACCTGCTCACAGGCAGCGTGGCCGGCACCCAGCCCATGGGATACAAGGGCTTTCCTGAGATTTAATCAGCTGGTAACTAATCCCAGGAGTGATGGCTATGGAGAGGAATGTCATGCCAGCTGAGGCATCAGATGGGAACACAGAGCAGGCATTAAGTTATCAGTTTTATTAGGCAACACTAATCTCATTCGTACAGACCTGCTAATTACACTTCAGGAGAAAGTTTTATTAAGAATGGTGTGATGGGAATCTGAACTAGGTCAAATTTAAAGGGTGGGTGAATCTAAATCAACCCAAATCAAAGGTAGGTCAACCCTTTTGTGACTGTTCCCAGAACTCCTGGAGAGTTCTGTCTAATTGGAACACAAACACAGCAAAGTAGATCAGAAACAAAACATTTATAAACAAATGCAGTCTCACCCTCAGTCCTGCAAATCAGAGACCCACTGGGTTGCAATGAATTCCCGTGTCTCTCCTTGCTCCTTTCCATCACAGTTAAGGCCTAGCAAGGTCTCTGCTCTTGGGATGTCCCCTGATTCCCTGCTCGTGCTGTTGAGTCCCTACCTCTCTCACATGCACATTGCAAGCAACTCAACTCTGGTGTGTTTTCAGCATCTTTCAGGACAGAAACCACTTCCCCAAACCTCCACAAGCTGCTTTTAACTGGAGATAACAGCCAGGGCAGGGGAAACACAAGCTGGCAGCCTTCTGCCCTAGTTCAACAAGAGCAAGTGTAGGGTTCTGCACCTGGGCTGGAACAATCCTCCCTCTCAATACAGCCCAGGGGACGAGGTGTTAGAAAGCAGCCCTGAGGAACGGGACTTGGGGGTGCTGATGGAGGAGAAGCTGGACATGAGCAAGCAGTGGGCACTTGCAGCCCAGAAGGCCAATCCCATCCTGGGCTGCATCAAGAGATGCATTGCCAACAGATCCAGAGAGGGGATTCTGCCACATTCTGCTCTGGTGAGACCTCACCTGGAGTGCTGTGTGCAGGTCTGGAGCCCTCAATACAGGAAGGACGTGGACCTGATGGAGTGGGTCTGGGGAAGGGCCACGAAAATGATCAGGGGGTTGGAGCACCTTTGCTACCCGGAGCAGCATCAAACAGGGCAAGAGGAGGCAAATTGCTGGAGTTTTGAGAGCAGTCAAGGCCGCTGATCTGAGAGAGGGAAGACCTGGATCAGAAGTCCTGAAGAAGTCTTGCACTCCTAGGATCAGACCAGCTCTGAAGGACAAACAAATGTCCAATGCAAAAGCACCATCACTGAGCACTGTCCACCCAGGCTCATCCTGCAGATGTAGACCCTTGAATACGAGTCAGTCCAAGACTTACTCGCAGGCCTAACGTGTTTGCCTACCTGGGAGCAACAGACTGCCCTTGATTTTTCAGTGGCACTTCATCTATTTAAACTCCAGGAGTTGGAAATGCCGTTACTTGACAAGGCCATCAGCTGAAGCAAAGGCAACACCTTCCTCCTGCCCAGCTCTGCTGTCAATGCAGCGTTTCAGCCTAAGGCCCGATTAGGATTCTTTTAGGGTGATTGGACGTGGTAAGCTTCTGCAATAGCGCTAAGCCCGTACAATTGGAAGAGGCTCTTAGAGGAGATCTAGCCTCTTAATGACATATGGTGAAAAAGGCTGCTTTGAAACCCAAGAAGTCTTTCTGCCTCCGTTTTTCAGCTCCACAGATTTCTTCTTGGCTGAACCTGGGGATGGGGCTCTGGGGCCTTCTTCTTAAAATAGAGTAAGGGAAGCAAAGCCTTTGAATATTGACTTTGTAGGGCAGAAGTGGTGTACTGGAGCAATGAACACAGTATTTTAATGCTTGGGACTACTGTATTTTACTGCTTCAAGTTATTAAAATTACTGCTAAAAGATTGCTTGATCTCAACAGTTAATTTATAATACATAATATATTATGTGTAAGAACCATAATTTCATTCACCATCGAACCGAAACAGCCTTAGAATATATAACATGAAGTGCAGAATGGAATTGGATAGGTATGAATAGGTAAGAAACAGTAATTTTTCATCTTCTTGAGACAGACACCATCGATATTTTAGGGAAGAACTGTAAGACAATGAATATCACTAATATTGGCTACGTTGGAAAGCATGATTGCATCACAATATGATCAGAATCTTGCTTTTATGCAAGAAGGGCTACATACAGTATAATCTGTTTAGAAATTATAGACCTTAGCTCTGTTTATTTCACTGAAGATTTCCCCTACAAATTAAATAGCAGAAGCAGGGAGCGCTGGGGGGAGAAAGGTACAACAAATCCATAAAGCAAGGCAGAGGCCTTCGGGGGAATATGGAATTTCCCTGCCGACGGTATGAATCATAATGTTTGAAAACCTTAGCTCTATGGGAAAACACTATTTCATTTCATACGAGAAGCCCGTAACGTGTTCTGCTTTAAAGCTCTCGACAAAAACAGGTGGCAAAACCATCCAGAGCTGGTTTATGATACAGCCTACTGTAGGAAAGGCGGAACAGGGAGCAATCTGCTGTTTTAATTACATGCTCCGAGCAAATGCAATATCTGCAGCTTTAATAAACATTGACCCTTTAACTGAACGTGCCCCACAAACACATTAATGCCCATCTGGGAAATAATCCAATGAAATAATCCAATCATACTGACAGGGAAGGACTGTGAGATTGGCAAGTGAGGGCTCCTACACTTTGGGCTGTAGCAGGCTGTTCCCTATTAGCTTGTTGCCAGAGCTCTGCACCTTCCCGAGGAGTTTTCATCTTTTAAAAGCAACTTGAAAAACCAGTTGTCACGAAATGACTCAAACTAACATCACTGTGAAATTATGCCCTCTTGGGTTTACACAGGCATTAGCTGGCAGAAAGAAAAAAAAAAAAAGCAAAGCAAAGTGAATTTCTCTTTCCCAGTTCACCCCTTGCTTCACAGAGGTGCCTTTTCTCCCAGCAAAGGGGAGTGGGTGGCGCTGCTGTTGTTTGCCTTTTCTTCAGTAATTCTGAGGTTAGGGATTGAAAATACATTCAGTTGAGGAGACTCTTCTGAAAATTGACCGAATCCAGAAAACCTCTCAGCCACCTGGAATGACCCAACCTTGTCTCAGAAGAAAGGCCACCTGCTCTTCACCTTAGAGACTCAGAAAACATGGAGTCCACCAAACAGAAATGAAAATCCTCTCTCCATTACTGCACTGATGAGTGTTGCCACAGGGTAAGCCCAAACTGCAATGAAAGATTCAAATCTCACCAATTCTGATGTTCCAGTGGGCTACAAAGTTGTAACTGGTTGGTGTCTGACGGGTAGGTAAAACCTCCCGAAATCAGTGAGGTCCAGCCAGACCCACTTGATTATTGTATTAACTTAGAGCCAATACAATACACCTTGAGTCTGGTGTCCAGTTCTGGGCAGCTCAGCACAAGAGAGATAATGACGTGCTTGAGCGAGTACAGAGGAGGGCAACGAAATTGGTGAAAGGCCTAGAGAATAAGGCTTATGAGGAACAATTGNTCAACACCACATCTAATCTGCTCTTAAACACAGTCAGGGATGGGGACTCCACCCCCTCCCTGGGCAGCTGATTCCACTGACTGACCACTCTCTCTGGGAAAAACTTTTTCCTCATGTCCAGCCTAACCCTCCCCTGCTGCAGCTTGCAGCCATTCCCTCTCCTTCTATCGCTCATTGCCCGTGAGAAGAGACCAGCACCAACCTCTCTGCAATGCCCTTTCAAGCAGTTGCAGAGAGGGATGAGGTCTCCCCTCAGCCTCCTCTTCCTCACACTAAACACTCTTAACTCCCTCAATCTTCCCAAATATTCTCTTCATTCTTCCTAGAACGGTGTATTTGTAAAATAGGTCCCTGCCTACTGGTCCAAGCAACTGTTTTTGTTTGGTTTTTTGTTTGGTTGGTTTTGTTTTTTGGTGTTTTTTTTTTAATATGGGTTGCCTTCAGGGAGAAACAGTGCGGTCAGACTCGAGCTTTTCGATTCACAGCAACGGGGCAGGGGCTGAAGTCTCCAGCCAGGCTGGGTTTTTTGTCTGTTTGTTTGCAATTTGATTCTACAAACCAAGAAGCCGCGCAATTAGCTCCTGGGAGGCCTGAAGCAACAAGCAGAAGGTAATAGTTGGCATTAATTGCTGCCCTTACAAAGCAAGGGTCGTCAGGAAACTCAAAGGCTCATCAGCAAAGTGCAAACTGAAGGAGCATTTTATTCCCACCTCCTTTATCAGGAACTCTCTGTGGAAATGGCCATTCTTAAGACACATGAGGATCTGTTTCTAATTTAAAGCCTCACAAGCAGCTTACACTGATAAATGCCTTTTCTGATAGCATTCATAACTCCCTGATGTCTGTAGATAGCAAGACTGAGAGGAGAGCTAATACTGTTGTATGCTGAAAGGAAAAAGAAACAACAACAGCAATTGAACACGCTTGAAATCTTGTATTTTGTATTTATCACCCTCATTTAAGTGATTCCTTGGCACAAATTTTCTCTATGGACATTCTGGAACACTTTATTTTTGCTCTATCTTCTCTTCCAGATGATCACCCAGAATTTCACACACTTCCTCAGAGGCACGATGTTGTCTGCCATTAAGACAAAATGATAATTTATTACTTCACACCAATGCAGGGTTGGTTTTTTTGTTTTGTTTTTGTTTTGTTTGTTTTTTAATTTACTTAAGATCTGATGAAGTAGTTTTGCTGCATTTTTGAGATGCCCAATACCAGTAGAATCCACACCATTCCCATCATACCTAAAATCTAGCCACATCTATTTGGTCAGAGCCTGGACTGGGCTGCCCAGGGAGGGGGTGGAGTCCCCATCCCTGACTGTGTTTCAGAGTGGATGAGATGTGGTGTTGGGGGATCTGGTGTAGGGGAGAACTTTGTAGAGTGGGGCTGATGGTTGGACTGGATGATCCCAAGGGTTTCTTCCAACCTGAATGATTCTATGCTTAAGAGAAACTCTTGGACAGTGGCAAGAGATAGATATCCTGGCAATGGTGTGAAAACCAAGCCAGCATACACCAGTACTTCCCACCATCTCCAGCGATTAGAGGTTCAGCAAACCCCTGAGCGAGAGGTGTTGTCTTCCCACTTACAGGATCTGGTGGGTTTTTCCTCCGTTATTTGGCTCTCTGCACAGCTGTACACTTACAACATTGAAGCCCCCTGGGGGAAAGGGTCCCACATTGTAACTGGGTTTGTTTTTTCAGCCTACACCTCAAAAATATCATTTGAGCTCTCGCTAGCTTTTGTAGGGGAAAATAACTAACTAAATAAATCATTGACTGTTCATCTTCTCCAGGCCATGATAGCTGCACAAAATGAAGTTGTCTCTCCCTGGCTGAACAGTCCTAAACAATTTACTTGTTCCTCTTATGGAAGCCTTTTCATTGCTTTGATGGCTGTTACTGTCCTGCCTTGAACCTCTCCCAGCTTTGCCCTGTCCCTTCTGGGGCTGAGAGATAGGAGGGGAGACCAGAGAAACGTAACATAATATTTGGAGGTGGATGTGGCTTGACATGCTGTTTTGTTCTCTTCCTGCAATCATAATTTCCTGCTCTTTTATTGGTAGCATTGTTCTTTCTGGGGTGGCCCAAGGACATATCAAAGCAAGTGGCTTGGAAACAGAGGGAATATGCTTATCAGAACAAATTGGGAGGGGAAAAAAGAAGACAGAGAAAGAGAAAGAGATAAAAAGAAAAAGGAAAAGAGAGAGAGAGAGAAAGAGAGAGAGAGAGAGAAAGAGAGAGAGAGAGAGAGAGAGAGAAAGAGAGAGAGAAAAAGAGAGAGAGAGAGAAAGAG
>VZTM01038918.1:92482-105348 GCA_013400555.1 Jacana jacana
GGAGAAGAGAGAAAAAGAGAGAAAAAGAGAGAAAGAGAGAGAGAGAGAAAGAGAGAGAGAGAGAAAGAGAGAGAGAGAGAAAGAGAGAGAGAGAGAAAGAGAGAGAGAGAGAAAGAGAGAGAGAGAGAAAGAGAGAGAGAGAGAAAGAGAGAGAGAGAGAAAGAGAGAGAGAGAGAAAGAGAGAGAGAGAGAAAGAGAGAGAGAGAGAAAGAGAGAGAGAGAGAAAGAGAGAGAGAGAGAAAGAGAGAGAGAGAGAAAGAGAGAGAGAGAGAAAGAGAGAGAGAGAGAAAGAGAGAGAGAGAGAAAGAGAGAGAGAGAGAAAGAGAGAGAGAGAGAAAGAGAGAGAGAGAGAAAGAGAGAGAGAGAGAAAGAGAGAGAGAGAGAAAGAGAGAGAAAGAGAGAAAAAGAGAGAAAAAGAGAGGAGTGACTTTTGGCCTGTGTTTTGCAAAGGGGCTCATATGCTGAAGAACAAGCATAATACTTACACATTTATTCTTTCCTTACAGCTGCTTCTCAGATTTTTATTGACTGCGAACCTGAGTTGTCCACAGAATGCGGTGTTACATTTCCAAGGGGTGGGAGCAGCTAATGCAGAGCTTATTTACCCTGCGTGGAAATCGGGATTCTTTGTCCCACATTGTCTGCTGCTTCCCAGGTATCAAAATCACTGCTCTGCAATCCCGGACTCCCGAATTGAGACACCCGCAGAAAGTTAGTGTCGTGGCTGCGACCTTCCGTCCCTTCACGGTAGAGGCAGTTTTCAGGAAGCCGGAGTAATTCAGCTGTTTCATCCTCAAATTTCCTTTCGCTCTCCTGGGTAAATACCATATGGTCCTGGCAGTTCGCTACTGTTCACTTTGTAAATTTGTTCTATAACCTCCTCCACAGACATTTCAGTTTAAAACGGATCTTCTGACGCCTGCTTGTACAGACCGCTTCTGGAGCGTCAATGCCTGAGATCTTCCAGGCTGAGGAAAAAAAAAGCAAGGATGCCTTTGTTTTTCCTGCTGGAATGGGTCCTCTCATTGACATGTCAATTGGCCTTAATGGCTCCAAGGGAGGAGGCTCTTCACTCCCAGTGGCTCGGGGGAAAACTCCGCTCCCAGTTCTCAGGAGTTTAGCAAACAGTCCTGAAAACACTTATTGTTGGCCTGTGATTTGTGTTAATGTGCTTAATTTGCCACCTCTCACATTCTCTTCTCTTTTCATCGCTTCTTTTCTTTTTTGACGGATACTTCCTTACCTTTTTCACCTTTTCTTAACAATAGTTTTCTGTCCAAGACTTTAAAACTACATAAATAGGCAGGAAAAAAACAAACAACCAAACGGAAAAACCCTTTGGTGAATCACTGTTAAATTATTTTTAACCTTTTCTTGTATCCTCTTTCTTTTCTTCACTTTTGAAGCCTGATGAACTGCTTCCCTTTTTGCCATGCCATATACTCCCATTCAGCTCATTTATTGTTCTGTTCACGCTCTCCTGCCTTCTGATTTCTTCCTGGCCATAATTTGGTATAAATTGCCCCATTTCTTTGCTTTCTGACATTTTTTTTTCCTGCTGGCTGGAATCCATGGGGCACATTTTTAGCTTCACCCGTGTCACAACACCGGCTGCAAAAGTCAGTTACTTGTGATTAACATGTAAACGCTAGCGATTCGGAAGGAGAACGCATGGTGTAAGCAGGGGTTCGTTTTCTGAGCTGATCTGCAGAGTTACAGTATGTGCTGCGACCTACACACCGAAAGGAAAATCAGAGAACAACCGAAATACTCCTGTTCCACCAAGAGCATTCTCCTGGGGGACTGCAGACAGTGCAGACGCAACAAAAGCCCTTGTCTGCCAGCTGAAGAGGGACAGAAGCACCAGAAGTTCTTTCTTAGGAGGCTGGTTCCCTGCTGCACCCTGAGCACCCTCCAGATAAGCATCAGGGAAGGGTGATGCTTCTCCTCAATTGGTTTAGCCACAGAGAAGAATTGCTGTCCTGTGTGAAACGTCCAGCCCAAGGCTCATGGAGATGACTCAACCACTTAGAAGACAACACCTATAGATCTTACCTTTATCAGAGCCACAAAACCCCCAAGATTTCAAAGGATGGAGTGTCTCAGATGACTGATGTAATGAATTCCCTAATCAATTTTCTGCTGAAGGACAAGGTAATTTCCTGTCTAGACGGTATTGTAGAAGTGCTTGATACTAATTTTCAGCCAGCAGAAAGCAGAGCTGTCTGTGACTATTTCTGTTCACACAAAGCCCGCAGAAGACTCTGCAAGTTTTTTTAAAAGCGGTATTGAGCTGACAAAAAACACCCAGGATACACAATAAAACTTAACATCCTGCTCTCCTCGGTGTTTCTCTTCAGAGGAGACAGGATTTCCAGCTTCTCAACTGAAAACCTTGTGATGCCAGAGCTAACCTTGCCTCAGGTCTGCACGCCGGCCCTCACGGCTGCACGACTGAACTGTGATGCTCTCCCTCCTTCTGCCACACCAAATTAATGGAAATATTTGTGAAAATAAAAAAAAAGAAAAAAAAAAAGAACAAAAAAAGGCTCTTTTGGAAAGTAAAGGTATCCCAATTTGACTGAGAGGTTGCTTCCCCTGCTCAGCCATTTTTGTTTCCATCACCAAACTACAATTCAAACCATTACGTGTTTCTGGGCTGGACTCATTAAATATACTTCTACTTTGCAAACAATTTCCTTTCTTTGTCATACACTTGTTACCTCTAAATATTTGTTCCCAGGTGCCTGTCATATCTCAGGTAGAGGGGCATCTCACCTCTTTCATGGCGGTCTCAGTAGCTGCATGGAACAATTCATTAATAAATTGCAGCACTTGACTATATCTCTGTTGGTCACACGCATTCTGCTAAAACCATAGCAGAAAAAGGGCTCTAAAACCACACAGGTCACTTAGGAGCACCCTGGTGTTGCTCAAGGACGTGCATACTCCATTTTCTTCAGACCTCAGGAGCTGATTTTCATGTATCCATACAAAAAGAAGATTTTTCAGAGGCAAAGCTAAAAAAGAAATATTTGCCATTAATACAGGGCTGAAGAACTGAGCGGTAGAAATGCTGAGAGTATCCAGTGGCTATAAATAAAGTGCTACAGGAAAAATTGCTCATGCTTTTCAAATGAATCGTGCTGCAAAGTAGGGTCGTTTTTTGTAAAAACACAAAGTCATAAAGGGTCAGAGCGGGACTGTGGAGGTCACCAGGTCCAACCTCCTCCTCAAAGGAGGGCCACCAAAGGGGTGGACACGCTGGAGGGAAGAGATGCCATCAAGAGGGACCTGGACAGGCTGGAGAGGTGATATTTGCAAATGGCATGAAGTTCAACCAAGCCAAGTGCAGGGTCCTGCCCCTGGGACGTGGCAATGCCAAGCACAAACACAGGTTGGGTGGAGAATGGCTGGAGAGCAGCCCTGAGGAGAAGGACTTGGGAGTGATGGTGGGTGAGAAGCTCACCATGAGCCGGCAGTGTGCACTGGCAGCCCAGAAAGCCAACCCCATCCTGGGCTGCATCAAAAGCAGCGTGGCCAGCAGGGCCAGGGAGGGGATTCTGTCCCTCTGCTCTGCTCTGGTGAGACCCNCTGTATGATCTTTAAGGTCCCTTCCAACTCTAACCATTCTAGGACTCTTTGACCTCAGAATTCAGGTCTAAAGTGGATCTGCCTCGGTCTTTCCTGAACCCTGAGGCTGAGGGACTCAGCTTTTCTCTGCTCTGTCCTACTGAATGCAGAGCTGGAGGAAGTGAAACTCTGAGACCGGGATCACCAAGGGAAAGGGGAGGAGGACCGGAGAGGATAGTCCTGTCAACCTCTGCAGTCCTGGGGACCACAACCTATGTCTTAGGGGCCAAGGAAACCTGCCCCAGGCTTGCCTCAGAGCTGCACTGGGGAACCTCCCCACAACATAAAAGGTCGTAAGGAGGTCAGTTATTTATTCACTGCTTCAGCAGTCATTTTTCTAGCATATTCCTGGATGTAAATCCTTAATAGTACAACATATGATATCCTTTGCTAAGTGAACTTCCTATGAAATGAACCTATAGGCTTATAGCTTAAGTTCAGAGCTCCATTTCCACAGGAACTTTTTTTGCTCTTCACTAAGGCCTGATTTTCATCTCATATTTCTTTGTCTGGGCAAAAATCTAGTTTTATAATTAGATAAAGGATATCTTATATTGGGTTTCCTTTTAGGATCAGGAAAGAATAACCACTTGTTCACAAAGTTTTTGAAAGCTATGGCCCTACAGAAAATCTAAAAGGATCTTTCAACAACAACAACAACAAATTATGTAAGTGTCAGGGGTTGGGCCAGGTTGGCCAATGAGAAGGTGACAGTTGCTCTCCCACACCTCTCACTCCAAGGAGAGAAAGAAGAGAGATATATGAGTTTAGCAAAAAAACTAAACTGCTTCAATGAAATATTAATAAAAATTAAAAAATTAAATAGATAAAGTATATATAAATACATACAAAACCATGACAAGTACCAGGGAGGTGTCACCTGCAGATGTTGAGAAGGTTCCAGACAGGACTGAGTGATGAATGTGAACTGGAAGCCAGAACACACTGATGAGGATCAAAGGTCAGTGAATTGACAGAACCTTCCTTCTTGAAGAAACTCCTCAAGAACAGTAGCCAGCCTTGAAGAAGAGGAGCCAACCTTACCCCCTTGGTCTCTCAGCTTTTATACTGAGCATGGCAGAGAACAGCCTATTGGTCAGTTTGGGTCACCTGACCTGTCCCCGCCTCCCCATGGGTGCAATCCCAACAACCCAATCTGCTGCCCCTGGTTGCCATGGAAAGGAGTGAAAACAAGAGCCTCCCACTGAACAGGGAGTTGGCCAAAGCAGGAGGTGGAGTTGGTCCATAGACACTGCAGTATATAATGCATTTTAAATGCCTGCAGTAGAGACTATTACATACTTAGAATCATAGAATCATTCAGGTTGGAAGAGACCCTTGGGATCATCCAGTCCAACCATCAGTCCCACTCTACAAGTTCTCCCCTACACCAGATCCCCCAACACCACATCTCATCCACTCTGAAACACAGTCAGGGATGGGGACTCCACCCCCTCCCTGGGCAGCTGATTCCACTGACTGACCACTCTCTCTGGGAAAAACTTTTTCCTAATGTCCAGCCTAAACCTACCCCGCTGCAACCTACCCTACTTGGCAGTGCTGAGCACTCAGTTGGCACTAAACACATACTGATCTAGCTCCTGACATGTTTAATCAGTCCTATTCAGGGAAAAAAAAAGAATGAAAAACCAAGCTTTTGACTTTAGGGAGAACCGTGCTGGAACACAAAGCTGATGGACCTCAGGGTCTAAGCTTCTATTACCAAACAGGCAGAAGGTCCACCATGTCCCGTTGGCACACCAGGGCAGAGCTGGGAAGCCAGTAGGTCTCTACTGTTTCAGCACAAGCAAAGAAGGTGTGTTTCTGGCTGTTAAAGCATTTTCAGCAGCTCCGAAGCTGGAGCGAAAAGAGCTTGTGAGGTTTCCCCAACTTAATTACTTCATTGTATTATGACAGGAGGAGTAACATAGGCTGTCAGTGTACATCTCGGAACTAAATCTGCTTGCTATGTAAAATAATACTCTCCCCACTTCCACAGCACTACCGTGGCCTTCCTGAAATAAGATGTGACAGCAACAGCACCGTTAATCCTGCTCTGATGTCAGGAGTTTTCACAGGAGGTGATTCTAAGATTCAAACCCTCAGCTCCGTGTACCTGGTGAAAATCCTTTCCCAGCCACAGCCTTGCTTTTAGGAAGAGTCAGACTGTGCTGAAGAACTGCTTACACAGGTCCCCTTGGCATGGGAACCCTGCTTGCTTAATGCCAGAATGAGTGTGACTGGTGAAACCAGCAGAGCTAAAGCCGAGCTCTGGTTGACTGGTGCTGCCCAGGTTCCTGCCCATCTTCTGGCCAAATCTATTCAAGGCCAAAACCACATTCCACACAGTGAATGAATGGTGGCAGAAGTGTTTAAAATCTGGTGTCACGGTGGCAAATTGACTGGTAGGTCAGTGCCAATGATGAACCTTTACCTTTGCATTTAGCAAAGAGAAGACCTTGCCTGGGCTTGGGGGCAGCTCCAGCATTAGGATCATAGAATCATAGAATTATTTAGGTTGGAAGAGACCCTTGGGATCATCTAGTCAACCATCAGCCCTACTCTACAAGTTCTCCCCTACACCAGATCCCTCAACACCACATCTCATCCACTCTGAAACACAGTCAGGGATGGGGACTCCACCCCCTCCCTGGGCAGCTGATTCCACTGACTGACCACTCTTTCTGTGAAAAGCTTTTTCCTCATGGCCAGCCTAACCCTACCCTGCTGCAGCTTGCAGCCATTCCCTCTCCTTCTATCGCTCATTGCCCGTGAGAAGAGACCAGCACCAACCTCTCTGCAATGCCCTTTCAAGCAGTTGTAGAGAGGGATGAGGTCTCCCCTCAGCCTCCTCTTCCTCAAACTAAACAATCCCAACTCCCTCAATCGATCCTCATAAGCCTTATTCTCCAGGCCTCTCACCAGCTTCGTTGCCCTCCAGAGGTCATTCAAGAGGTGGTGGTATATTTTGCAGCTTACAATGACCAGAAAAGGTTAAATTCTCCATTTTCTTCTGCCTTGGGCAGGGGGTTAAATCTGCTGGACCCGGCACATGCCTGTGTCACACACCTACACCAGTGGGAGAGTTTGCATCCATTGAGCTACCTCGAGATGCTGCTACCCCGTCCTCCCCAGGGACCTGCTCCTCACTCATGGACTCTCCTCCCGCCTCCACGCTGGCACAAGCATTTCTACAGCCATTCATCCATCCATCCAGCACAGGAATTTATGCTGGATCCAACCTAAAAAACCCCGTGCAGAGGCGGGCGTTAGCACAGGAGCAGAGGCAGCAGCACTGGCTGTCAGAGCACAGCCCGAGGGGCAACCTCTTGTTCCAGCAAAAGGTGTGTCCAGTAGCCAAATACCAATGACAGAAAAAAAATAAAAAATAATAAAAAAAAAAAACCAAGCAAAAAACCTGCCAAAACTGGAATTGCACACAACTCTTCCCATAACGTCAGGGAAGATTCCCAGAATCTCTCACCTCAGGCAGCAGTGATGCAGCCAGTACCGTCACCGTGCTCCACGTCTCCAGACCTGCCCTCCCACAGGCTGGCACCAGCAAACTTAACATCCTCGTGTCCAAGTCTTGGAAAACTGCCTCAGGAGAGCAGGAGGGGGGGTGTGCACCTTCTGCAAAGGGAAAACACCCAAGTAAAACCTTTGAGAGCCTTGAGGTTCTGTAAGACTCTCTCTAAGACCCTCAACAAGACGTTGCAAAATCAACCTCAGTCACTGGTGCACGTGAATGATAGAATCATAGACTCATAGAATTATTTTGGTTGGAAGAGACCCTTGGGATCATCCAGCCCAACCATCAGCCCCACTCTACAAAGTTCTCCCCTACACCACATCCCCCAACACCACATCTCATCCACTCTGAAACACAGTCAGGGATGGGGACTCCACCCCCTCCCTGGGCAGCCCAGTCCAGGCGCTGGGAACAATTCTTTCCTAATAGCCTGAACCTACCCTGCTGCAGCTTGCAGCCATTCCCTCTTGTTCTATTGATAATTGCCCTTGAGAAGAGACCAGCACCAACCTCTCTGCAATGTCCTTTTAAGCAGTTGTAGAGAGGGATGAGGTCTCCCCTCAGCCTCCTCTTCCTCAAACTAAACACACCCAACTCCCTCAATGGCTCCGCATCAAATATATTCTCCAGGCCCTTCCCCAGCTCCGTGTCCCTCCTCTGCACTCGCTCCAGCCCCTCCAGATCTCTCTTGTGCTGAGGTGCCCAGAACTGGACACCAGACTCAAGGTGTGGCCTCACCAGTGCTGAGCACAGGGGGACAATCACCTCCCTGCTGCTGCTGGTCACACTATTTTTCATGGAAGCCAGGATGAGCCTTTGCCTTCTCCAGTGACTGGCTGCAAATTCAGGGATTTCTTAAAGGGAGAAAAAAAATGGGGATTTCTAAAAGGAAAAAAAAAAAGCATTTTGGTTTTGGGGGGGTGTTGGTTTGGTTTTGGTGTTTTTTTTGTTGTTGTTGCCAAAAAGCCAGCCCAACGATCACGCTTGACCAGCATTTCCCGGAGTGTGTCGCGTATTTTCTCCGCTCTGCAGGGAGCAGTGGCAGCCCATTAGGCACGTTACTGCGACATCTGCCTTCAGCGGGAGGGAATATGCCCTCATGGGGGAAAAAAAAACCCAAACACAAACCATCTGTAAACGTGGCTGGGAGAACCACCAGCCCATTTGACAAAAACACCTCTTAAATAAGTAAAAAGTAAAAACTGAAGACCAACCGGAGCGTCTTCACGTCCGCAGAAGTTTCCAGCCTCGGGTATTAATGTTGTTCTGTGCTAATTATTTTTCTCTCTGGTGATCAGATGGTTCTGTGCCTGCGTGAGGTACGAAGCTATGGGCAGGCACGTACGGCTCCTCCTGGTGCCGGCACAGAGGAGGCTAGGTGATGCTAGCAGAGATAGCAGCAGATGATATCTAGCTCTGGGCCGGATCAGAAGCTGGAGTGAAATTGGCTTCGATGTATCCCCGACAGTTTATACCGGCTGAGAACCGAGATTGCTATCTCCATGTGAAATGGAGTTTCAGAGACACATCAGAGCACTTTTATAAAATGGTTTCAGTTCTTTCAGCAAAGAATTATCTTTGTACTCCCCAACTCTCCAATAGGTGGTTTCCCACTTTTTCTTCCACTTACTCAGTTAGTTTTGTTGAACTTTTTCCCCTCCAGTTTTTGTGATGCGGAATTGAACGTGACTTGCTGCGTTAAGAACGTTCCTTCAGGCACTGAGAAATGGATCTGAAGAACTATCTAGGCATTGGCAAGTAGCACACTTGTAGCCAGCATTTCACTCCCTGTAGCCTATGCAGCTCTGTCCTGGGGCCTGCTTCATCCTCACTCTGTGTGGCGCGAAGCATCGATGCTCCAGAGCAGGAGTGCAGGACTCCATGCTATTCCCAAGTCCAATAGAAAGACAGCAACATATTATATACACTCTATTGGGTACCCTCAGGACTAGGAGGCAGTCTGCAGAAGGTATTTTCTGAAACAAGACTTTAAACTTGAGCTTTTTCATTTCACAGACTCCCAGAATGCTCTGGGGATGGCAAGGACCTCTTGGAGATCACCTACTCCAACCCCCTGCCAGAGCAAGGGCACCCACAGCAGGTCACACAGGAACGTGTCCAGGTGGGGCTTGAATGTCTCCAGAGATGGAGACTCCACCCCTTCCCTGGGCAGCCTCTGCCAGGGCTCTGCCACCCTCACAGCAAACAAGTTCCTCCTCATGTTTAGATGGAACTTCTTATGGTCAAGTTTGTGCCCGTTCCCTCTTGTCCTGTCCCTGGGCACCACTGAAAACAGCCTGGCCCCATCCTCCTGACACCCACCCTTGAAGTATTTCTAGGTGTTGATCAGATCCCACCTCAGTCTTCTCCAGACTAAAAGGACCCAAGTCTCTTAGCCTTTCCCCATCAGAGATGTTCTAGTCCCCTCATCATCTTCATAGCCTTAAGCTGTGGGACTTTCTTTCTTTCCATAGGTATCTCCATCCCCTTTCCAAATATCTCCATATAACAGGAGACTGAAAAGCTTGTTTTGAGATATAGATTAAAGATTATTCTTTGTCTGACACACACAATTTTACTACCCCGGTACCACATTTCTAAAAAAGATTCAATATCTTACCTTCTCTTGATCGAGAGCCCCATTTCTCAAACCCAATTGATTACTTGCCTGTAGCCTACTAATTTCTGGATTCCTGTCTAAGTGCTTTGAATTCTTTGAAGTACTGAAGTTCACCCAGGTACTCGAGCACATATGGAACCCTGAGCGTAGTCTCAGGGCAGCCTCTCCTCAGAGGTGCTCTTAAGCAACACGGTTTAAGTATATCTTAACAACTGGTTTCCTGAAAAGAGGATATGCTGCATCAGATCCCATCTTGATCTGGCTGGAGCCAGTATGAAAGGATATCATCAAAAGCAGAGACTATTGGATTAGGCTGTGAACCTCGCTGCTTCGAGACTAATCTGGGCAAAAGGCTGATGTGCTTAATTCTGCAGTGACTCTTTCCACCCTCATAGAACTTCTTCCTTGGGTGTTAAAACACAAGGTATCAAACATCAGGAAAAATTACTTGTACCCTCGATTCCTTTAATGCAATTTCACTATTACCACTAAATGAATAAACAAACAATCCCACAACAAACTACATGGAAGCTCCTCGCAGTTATGAGCTTCTACAGCCACTTAAAATAATTAATTATATTAATTTATGCCACCTCTGTCAAACATATATATTAGAACGAATTACGTGCCGTGGCCTGTTTGGAAGAGAATGATTAATCCCAGGCGGTGGCTGAGGTCCCCAGCACCAGCTGCACTGACAGTGCAGCACCAGTTGTGACTTGAGAACGTTTTAAGGCTTCTGATAAATAAATGGGTGTTAGATTAATTAATCTCTGTGAAGTGCTCTGACTTCCTAAGATGAAATGTGTCAAAAATTCACATGCTTACTTCTTGTTATGTTGCGCTAATGAAAAGCAAAGAAATTCACAGAATTGAAAACAAGTGCTCGTTAAGCAAAGAGGTTTAATTGATGCAAAATAACGGGGATTTACTGCAATGTGTCTGGAAATATCACCACAGGGAACAAAGATTTGGGGGTTTATGCAGAGCTGTTGCTCTCTGGCCAGGGCTGGAAGGCAAGCTCAGAGGAGGGGGGTGTCATAGGAGGAGGCTGCTGCCATGGTACAGGATGCTGAGCCCAGATCCTGCACCACGGACTCTGGTGCCACCAAAGGAGCCGTGGGCTTCTTAGCTTGACCCTGGCTTCTGCCCAGCTACAGCCCAGTTATCTGAGGAGGTGTAAGAGATTCCAAGACTGATCTAGAGACTGTTCATGCTTGAATGAGCAGTTTTCACCCCTGGGTGTGTATATTTAATGTATGGAATTACAGAATCACAGAATCAAAGAACCACAGGGATTGGAAGGGACCTTGAAAGATCATCTAGTCCAATCCCTCTTCCAGAGCAGGAACACCTAGAGCACATCACAGAAGAACATGTCCAGGCAAGGTTTGAATGTTTCCAGAGAAGGAGACTCCACCACCTCCCTGGGCAGCCCCTGCCAGGGTTCCCTCACCCTCACCATGAAGAAGTTTTTCCTCATATTTAACTGGAACCTCCTCTGTTCCAGCTTGCACCCATTGCCCCTTGTCCTGTCATTGGATGTCACTGAGAAGAGCCTGGCTCCATCCTCCTGACACTCACCCTTTCCAGATTTATCAGCATTCATGAGGTCCCCCCTCAGTCTCCTCTTCTCCAAGCTCAAGATTCCCAGCTCCCTCAGCCTTTCCTCCTATGGGAGATGCTCCACTCCCTTCATCATCTTGGTAGCCCTGCCCTGGACTCTCTCCAGCAGTTCCCTGTCCTTCTGGAACTGAGGGCCCCAGCACTGGACACCATATTCCAGATGGGGTCTCACCAGGGCAGAGTAGAGGGGGAGGAGAACATCTCTCCCCCTACTGACCACCCCGCTTCTAATAGACCCCAGGATGCCATTGGCCTTCTTGGCCATGAGGGCACAGTGCTGGCTCATGGGCATCCTGCTGCCCACCAGGACCCCCAGGTCCCTTTCCCCTACGCTGCTCTCCAACAGGTTGTTTCCCAACCTATACTGGAACCTGGGGTTCTTGCCCAGATGCCAGACTCTACACTTGCCCTTGTTATTATGTTATTATTGAATTATGTAGGTTAAATATATATTAAAAAATAAATTTACAGTCATTTAAAATTTATCTATGGCCAAGTCCAAGGAACCGTTTCTATCAGTCTGCTCTATGCATTCATCATTTCTGTTTTATTTTTATAAAACATCATTTTTTTCTCTGCAGAACAAGTATTCCCAAGCTATTTTTCCCTCTCTGCCCCCAACCCCCTCATTTCCAGGCTCAGAGGGTGGGCTTCATCTGGGAGTGTCTGCTGTGTAAAATGCTTTCACCAAAACCACAATGGACCATCACATCCTGTAAGTTTGTCCTCAGCCTTTGAATTCTTCAGGATGAAGATGAGGATGGCTGTAAAGCAGGCTGCCTGTGAGCCTGCAGCCCATCTCAGACTGGATACCCTGTGCACCCGGATTCTGAGGTAAGTGTGGATGAGGGTTTTTGGGTTGGTTTCTTTTGCTTTGTTTTGCTGTTTTTTTTGGTTTTTTTTTTTAATTTTGGAAGTTCTTCTAGGCTATACCAGAGACCTAGCACTAGAGCTTCAATGCTGTCTCTGAGCAACACCTCACATGTGGGATGGAAATCTCATGGAATCATAGAATCATTCAGGTTGGCAGAGACCCTTGGGATCATCCAGTCCAACCATCAGCCCCACTCTACAAAGTTCTCCCCTACACCAGATCCCCCAACACCACATCTCATCCACTCTGAAACACAGTCAGGGACGGGGACTCCACCCCCTCCCTGGGCAGCCCAGTCCAGGCTCTGACCACTCTTGCTGGGAAGAATTCTTGCCTCATGTCCAGCCTAACCGTACCCTGCTGCAGCTTGCAGCCATTCCCTCTCCTTCTATCACTCATTGCCCATGAGAAGAGACCAGCACCAACCTCTCTGCAATGCCCTTTCAAGCAGTTGTAGAGAGGGATGAGGTCTCCCCTCAGCCTCCTCTTCCTCAAACTAAACACTCCCAACTCCCTCAATCGTTCCTCATAAGATTTATTCTCCAGGCCCTTCCCCAGCTCCGTGTCCCTCCTCTGCACTC
>VZTM01038918.1:105375-124698 GCA_013400555.1 Jacana jacana
GCCCTCATGCAGATCAACACTCCAACCTAACTTAGTGTCATCTGCAAACTCACTGATGGTGCTCTGTATATCCTTGTCAACATCATCAATAAAGACATTAAACAGAAATGGCCCCAATACTGAGCCCTGAGGAACCACTTGTGATAGGTTGCCAGCTGGATTGAATTCCATTGAGCACCACTCTTTGACTATCCTTCCAACCAGTGCTGGATCCAGCAGATCGTACGCTCATCCAGGCCATGAGCAGCCATCTCCTCCTGACACACAGTGGTGCAGGTTACTATGTTGGGTTTAAACTCTGAGAAACATTTTTTTCTAGACCTTAGGGAGTTAAGAGTTGACCACCACAGGCTATTAGACAACACACAGTTTTGGTTTTCTTGCTCTGGACAAAATCCACCTCCCGACTGCAGCAGTCTGGGGAAGATCAAAATAAAGGTGAAAAATTCCTGACCTTCGCTGCGGAGGGAGAAAAGGGGCCACAACTGCTTTTTTGTCAAAATACCATGGATACCTTTTTATCTTCCTTAGTCAGGGAGAGGGAGGAATTTGGCGAGCTGGTGTACAGCGGCCTGCAAAGCATTTACTGCCTGCACAAAAATTCCCTGCAGGGAAAGTTCAGGCTTTTCCAGAAGAAATCCTGCAGGAAATAGCTCCTTACCCAGCCACAAGCACCACTCACAAAACAAAGCTCGGTTGCCAAACTGAGCAGACCCAACAGCAGAGAGAAATTTCACTTTTATAGACCTTTTCTTGCCTCCTTACACTGGGATTTTTTGGGTTGATTTTTTTTTATTTTGATTTTTGCAGAGCTGTGCAATTTTTCACCTATCTGTGGGTTAAAGGAATCTTGGTACTTGCTGTATCAACAACCAGCCTTTCAAGCTGCAGCTCCGTTATCTAAAACCTATTTTCTGACTGTAACCTAGCTATTTATATATATATTGATCCTATATGGGAAGAAAAATGGCCAGTGTGGTTTCAAATGGTGGAAGTGCTCCTTCCCTCGATAGATCCCTCAACAGAAGAATAGATTGCAATGCAGGAGCTTTTTGGTTTTTTTCCTCCTCTTTTCTCCTGTGGATTAATTTTGCTCAGTTTTGTTCAATATCATTATTAGAACTGTTACCCTTGCATCTGATGTACGGTGTGTGATATCTCACTATCGGAGTGTCTGTCATGTCTGCACGTGTGTGTCAAGACTGGCTGTTTTATCCACTGGTGCAAATAACATTAAAAAATGTGTGGAGCATTGCTCCCCTTGCAGCTGCATGGACCACAGGCTCTTATTTATCACAGAATCTCAGGGGTTGGAAGAGTCCTTGAAAGCTCCTCCAGTCCAATCCCCTGCCGGAGGAGGAACACCCAGAGCAGGTCACACAGGAACGCCTCCAGGCGGGTTTGGGATGTCTCCAGAGAAGGAGACTCCACCACCTCCCTGGGCAGCCCCTGCCAGTGCTCCCTCACCCTCACCCTGAAGAGGTTTTTCCTCATATTTCAGTGGAACCTCCTCTGTTCCAGCTTGCACCCATTGCTCCTTGTCCTATCGTTGGGCGTCACTGAGAATCATAGAATCCTAGAATCATTTAGGTTGGAAGAGACCCTTGGGATCATCCAGTCCAACCATCAGCCCTACTCTGCAAAGTTCTCCCTTACACCAGATCCCTCAACACCACATCTCATCTACTCTGAAACACAGTCAGGGATGGGGACTCCACCCCCTCCCTGGGCAGCTGATTCCACTGACTGACCACTCTCTCTGGGAAAAACTTTTTCCTCATGTCTACCCTAACCCTCCCCTGCTGCAGCTTGCAGCCATTCCCTCTCCTTCTATCGCTCATTGCCCATGAGAAGAGACCAGCACCAAGNCGGCTGGCTCATGTTCAGCCGCCCGTCAACCAGCACCCCCAGGTCCTTTTCTGCCAGGCAGCTCCAGACACACTGCCCCAAGCCTGATTAGCATTCTTTAGGACCACTTGATTAGCATTCTTTAGGACCAAGGTGAGGAGGGCTCAGAATGGATACCCTGTGCACCCAGATTCTGAGATAAATGTGGATGGGGTTTTTTGGGTTGGTTGGTTGGTTGGTTGGTTTGGTTTGGTTCTTAATTTTGGAAGTTCTTTAGTCCCAAAATCTTTGGAGAGGCCAGGCCAACAGAAGGTGTAGCCTTCTGAAGTCAGGGATCTTGTTTTCACAGGCTCATTTCACAGACTACCAGCTCTGTATTGGAACACACAGGATTGTGCTCTGAAACCCTCTACAATCCTACTGCTGAGATTTATAGGAGGGTTTGGTGAGTGCAAGGTTAAGCTCCCTAACCCCACAACCTTTTAGCAGCTCCCAGCTCTAGTAAGACACAGAAGAATTAGCACTGACCTTCCACTGTTGTACTGGAAGCAGATTCTCTCTTGCATGTCTTATTAAAATTATTTCCAGCCAGAAATAGCCTTCCTTGCAGACCTGCCTCATTGCCACCTTGTTCATGCCTTCTCTTCTCGGTCTTTGCTTTTCCTCACACCACTGGAACTCATTACTTGTACTTTTTCAACAATTTGAGAGTTTCTGAGGTGAGATACACTTCAGATTTTGAATGGGAAATCAATTAATTAGGGATATTTTGCTTTTGAAAAAGCACTGCTTTATAAATCTGGTTTTCTGTCCACATCTCAGACTTTCACCTCTCTTGCAATCTAATGGCTCAGACCCACGGGTGCCACCTCAGTTCAACTCATGATGCCTGAGGGTGCCACTTGGTTCAACTTCTAAGCACTGAGATCGCTAACACTCTATCCACTTTGGCAAAATTTGTTTTCCCCAAAATTTGTTTTCCCCAAAATTTGTTTTCCTCAAAACTCAGTAGATTTGGAAGTTATAACCATAGAATCATCAGATTTCCTGGGTGGGAAGGGATCTTTCAGAACATCAAGTCCAACCATCAACCCAACACTGACAAACACCATCACTGACCCATGTCCCTCAGCACCACGTCTGCCCAGCATATGAATACCTCCAGGGATGGAGACTCCACCACTGCCCTGGACAGAACATTCCAAGGCTTGACAACTCTTTGATTGAAGATTTTTTTTTCTTATATCCATCCTAACCCTCCCCTGGGGCAATTTGAGGCCATTTCCCCTTGTCCCATCGCCTGTGACTTGGGAGAAGAGATTGACCCCACCCCTGGCTACCCCCCTTCTTTCAGGGAGTTGTAGGGAGCAAGAAGGTCTCCCCTCAGCCTCCTTTTCTCCAGGCTGAACACCCCAAGCTCCCTCAGCTGCTTCTCACAAGACTTGTGCCCCAGACCCCTCACCAGCTCGGTTGCCCTTCTCTGGAGATGGTCCAGCACCAGTTAGGTGTTCCCTGCCCCCAGTTATGGGTTTTACAAAGTCTGATCATGTTGGGTTTCTGGAATTGTGTCCAGTGGAAGCAAAAGGCAAAGAAGAGACAGGAGTGATTCCTCTCATTACACCATCAGTGCTGTTAGAGCAACAGGTAGGCACAGGGGACAGGCTTGATCTCCATGGGGACCTTGGCAGTACTGGAATACACACCACACCCTGGCAGCGATGGGAGAAGTTATTTCCCACTACTAACACCCTCCTGGATGCCAAAAAAGTCAACACACCCACAGAAAACTTTCATTCTTACTTAGTCTTCCTGCTGGCCTCTTAATTTTCATTAGGCATATCTTTCACTGAGGTACAGTGGTTTCTGAAGCTGGTCTCTCCTGCTGTCTTCTGTGAAGCTTTGTTGTGCACGGATGTGGAAATATGTTGGGTCAGAGAGTATGAACTGCACCTCGCATGGTAGGGCACCCGTGTGGCAGACCTCCTAGTCCAGGAGCCTTCCAGATGCTCCTTGGGCTGCCCTATAGCCTGTGGTTAACACATTTATCTGAAAAACTGAAACCACCTTCAAACTCCTGCTTCCTCCCCCTCTACTCTGCCCTGGTGAGACCCCATCTGGAATATGGTGTCCAGTNATTGGACTAGATGATCTTTCAAGGTCCCTTCCA
Organism: Jacana jacana; assembly: GCA_013400555.1. Lineage (NCBI taxonomy): Eukaryota > Metazoa > Chordata > Aves > Charadriiformes > Jacanidae > Jacana > Jacana jacana. The sequence goes on from VZTM01038918.1 coordinate 109,391, forward strand.
ATCCCTGTGATTCTGTGATCTGTGCCCTGCATGCTGCCCTCAGTGGTGACCTTCATCTCTGTACCATCGGCTATGGAAGGTAGTGAAGAAGAAAATGGCACATCTCTGCTTTCTCCAGCTTAGAAAGGGAAGAGCTTGGTTCCCGGGTCCCTACCATGGAGAAGGATTTGCAGCTGGGAAAAATATTCATCTCTGCGACAGGAGGAAAGAATAAATCATGCTTCTCTCTCTGGGAGATTTCCTTCCAGTCAGGTTTTGTGACTGTCGGGGAGTCAAGGCATCCTAGAGCTGCTGCTTTCCCGAGGTTACAGGCACGTAACCCTTACTGCAGGTGCCTCCCCAGCCCGAGCATCCCTCGGTGCTGTGCTCCCCGAGTCCTGCTGGGAGCCAGGCTCTCCATCTGCTCAGCCCTCTGCTGTGTTAGAAGTCACTGAAAATTACAGACTTCAGATTTCCTCAGGAAGTTATGAAGCGTTTCGGATGTCATGTTGCTCATCATCAGCAAAACCTTTGGGACCCCAAACAGAGTAGCAATAAAAGAGAAGGTTTATCTTCCACGCTTTCTAATAAAAGAGAGGTAATACCTGCTTTGGAAGGAAAGATTCAGAGGGGTAACCTGAGACACCTCAGGGAAGGAGTACAGATAGAGACGTGCTGCTCTTTGGTGAGCTCCAATTCCAGCCTCAAGAGTCGTCCCACCACTGCAACACGTCCCAGTGCGAGTCCTCTTCCTCACAGAGGATGGGTGAGGCCAACAAAATACCCATCTGCTCTCTTTCCTCAAAAATCAGTTTACAAACCCTTGTGGGAGTCCTGGACTCCTTGAAGACACACTATGCTCCTCCTGACCTGGGGAAAGCCTTAGCAGAATATATTTGCTTTAGAAGTGGCTTGAATTTCTCTCTGATGCTTTCATTGTATGATTTTCTCTGAAATAGAATTAATGGGAAAATGACCTGTACTTCTTCTCCCTCCTGTCTCTCTGAGATAACATCCAGGCCCATTTCCTTTAGCAAATAACTTTACAGAGGGAGCTCGATTTCCTTGTTTTCCAGATTGACTCGGGTTAATTAATAACAAATTCTTAGTCATTAAGCTAAGCATAATTCCTTAGGGAAAACCCCCCTTTGGTTTCACCACATTCTTTTATCATTGTCCAAAGAGGGTTTTTGTTTCATAATGACAAACCCCAAATAATAATTCTATTTCAATTAAGAAAAAACCTAAAATCTCACCATACTCATTCCTGTAATTTTGCCATTCCTGCAAAACAGCACAGGTACCAAAAAAACCCCCCAACAAACCGCCCCCAAAAGAGCCCAATTTCAACAAACAGAGAGTGAACTTTGCCTCTTCCACCCCCAGCTTCTCTCCTCCCACAGACTGAGGAAAGGTTGGCACTGCTGGTGGGCCAGGCTTCCAGAGACCAGGATCCATACTTTGCATTCAGCAGCAGCCAGGGAGGGGAACCAGGACCTTTGGGTTTCAAAACATACCTTTTTCCCCACCAGTACTTTTCTTGGAGGGCCAAAATCAGGGAGTATTTGTGGAGTACCTCAAGCGTGTCAAAGCGTCCCGAGTTGCTTATTTGTGATTTCAGCTCTATAGATCTAGTACCATTTTGGCAGTGATGGACAATCTGGGCATTTAACCTATAAACAGACAAGGTCAGATTAATGAGCAAGTTAAATAGAGAATTTTATGTCCTACGGGGGCTACAACGATGTTCTTGACTGAAAGCTTCCAGGCTTAGTTTACTTGAAGTGACTCCAGCTCCAGGAATCTCTGGTGGCAGGGATGTGACCGTACACGTGACGGGTAGGACTCAGTTTGTGGAGGAGGATCAGAAACGTTCTGTTAAAGCAGCAGCCTCTTCCCCGCCGCCGCGTCCCTTATTGCTCAGGAGCACACGAAACAGAGCCCTGTTCCTCATGGCTCTAATCCACCAAAAAAACCCTCCCCAAACAACCCACATTCCATGGCTTCATGTTGATTGCTTGCTCCGGACACCAACCCTCCCTCTAGAAAGAGGCAATTAAAGCTTTCGATTTTTGTGTTTCCTGCCAAAGCAGGGAGGGAGGAGGTGAGTGAGGTTTGGGACTGCAAATGCTTTCAGCTCTCTCAGAGCTTGTTACGTACCAAGTGAAGCGATTCGCGGGGCAGAATCCTTTGTACCTCCTGGCAGCTCCATCTCTCCTCCTTTCAAACTGCCTTGTTTGCAAAAGGGCTACGCATGGGTGTACATGAAAGCAGCCAGAGCTGTCGTTCGCAAGGTTCCCTACACACATTAACCTTGTCTTGGAAGGGGGCAGGGATGTAGTTTAATGGTTACAGCAGGGCAATGAGATTCTTGAATTGAACTCCAGCTTACATCAATATTTAACTCCGAGGAAGGCTGGAAACCAAGAGTGCTATTGCTTTTTCCCCTTCCATGTTTTAATTGGTGTTACCCTCCTCTCCTGAGACATGCGAAGGTTGTAACCAGAAATATTTACATCCTTCTTTCCATATTCATTGAATGTACTGATAGTATATTTTATTAAAGAGCTTCAAATAGCTTACATCCCACTCTTAATAACCCGCTGCATTACAAGCTTCTGTTTCCTCAAGCTACAGACAAATCCTATTACAGGGAGTAGATTAAACTGGGCCTTGACAGATCTTTGCAATTCACTGACAAAAAGGGACAAGTTGTCTTACTAATAAGACGACATCACGATCGCGCTAATATTACGCGTCTCAGTGCTCTCAGACGCAAAACCTTGGACGCTCACCCCCTCCAGCAGGCACCTTACCCAAATAAAAACCAAGCCATTTTCCTTTAATGAGAAGCTAAGCCATCTAGGGGGAAGAATCACTTCAGATTCCCATCCCGGGGAAGGAGCCATCCATCAACAACAACCGCATGCTTGACGGTGCCCTCTGGCTCCGCATCCCGCCGGGGACCCGGCTCATCCAGACCTGCTGCTGCCGCTGCAAGTGACGTGTGTGCTCTGGTGCACAGACACCAGCAGGGAACAGAGGGCAGAGCTGGGGCTGAAGGGATGAGAGCACACACAAAAAAAGAAGCATTTTGTTTGGTTTGCTCCGCACGTTGGAGGAGGATGGACCCGGGGTTGTGAACGGGAGGGAAAAGGATTGGGGCACCAAGGAAAACAGTTGTGTCCCTTTCAAATGCTCTGAGCTCCCTAATATAGACCACCTTTTACTTATTTATTTATTTATTTTAAATCAGCAGAAATGAGTCTGAGTGCTTGGGTGATTGTAATCGGATTTTTAAAAGGGGCCCCGTGATTTCTTCACGTTATTTTGATGCGTGTGAGGATGAAGGAGACTGGTGCCACCGCCGGTAGAGCAGCAGAGCCACAGCCAGGGCAGCTGTCAGAGAAGAACGTCCCCTCCAGCAGCAGCCCTGTCATCCAGGATTTCCCACTCCCAGAGAACACCCCTGATGATTAGTCAACCTCGATGCCTTGGATATCGCCGCAGTAGAGTTAATCAAATATAAACAGCATATACTGGCCCGGGAGCCTGGAACTCTTAATGTTCTCCCAAAGATAGACTTATCAACAAGCTCATTAAAAATCACCTGCAGATGATTCTTGCTCTGTTTCTCGATGAAGGCTGCTTAAAACCAACCCTTTAATGTTATGCTGCCCAAGAGAAAGGCAGCAGTAACAGAACAGATCAATCACCAGCGGTTGCTTGGAAGGAGGAATTTAAAACCTTGCCCAGGCTTGTTTAAGTACAGTCTGAAGATGGATGTTCTTCAGAGAGGAACACCGTGACCACGTGGCCCTTCGCAGGGAAGAAAGGGCCCGAGACAGCAAACGTGGTCATGGTTCATGGTATCTCGAGCGATCACGGTAGACATTGCTTCAGCGGCACACCAGATAGAACCAGCACCGTCCCTTTTGGTCACATGGAAATCTGCTCACAGAGAAAGGAAAGGATGTGAGCAGATAAGCTCAGTCCTGGCTGCTATTTCTGTATTATTTATCTATCCAGCCTACACGTGCCAAAATAGGTCTGTGCTGCTGCTAAAGAACCTTGGGCCGCGGCAGCTATTGTAAGTGACCTCAACTCTCCGGAGGAGTGTCTGGTACAGACATCCAATGTCTATGTATTCCCCCAGATACTATTTTGGTACCCATAAGCTATCCAGATACTAATGAGTTATCCAGAGAGATGCCTCTCTGAGCTTTGTAAACAGAACATGCAAATTTGCCAGTAACTTTCATGTGCTGCTAACGTTTTGTATCCTTTTATATTTAAAGATGGTGCCTTTCTTATGTTTTGTGTCCCCCTGGGATGTCCTTTGGTGACACCGCCATCCAATGAAGTGATGACCTGCCAATTGTACCCATGTACTATATAGGGACCAACTGGTAGTTTGCAAGATGATTTATTCACTCTAAATAGTTACTGACTTTGTTTCAGGAACTCTTAGAAACCAGCCAAAACATTTGTAAATAATGTTTTCTGAGACACTGCATCAGACTTTCTTCAAGCTGCTGTTACCTGTAGGAGGTGAAAAATTCAAGCAGCTGGAATCCTGTGGGGCAGGGATTATGGCAAGGTGGAAACCAAAGGGATGGTGACCAGACTTGTTCCCTTTGGAGACATCAGAGACAACTCATAGGTCCTGGATGCTTTACCCCTGGAGCCCAGAGAATATAGAGTATAGAATCATAGAATCATAGAATCATATAGGTTGGAAGAGACCCCTGGGATTATCCAGTCCAACCATCAGCCCTACTCTACAAGTTCTCCCCTACACCANCCTACTGCTGCTGGTCACACTATTCTTTATGAGAGCCAGGATGCCCTTGGCCTTCTTGGCCACCTGGGCACACTGCTGGCTCATGTTCAGCCCCTTGTCACCCAGCACCCCCAGGTCCTTTTCTGCCAGGCAGCTCCAGCCACACTGCCCCAAGCCTGTAGCCATCCATGGGGTTGGTGTGGCCCAAGGGCAGGACCTGGCACTTGGCCTCGTTGAACTACTAACATGCCATTAACATGGCATGTTAGTAGTTCATAGTAGTGAAATCTCCTCTTTCCAGGGGGTCTGCAAGTGTACCTGAAAGAAGAGTCTCCCCCTTAATGAGCAATAATGACCCAAAGTTTCTAGGTGTCTAAAAAAACAAACATAGAGATGAAAATTAACCTTTTACCCTCTTTAGCAGCTCAGGCTGCATCTCCACACAGGAGGCTGGATCCATTTTTTCTGTTCCTTTTTGTAGCTGCTTGTTTTCCCCTTGCAGCAGACTGGCAGACAAATGATCCTGCTCAGGTGCTAGTTCAATAAAAACGGGGGCAGATAGATAAAATTTGAAACAAATATCTATGTGACATTAGGGGTTCCCCTTGCCAGATCCATTCAGTTGTATCATGTTTTGCCAATTTTAATTCTGTTTGCTATTGAAGACTGACATTATTCCAGTTTTGCTACTCTTCCCCCCATGCTAATCACGCCACTGAACCACTGACTGGGGTTTTCTCCAATATCTCTTTTTGTGTGTGTGTCTGTGATCTTTTCTGCACATTGTTTTTTAATAAAACGTTGTAGGGGGAAAAAAAAAATAATAATGAAGGCATAAAAAGTCAGGAATTCAAAGTTATGGTTCCCATGGCAACATTGAGTCCCTCGTGTTGCATTGTACATGCACTAAAAATAAACATGCAATGAATTACCATATTTTGCATGTCAAGGGGGGGGAGTCACTGCAACTTTAATTTTTTTTTTCTTTTTTTTTTTGCCTGAGTTTTATAGATTTGAGTTCTCAGCCCCAATATTGCAGGAATGTGCTTTTACACTGACACAGATATATCAAGGCACGGCATCTATTTACAGCAAGTACCAGACAGGCAGCACTGATTTACACCAGCTGGGCTGGGGGCCATCTGTGTGCCCGCATTCATGGGTGCCCTGGGTCTATGGAGGGTGGGGACAGCACACAGACCTCCTGGGGGGGGGTCCCTTATAGCCTCAGAAAAGAGGGGACAGGGACACCACAGACCTTACCCAGCCCATCGCTGGCAGCTCATCACAAACACCAGCAGGAGCAGCAATAAACTGCTATATCGTCCCGATTTTCTCTACAACTTGCAGCCCTTTGGGAAGCTGGAGGTATTTCTAAATAGAAAAAAAATATATATTTTTAAAATAAAAATTAGAAATGCCATGGAAATCAAGAGCTAAAGAGCCTGTGAGTGCAAAATAAGTAATAACAGCAGAAGCAAAGAGCTGCCTTTCACATTAGGAAAGGAAGAAGTATTTCGTAAATACCTCTGGTCATCAAAGGAATTTAAACCCAACCATGAACTTGCAGGCACAGAAAAATCTGCTTCCAAGCTATTTTTCCTCTCCACAGAATGGAAAAACCAGGACTCCAAGTAAATAAGCAGTTCCAGTATTTCTTTTACATGAAGTTATCCTCAGAACTCGCTGGGCAACTGCTGTTCGGTCACTAAGACGTTTTTCCCTTTCAATTCCAGAGCTGTGTCATGGCTTTGACCGGACTGACTGATCCAAAGGGCAGAGGGCCCCTCCTTCCCCGCCCCTAGGAAAAAGAGAGGAGAGGAAGGGATAAAGAAATTTGTGAGTTTAGAAAAAAAAATGAAACTACTTAAATGAAAACATTAATAAATAATGAGAAGAAAATTAAAAAAGAAAGAAAGAAAAAAAAAGTATACAGTCTATACAAAACTGTATGAAGCTCCCAGGATGAGGGTCACGTCACCAGCAGCATCAGGAGAAGTCCCAGCCTGGACTGGGTGACCGACAGGAGCTGGATTCCAGCTCTGGAGTCAGGAATGCTGGGATCGGGGTCAAAGGCAGAGGAACAGACAGGGTCCTCCTCAGACATCAGCCATTGAAGGAAGAGAGTTGACCCTTTGATCCCTCAGCTTTTACACTGAGCACGATGGGGATGGGATGGAATCCCCTGGGGGTCAGTTTGGGGTCCCCTGTCCTGTCCCCTACTCCCCACAGGGGTGACCCCTGGAGGCTTTTCTGCTTCCCACCCTCCAAGGGGGCAAACCCCGCCATTCCCTGCCCTTGGCTGTTCCAGCCATGAGTGTGAGCCAGGGCCTCTCTGCACCATCCCTGGGGTGATCAGGGCTGAGCACCCTGAGAGGGAGCAGCTTCTGACCAACCTGCTGCTCATCCCAGAGGTCAGGGAGTTAGAAGAGGCCCAGCTAAAGCAGTAAAACTCTGAAACAGCAAATTGGTTCTGTTTTACCTCAAACCAGGACAACCAGTTTGTACATGTTCGGTGTCCTTTGTCCCAGACCATCTCATCTTTGAAGGAGATTTTCTCCTGCATTGAGGATGCAGCATGAAACACCACATGGCTCCAGCTCATGACAAGGCTCTGAGATGCTGTCATACCACTAATGCATCCCATAAACCACACACTAATACAGTTTTGTTCGACCTGCAGTGGCTAAATACCTAATATCCCCTGCATAGCTGCATTTAAAACAGAGAACTGAAGGGGTGCTGTGGCAGGGATGAGCTTAGCTTAAAAACAAGTAACCTGTTGGGTTTGAGATTTTTTGGTTTGGTTTGGTTTGGTTTTGAATGATCCTAAAACCCAGCAAACAGAGGAACACATAGAAAAACACATGGTTTAAGTTCTTGTAATAAGGATCACGGACAATATCCAGAAGAACTGGGAATGGGTGTTTGTGGAGGAGCACGGAGAGGTGATAGCTCTATTAGAATCACAGAATCATTCAGGTTGGAAAAGACCCTTGGGATCATCCAGTCCAACCATCAGCCCCACTCTACAAAGTTCTCCCCTACACCAGATCCCCCAACACCACATCTCATCCACTCTGAAACAGTCAGGGATGGGGACTCCACCCCCTCCCTGGGCAGCCCAGTCCAGGCTCTGACCGCTCTTGCTGGGAAGAATTCTTGCCTCATGGCCAGCCTAACCCTACCCTGCTGCAGCTTGCAGCCATTCCCTCTCCTTCTATCGCTCATTGCCCGTGAGAAGAGACCAGCACCAACTTCTCTGCAATGTCCTTTCAAGCAGCTGTAGAGAGGGATGAGGTCTCCCCTCAGCCTCCTTTTCCTTCAACTAAACAGTCTCCACTCCCTCAATCGTTCCTCATAAGATTATTCTCCATATTTACTGCCCCTTTTCCTGTGTCCTGTAAAGAGGAAATCCAGACCTACCCCTGCCTAATACTCACAGTGTATGAAATTACTGTAGTGAAATGACTGCTTCTCAAAAATATGATTCCAATCCCACTGGGTAAGAAGACTTTCTGAACATTTTCATGTGAATGGAATGATGTTTGGACTTAGTGAGCACCTTTTGCCCCAGAAAGCCGGTCAGAGTCCCTTTGCTAGAATATTAACATGGACAAGGGACAGCTCTCCTCCAAGTTTAAGGTCCAGATTATTCAGAAATATCTGCATTTCTGAACGTGTGAAATTCAGATGCGTGAAATCCTTCGCTCTGAGTCATCTGAGGAGAGAACTGACCACGACAGGTGCTGCTGATGGTGGGAGACTCTCTCTCGAAACGTGTTGAAACGGGACATTTGTGAACCAACACGTTTCAACAAGAAAAGAAATAACAGTATTGAAACGCCGTGACCAGCGCCAACTGCAGAACCCTGGCACCCACTCCTGCCGTAAACTCTGAAACTACCCCCTAGAATACAGTAATTCTCAGCATAAAAACTTCAGTTCTGGAAAGTTCATGACTTTGCACAGTCTTTGCCAACTAATTTATTTACTGAAGTCTTTTTTCCCTTCCATGAAGCCACAGAATTGACCCATCAGTTTTATGCAGCAGTAAACATTCAGCGAAGGCAGCAACATCAGGGGCACGTGTCTATGGCATCTAAACCCAAGGGGGGGAAAATCGTGGTTTTTTTCACAGAAAGCACTCACCAAACGTTTAGTACAGTCCCATTCTGTACAACAAGCTCTGCTGCTACATCTGAAGTCTTGCTGACGACCGGCATCGGTTTTCAGAAACCATAATGCTCGAAGTGTCCCCTCTGGAGTAGGTACCTTGAATGAACTCAGACATAGAAACACGTTTTTCTGGGTTTTTTCCAAAAGGGAAAACTGTGGTGGCAGCTGGAGAGCAGAGCTGTTTCACACAGATGTTGTTGAAGGCAGGGTTTGCATCCTGGCTGCAAATCAGCATATGCTATTCCAGCTACAATTTTGTCTTCCTATTTTAACTGCTACTGACTAACGCTATTTATGACTGACTATTGCAAGACCTGACAGAGGAACAAACCAGAAACCACCACCACAACCACCAGCGAAAGATACAGACAGACTCGCTTTTAACTAGATGAGGTGTTCTAAGCCACCTCCTGGCATTGCCATCCAGAGGGACCTGGACAGGCTGGAGAGCTGGGCTACTGCAAATGGCATGAAGTTCAACCAAGCCAAGTGCAGGGTCCTGCCCCTGGGACGTGGCAATGCCAAGCACAAACACAGGTTGGGTGGAGAATGGCTGGAGAGCAGCCCTGAGGAGAAGGACTTGGGAGTGATGGTGGAGGAGAAGCTCACCATGAACCAGCAGTGTGCACTGGCAGCCCAGAAAGCCAACCCCATCCTGGGCTGCATCAAAAGCAGCATGGCCAGCAGGGCCAGGGAGGGGATTCTACCCCTCTGTTCTGCTCTGGTGAGACCCCACTTGGAGCCCTGTGTCCAGCTCTGGAGTCCTCAACATAGTGAGGACATGGAAGTGTTGGTCCAGCAGAGGGCCATGAAGATGCTCAAAGGGATGGAGCACCTCTGCTGTGAAGACAGGCTGAGGGAGCTGGGGCTGTTCAGCTCTCACCCTTGGGAGTTACCTCATTCCTCTCCCCGTTGCTCCCAGGCCCTCAGCCCTCACTCCATGTCCAGCTCCGCAGCAGAGAAGAGCCAAAAGCTGATCTCTCAGGGTGTTGCTCTGCTCTGTCTTCCCAATGTCTGCTGTTCACTGCCATCTCATTTTCTTCCACCCCTCTGGAAAGCCTGGTAAGCCCTTTTTCTTTTCTTCCCGCTCTCCGTTTTTTACAGCGTCCCATCTATTTACATCCTTCAGAAGTCTCCTGCAAACAACTCAGTCTCTCTCTCCCAAGTTCCTTGCAGTTCCTAGCAAGAAAATGTGTGTTTGAGAGCATATACTTATTGATTTGCTGATGCTTGTACAGTTTTAATTCTTCTGAGTGTTTAATTCTTTCTTTCTGTCTATCAAACTCTCTCTTTGCTCTGTAGTTCTTGGAGAAGCTCTTGGGTTTTTTGGGAGATCTATACTAAGGACTACTTATTCTAGATCCTTGCTAATTACTTAAGGGTAAGCAATCATGTAAGAAACACTTAGAGAGAAGCACAGATGAAGTACAGGACCCCAGATGAATATTTCACAATACTACAACTGAGCCACGTACATTTGTGACCCATCAATCCTAGTGATCATCTAAGTGCCAAAGTTAGACCCTTTTAGGTGGAAAGGGCCACTACAAATGTTGTACTTGTTCCATCTAAAAACACAGTGAAATCCATTTTCTTTGGACCACATACAAAGAAAATGAGAAACCTCTAACGAAAAGGCAAGTTGCAGAAACAGAATTCCCGTACTGAGAATTAGCTGCTGTTACAGAGACTCAGGCTGGAGGAATGAGGTCATTAATTCTGCCTTTCTTCAGATTCCATGCTTTGTGGGCTTGTGTTTTTTTGCACACCTTTGCACAGTGCCTAGCTGTAAGTGGGTGCTTCTGTAAAACAGTTTACTATTAATAATGGGTATCTGAAGTGAGGCCGAGGTAGAGAGAAGAAATTATAAACAACTCATGCAGCTAATATGCTGGCTATTAATTACCATGAGTGATTTGCTCAGTGCTACAGCCAGACAGAAAGCCAGACTGAAGGATGAAAGGGCAATTTAGGAAAAGACTATAACTTGCAGTTATCAGCTGCAGTATCTGAGACCTCAAATAATGGCCTAATTACAGCTCATCTGAAAGGAATCAGGGCCTTATCCTCGACAGGAAGTATTAATGGAAAATTACTTGCTTTTCAAAGCCAATAAGCCCATCTGCAGGTTCCGTATCAGCTCCTACCAGACATGTATCTTTTTACACATGGGTGGCCTGTCACATGGTGATTGACTCAATCTTGACAAGAAAAGGGATAGAAAAATTATCACTTTGTGCAGATATGACTACTTCTGGCTTTGGCAGGGGAGGCAGCCTGCATTGCCCAAGCCCGAACTAATTGCAAAAGGTAGTATTTTCTTCAATTCTTCCATTTTCAGAAGCACCAGCCAACACATCTGTCCTTCCTGAACTAACTAATCCCCTCACAGACTAGGAATTCTGCCATATTTTGCCCGTTGGAACCAGCCATGCAGGTAACCCTTACATTCAGGAGAACTGAGTGTGTGACACAAACGTGGCTACTTGTGGCTGAGGTACTTCTCGCTGTGAGCAACTACATCACATCCCCAACCTTTTACTGAGGGTGTGATCGAAGGCAAATGAGAAACTGTTCCTCCAGGATACCAGGACCCTGGATCATAAGCAGAAATAGTGATGTACCGGTGGTTTGAATACCAGACCTGAGCAAGCTCAATAAAAACAAACAAACAAACATACAAAACCAACAACAACAAAAAAACCAAACAACACCCCCCCCACCACCAAAAGACAGAAAGACTTCTGCCCAGGATTAGGGTGTTGACAGAGTTACCTGGGATGACAGTCCCTGGACCATGGCATCCAAGCCAGTTCTCAAGTAAGTCACGAGATATACAAATCTCCCTGAACAATAAATTTGATGGAATTACAGAATCATAGAATTGTCTGGGTTGGAAGGGACCTCTAAGATCATAGAGTCCAACCATCAACCTAACTCTGACAAGAAAACATCACTAACCCATATCTCTAGCACTATGTCAACCCAGCTTTTGAATACCTTCAGGGATGGTGCCTCAACCACTGCCCTGGGCAGCCTTTCCCAAAGCTGCATAACCCTTTCCATGAAGATATTGTTCCTGATCTCCAATCTGAACCTCCCCTGGTGCAACTTGAGGCCTTTTCTTCTTGTCCCATCACCTGTTCCTTGGGAGAAGAGACCAACCCCCCCTGGCTACACCCCAGCAGCTCCTCACAAGACTTGTGCTCCAGATCCCTCACCAGCTCCATTGCCCTTTTCTGGACCTGCTCCAGCCCCTCAATGTCTTTTTTGTGGTGAGGGGCCCAAACCTGACCCAGCACTCGAGGTGGGGCCTCACCAGTGCCAAGTAGAAGGGGATGATCATCTCCTGAGTCCTGCTCACCACACTGTTCCTGATCCAGGCCAGGATGCTGTTGGCCCTCTTGGCCACCTGGGCACACTGCTGGCTCATGTTCAGCCCACGGTTGACCAACACCATTCTTCCTCCCCTCCCGAAGGCTGGCCATGGACCATCTGACAGAGGCGTTGGATACAGTGGTGTAGCTGTGTTGGTTCTAAGCTTGCTCAGTGTGACTCTCTGGCAAAGGAAGCAATCTCCACTCTTGCCTTGTGAACACAGAGTTCACCTGAAACCGCGAGGAGGAGGAGGCACGGCTACACCAAATTGGGGCAACGCTTGCTCGCATTTCTTTATTTACAAAACAGATGTTTTCCAAAATAAGGTACAAGAAGGAACACAAACAGCTACTTACTAAATCAGTCTCTAGGCTACATTTTAAAATAGCTTCCAGTGCACCTGAACGTCACCGGAGCTGGAAAAAATAATACATCAACCACTACAACCTCGGTCGAAGAGTCAAGGACTGGCAGATGTGGAAGCTGAATATTCAATAACCACTAAGCAGAAAGAGTAAGTCTCTCGGTGTGGGCTGGGGTTTTTTTTTGTGTGTTTGTGTTAATTATACTAATTAGGATTAGAACTTCCACCACTCCAATTTCCTGCAGCTGTGCGGAGCTAGCCGCTATTGTTAGCGCTCACGGAAAATACTCCAACAGAGGGCACCAAGAAAATTACTCACAATCTGAACACCCACACAATCCTGTCACATTGGAAAGGCTGCAGACAGCATAACTAATAAAGTTATTGTGCTATTTTGAAAGAATAATAGCATGTTTGAAGAGACCATATTAACCCTGTTGTAAAGTATTGATTGCGCTCTGTAGTAAAGGAAATGAAACAACAAAGACATAGTGTTTTAATTCTTTTCCTGTTTGCTCTCACTAGTTTTACTCCGTTTCAATTTACACCTATAGTTGAGAACACAGAAAATGTATCACCTGTGGTTCACAAAGACAGTTTTATTCTCATAGACACTCTTTCAGCGACTCGATGCTTTTAAGATTGCACTTTAATTCAAGCAAAAGGGCTGGGAATGTGAAAGAAAACCCTGTCTAAAACTGCCCGAATCTTCCTTGTGATGTTTATTTCTGCTAAAGAACAACAAAAAAAGTAAAAAAAAGAACCCAAAAAGAAAGTCAACAAAGCCGTCCAAAGCTGCCAGCGGATTGGCTCCAGACGTCTGGGTTCAGATGTTACCAGCAAACAAAAGAGGTGTAATTATCATTTGGGTCTCTAAGGGGAGGCTTTAATTCTGCACCAACCAGCAAAACAAGCAGCGTGTCTTTTGTAACAATTTGCTGCTGTTCTGAGAGCACATCTGCCTGCCTGCATCTGACAACACAGTGCCTCTGTCTAAGGCCGCTCTAGACGTGGTTGATGGGGAATATTTGATTATGGGATTTAATATTTTCACAGGATTTAAGGCACTGGCCCTCTCATTAAAATAATCAGATTCGGTTAATTCCAGCAGATGTGCTGAAACTTGCTAAAAGCTGTTTTCTTGCTCTGTGCTAAACCCTAAGTTTAAAGGCGAGAGAATCAGCTGAATTAGGGCTGAATGATGGACGTTTCAAACATCATCTTTTACACACACCAGTGTATAAATATCAGTTATTGCTCTTTTCTGATAGAAATGAGTATCATTCCAACCCTTCTCTGAGGCGATCTAGCGTACATAAAATCCCTTCCCCTTCCCCCCCCCCACCCCAATTGTGCTCTTAAGAGCATGATTCCTGTAATTGCGTTTCCTTCCTTTTCTATGAGAGAATCTGTAAAGACATTTGGCATCTCATCAGCAAAAACAGCAGATGGAGAAAGGCCTTCCTACGTGCTCTGTCAAGGGAATTGCGAGTTTAGGTGGGGTTTTAATAGACATCAAGGATTTAGTGACATGCCAAAGATTGCATGCCTGCACTGTACCTATTATTTGTGCCTTTCTCCTTTAATAGAAATGAAAACAATTACTGTGCAGAAAAGATTTAGCTTCTCTCGGGGAGTATCGTACCATATGGTATGGGGGACGTAGAGCTGACAAAAATGAATGTAAAAAATGAGGTATGTACACTTCAGATCACGCTAGTTGAACTAAATTTATGCTTCAGATTTTAACTGAGCTGATGGAAAAGTTTACAAATCGCAAAAAGAACTTTGTATGTTAATGGCAATTCAAGCAAGACATAAACATACTTGTTACTGAGTTTGGCTTTATGTAAAGATGGCCTTGGGGACCGAAGAACATTTCAACAGACAACTAAGTAAGCACTGTAATTATAAGAGTGCAAATCAACCGAGCTTCTTTTCCAAATAACAGTCTTGTTATCACATGACAGCACATGAAACTGCAAAACAGAGCAAATATTTTTCTTGGTTACTGAGAAAAGAGATTTCCCCAATAGGACACGGTGCTCACAGATGAGGCGTGACGATATTTGTACTGGCCATTCACGGAGGAAAAAACCTCCCCTTTTGGTGGGAGAGCAAACTCACAGCCTGTATCTTGTGTATTTTTCAGGAAGCCATTAAAAAAAAAAGCTGGACCTGAAGAGTTAAACCCTCAGCAAACTTAGCAAAAAAAAAAACCCCAACAAAACCCAACACCCAGCTAGCCTGAATTTGCACTTTTTGTAACTAACTGTGCCCTTATGAAAGCTCCTTAGTGTTCTCAAGACTCTACAGCACGTGAAAACAGCACCCAAGTCCTCCATCAGGCACATAGGTGACAGGTTCAGGCTTGGGCAGATTCTAGAGCTGGGTGGAAAGGTTTTGTAAAGGACTGTCAGCAGCACAAACTCCTTCAGTCTCTTGTGGTACGAGCTTCCTCCTCACCTCGGAGGACAGAGGGAATTGCTGTCACGCTCTAGGATTCAGCATGGAAATACAGACAGAAGAGAGCTCAGCACTAAGTGCACCTTCATATATTCACATCCTTGCAGTGAACATTATTTGCAGAAAATGGGAAAAACGAAAGAAAAAAAAAAGGGGGGG
>VZTM01038920.1:960-45658 GCA_013400555.1 Jacana jacana
TTATACTGTGTTCCTGTAATACAATAAAATAACATGTAAGTAATAGGAATAATGTTCATGGTTAGATATTATTATCTTTTCGAGGATGAGTCCCAAGAGGTTATGAAAACATATATTGCTGCATGACACTTTGTATGCATAATGCAGTTTTTTCCCAAAAGAAGGGGAAAAAAAAGCACTACTAAAACTGGCTCTTTAAGTTTAAGAATGTCTACCATCACAGTAATAATCACTGGAATGACCTGTTAAAAAAAAGTTTAAAAATATATTTTAACCTTCTAGGCATCAAAATATAAGCCTGGCTCAACATATCTGTAGAAAGTAGCTACAATTTGCTTACAAGGAGATAGCTATGTGAAGAGGAACAGCCTAATTTTCAACATTGATAAGAAAAATGGAGCTATATTTTTTATACTTTATAAAGAATTTCTCATTCGTCTTCTATCACTGTGAAACACAAACCTTATAGTCAGTCAGCCAAGCCTTTGGAAATCTCACTTCTCATCTCAGGTTAAAAACCACTGAAAACTTTTTATAGTACATCTCATAAAAAATGATCATACACTGATGAAAAGGGAAGAATGCAATATAACATTTACAAGCATACACATCAGGTTAAACACACTGAAACCTCACAACCCCAGACCCTGAATGGGGAAAAGAAATCATGTATTTGCAAGCACTTTTATATCACTAAAGGACACAGCAGGAAAAGAGTCTTGAAGAGAACTAGGCATGAGCATCGCTCTACCTATGCCGACTGAACAGTGACAACTTTATGAGGAAAAGGACTTGGGAATCGTGGTCCTGGAAGAGCACAAATTTTATCTGGGTTGACCTGTAACAGAAAATCAGCGGGCCAATCTTCAGCAGAATTATTTTATGTGTATGTTTTGTTTAATCTTAAACAATGATATACAGGGACTTAGGAAATATATACTGTTCTTCTGTCTTCTGAACTTCTAATTTCTCATGGAGCAAAGCATTAACTGGGTCATACTATAAACGAGTGAAATCTAGAAACAGCTAGGGATGTACTAGCTAAAACCTCGAACCTCAACAGTAGTCCTTACAGCCTACAAAACAGAAGAGGACTTTAAAAACACTTAAGAGATAGATGCTCCTTGACTCACATCTAATTCTCTCTTCTTTCAGTACTTCCTGCAGAAGCTTCACCTGTCCCTAAACTGTTTTTCTCCAGCAAACTTGTTTCCATCATGTAACTCTCTTAACTGTCCAACACAACAATATACAGAAACCTGCAAACAAGACTATGCAAAGCTAGAACATCTTTTTTCAAAACTGCTCTACATAAATAATCTTAATTAATTTTCATAGTCTATAAAAGAAAGTATTAATACCTCAAAATTAAAAGACATAGATCATATAGAGATGATCATATGTAGTGCAGTGAATCATCCTACCATGTAAAATGTGTTAAAACACACTATATTAAAAGGGATTCATGAAACTCTCATCAGTTCATTGGCAACCAGAAAACCAGAGAACACACTGACAAACTGAAAGAATTTTACTGGCACAACTGAAATACCCTTAAGGCAACGGATAGCAGATATCTCTATTATGTTACAGATGAATTAGTAGTTCACAGATGCTGCAATTCCCCAGCTATTCAGAAAGAAACCCCTTGAAAATGACATGCCCAAATCAAAATTTCCTGAAATGCAGAAAGAAGGAATGTCATTATTACATGCTTTTGGAAATATAGCATGTAATTTGTTTGGTTTGCGGTAGCATATGACAGTGCTAGAACAAAGTTGGCTTTCTTTTTTGTTATTTTTCCATCAATTTACACCATTACAGATATTCCCTGACTACAAATCTGTAAAAAAAACCCCAAACAATAAACTTAATTTACATACCACCTTACTTACCACACCCTCACTCCCAACCAAAACACATCGAAAGTTCAGGTTGAGTACAGATTGTGTTCATTACAGAAATCTGGTAAAACTTTACACTAAGGACAGCTGAAAGGATAAAACTTTACTAAGTATCATAAAATAACTGAGGTAGGTTATATGTTAAGTGTTCTAAGCAGTTGATTGAACTCCTAGACTCATCCACTTAATCAACTAAAACAGTCACTTAGGTCTTGGCAATTTAATAAAAATGAACAGAATTACATTTTATCAGAAACTGATAAAAACCCATAATCTCATAATCTGGAGGCTGAGTCTGCAAGATGCAGGAAGATAGACTGTTGAAGCTACAACTAAGAAGAGGAAAAAGCTAAAATGTACTTGTCTGAAAAGTAAATACATAGAGGTTTCTAAAACAGTCTCTCTCAAAGCAACCCATGACTAAATAAATCTGAAACTAAATGTTACGTATCTAATAATCTATAACTCTGATGGGTATGAAGAATGAAAACCAAGAACTTTGAATCAATAATGTATTGAGCATCACGAGTTCTCATTCTTCTAGAAGGCTCCCACATGTTGAAGTGTGAACTGCAAACTCTAACTTCCTTGGGCTTTCACATCCGCTTGCCTTTTGGAATGACACAGCAGTGCACATCAGCAGACCCTGGGAAAAGAATTCTCTAGAGTCCACTCATTTACATTTACAGAACAGCACTGCACAAATAAATAGTTCATATATCATCTGTTAGTCACACTTATGTCCATCCCCTTTTTTCATGCCCAAGGTCTAACTGTAAATCCTTATCAGCATGAGTAACCTTCTCCACCTGAAGAATCTGACGTAAATTCTTACCAATGTAAAGCTGTTCATGTGTGTGGCCGGTCATGTTGAGGCACCTTTGTATAAAGGAAGAACAGAGAAGAAGTTTCTCCCAAACCTTAAAGGTTCATGTCTAAAAGCATACTTTCCTAGAGAATTACGTCATAATAGCAGTATTTTTGCAGAAAAAGTAACTGATACCCAATAGAGACTTCTATCAGTATCAAAAATGACTGCATTCTGAAGCCCACACAAGATTTAATGGCTGCAGAAGACTAATGGCTGCGTTATTTTACAAGACAGTAAATTTCTGATCGTATTTCAACAGAAGAAAGGATGAGAATCTTGCCAATTGCAATAAAACACCCCACATTAATAACTGGCACACAAAAAAAGAATTATCCTCTGTTTAAAAAAGGAAAAAAGAAGGAGAAGAAAAAAAGCTGCTCTCTTAAATAAACCAAATGCGATTCCCGTTATTAACGACCCGAAACCGGCGTGTGAGCAGCCTTTATTCCAGCTGGTTAGGGACCCTTCTCCGCGCTTGTGCTTCCCAGCCTCGATGACGGCAGGAGGGAAAGAGCGTCGGCTGGCCACAGCGCTCAGCCGCTTTCCCCGGGCGGCCCATAGATGGCAATGCGCTGCCTCCCAGCCCGGCCGCGGCCCCGCGGCCCCGCACGCCGCCGCTCAGCCGCCCCGAAAAGCCTTAATCACTTATCGCTGAACGCTTTCATTTCTTACCGATCAACAAGTGTTAACTGGACAGCCCCGAAGGCGTTTGAAAGCAGGGCGCCGTTCGGTGAGCGTTTAATGAAATCCAGCAGAACTGTAAATGCTGACTCACTGCTCCAGGGCTCCTCGGCCATATAAAGGCATGTTTTATAGATACTGCATGGAAGAGCAACCCACTTTTTACTTCATGTTTATATACAAGTGTAATAGTTCGCATTTTATCCACATAAACAAAGCTGAGTTAAGCAACGCATCCGAGAGAGTCTCCTTACGTTTACCTATAATTAAGAATGAGGAACATTTGCTTCTCCTTGGAAAGGGAGAAGCCACCCCTCTTTGCGAGTCAGTGAACAGGCACCGCGCCGTATTACCAACTCCTGGCTCACCTCACGTCACCTCTCCCCGCTAACTCACCTCCCGAGAATGTTTCCTATAATTCAAAATAACTGCTCAAGCAGTTAAAAATAATTCTGAGAGGCCATCTGATGATAAACAGCTAAAAAAAAATTAAATAACTTCCAACCATTAAAGTTAACCCTCCTCGAGACCCGAGGAGAGGCAGCGCTTCAAACTGGGCAGGGGTTGCCGGGCCTAAAGCCACGTCTCCCTCACGTCTCCCAGTTTTCACCAGTGCGAATGAAAACTTTACACGACTGGCAAAAGACAACTTCTGCAACCATGGTATCCCGAAACACTGCAGAGCAGACACACACAGCATCATTTCGAGAAACTGCAATTAATTATATTTATAATGAAGATAAAGCGGAGGTAGCTATATACACAGGGCAGGTCCATGATAAAGATCTCAGCCAGACGGAGAAAGAAAAAAACAGGGCCTAAGAGAAGGGGTTTTCTATAACACACCAAGTAATTAAAACACATAGCATTAAAACAGGAGCGTTGCCCAGCATTATTTTGGAATAATTTCCAGAAAACACCTAGTTTTTCTATTTGTAAAGCGTTCATAACTGTGTCAAAAAAAATCTTCATACCTCACGTGAGCATGTATGTGATTTATCTTTTCACAAAGTAGGAAACTAAACCAGGTTTTAAACCTGAAAAATAATTAAGCTGGTAATACACCTTTCAAGGTTAGGGTAGAAAAACGCGTTCCTTATGACTGGAGTGCTCTGGCTTCACTTCTAGGATAGCTAGACTGTTGCATCAATGGCGCCCCCCTCTATGCCCGGCAGAACACAGGTGGCCTTGTCTGAGCATCTGTGGCCCCCACTAGAGGATACACGAAATGACACCTGAACCAGAGGCCACAATTTAGACGTGTGACATATGGTCATCAGAGTAATCGAAGAAAGATAGATTTTGGCTAATCCTACTATAAAAGCTCTCTTTTTTCATATCCAACACTCTTCACATCAGATTTTGTAAAAAGAGGAGGTCAATTTGGATCACTGACCACCTCCTCTCTAGACAGGTCTGACTTTGGAGTCTGAATGCTAAAATAGGATGAGCAAACACTGCAGATGCTTTGCTTTATTAAGCCTGCAATGTCTCACAGAGCTGAGCTGTGTTGTATTCCACAATTTGTTTCTGTGAATTTAGTTTCTCCAGAGGCTCCAGTTTCTGTCCTGTGGTTGGATGTCTCCTTAAAACATAATTCAATACCTGTAAAAATTAGGCATCAAACAAGCTGTTGATCTGTAGGAGGCTGAACAGTCACACAACTGGAAGGCTCTGTTTGAACTCCTATAAAAACTGTAGCACTGTAGCACTATAAACCAGTAGCACTGCTTTATTTTACACATGGAGCAACGCTAAAGCTGGAGAGATAATTGCATTCAGCCACATGTATAGTCAAAGATGAAACTGTCACAATGCATCAGTGCTAATTCCACATTAAGATAAACAATTAAGTTCCTATTTTAGAGCTATTAACTTCTCTAAACGCAACATACACACAATTAGGCACTTTCCAAGTGATCACGATAATGGTTAACAAATCATTCTTTATACAGTATTTACTTTATATGTAAGTTAAGGGTGCCATCAAAAGCATGATTAAAATCTTATTGCTGAGACAACTGTCGTGTGATTTAATAGAGAAATTCACGACAAGTGTACATACAGATTCACACACTTTTGTATTCCATTCCCATCCACAATCCCTAAGTATGATTTCATCCCTGCAGGTAAAAGCCCTTAGCTCTTATACCTTCAGAAACAAATTCAGGAGGGATGCTGCACGCCTTCTTCCCTGCTCCTGTGAAACTGCAACTTTTAAGTGGTCTAACAGCAAAGCAAGCTAGGTAGAATTTAGATATATATAAAAGCATTCTTATATATATGCGTGTGTGTAAATATATCTAAAATATATATATAACACCATAGGTTTTAGTGTCCTGATAAGACCAGGCAGGCAGAAACGCTGTCATGGATATTCACGGTGTGGCCACTCATCAGCACAGCATCCAGTTCCTGTTCTCCACAGTGCCTCATTCAACCAATATATTTTTCAAGTCATCTGAGAAAGACCAATCTTCTGAAAATCCTAGAGCTAATTAGCAAGGCAAGTGACATAAAAACATAAAATGAACACTTGGAAAATAGGTTTTCTATAGCAAGTGAAATTTAGTATTTTCAAACAATCTGAATTATCCTTGTAGAAGCTAACAGCTACACTGTGGAAACATCTACATTCTTCTGAGACTTGTAAAGACAGTACCATAAACACTGTATGGTAAGCTTCAAATATGAAAACCACGCTGAAATTTTCAGTGAATTGTGGCATTTATTTTCGGTTGCCAATGCTAATTTTACAATTGGGCTGTTTAAAATAATTAAGTTTGGAAAAGAATAAAAATTCGTGTGCAATGTTGAATCTCTGCGTTGTAAAAATCTACCTAAAACCCCCATATAACTTTAAAAAAAAAAAAGCAGTAACATATAGATAAGGAATCTTGGAAGACTTCTCCTCCCAAATAATGTCAATTTTCAAAAGAACTACTACAGTCAGTTAGTATGGGCACATCAGTAAAGTCAAACATTTCAAATAGAACCATAAGGAATTTAGGCTGTGGCATATTCCAGAAACAACTCTTCAGCAAAGACTGACAGTACTGTTAGAAAAGCAGTTTTTCCAAAGGAATTAAAATAGACAAATGGTAGTACAGACACAAAAAAAAATCGCAACTAACTCATCCAATATTCTTTGTGTGATAAGACCCGTTAATCAAAACTGCATTAACACTACCAAATAATTGGAGCAAACCCTTTGTCAAATCTACAGCCTACTGCTATATATCAGTAGGTATCTCCTATTTCCCTGCATACCACGCCATCCACTTTCTTTTTACCATTTGCTTTGGGCATTAAACACATTTAACACCACAAATTCAATCAGGGCAAAGCCCGAAGGAATTACTTGTGTTCTGTGAAATTATGTGAAACTCTCTGAGAGATATAAATTCAATGCTACAAAATCCCCAGCATTTTCAAGGAGGAAGAAGCCCTTTAAGAGGTAAGCATAGGTCTAGAAGTAATGGAGATGCAGTCTCCTAGCACACCTCCCACAAAGCTCCACCTTCAGTCTGAATGTCATCTTCTCTCAACATACAATATAAATCGGGGCACTTCACCCCAGTTCATGAACTGGGAGTTCTGGGGTAGTAGTGCATTTCTATTGGATTTAAGGGAGTCAACAACCTGAATATTCTTTCCTCTGTGGAATGGGAAAAAACAGAAGCTTTCACAGACCTTTCACTGGAAAACCCACCTGAGGATCGAACATGGAAATCAGCAGTGCAAGGAGCGGGGGGAAAGCGGGGAAACCCAAATCAATGTGCTTTTTCAAAGACCAATTTCTCTTGTAAAGACACCACTGCCAGTACTAGAGATTTTCTAGGAGCAAGCTGCATAAGTGTATACCTTTTTAAATGCTGCTGTCACAACTTGATACCTATTAATTAACTGGTACATGAATGCTCTCAGAAGAGTACACAGAACAGGGAAGAACTTTAAGGTTCACAGTAAGTTCTGAGGCCTAAAACAAATGCAATCTAAAAATTTTGCCAAGACTAGTTTCAGACATTTGGCATTGTAGAAGGGCATTCAAAAGGTCAGAACTAGACACAAAGGGTGATTTATGCGGTACAGTACAGTTGTTTACTCTTGGTTTAGTTATTCTAGGCTTTCTTGTAGTCAATGGAAAGAAACAGTTACCTTAGGGATGGATACATCTCATCCTGACACCTGAGCCATTCTAAAAGTGCCTATTTCTCTCCTCTCGAAGGCAGGAATTTCTTTAGACACATAGAAGACCACCGACTAGCTGCATCAATACATTATTATTTACTTCTAGATACAGCAGTCTGTAAGCCAGGTGCACTGAATACCATGTGTAGTATCTGAATACCACTTAAATTCTGCTAAGTGGATGCAGGAATCCAATCAGTCCCTGGGTTCAATACTTCTGGCCTCTTTCTTCACAAGAGGCTGGGCTAAGTGAAAACACGTAGAAGACAGCCTGAGCACTGTACCTTCTATTGACAATTCTCTTTAGAAAAAAAAACAGTGACTTCAAAATTTCTAATTTAGCATAAGGTTTCAAAAATATTTGTAGTGTCCAATAAACAAAACCACGCTTGCACAGTCAAAATTACCTTGTCTATTTACTTCATTCTGAAGCAGCTCTTCCATTGCCTCTTCTTCAGCAATATCTAATGGAGTGTCTCCTTCACTATTAACAGCTCCTACATGTGCTCCTTGACTAATTAAATACCTGCCAATAGAAAAATAAACCGTAAATATCACAGTAAATCTGACGCAAACCCCCCCATAGCAGCCACCAGGATATCACAGGCAATGGGTATATACGGGCACACACACAATTCATAGAAACAACTACGTTAGGTCCAAGTGAAAAAACCTCACGACTGTCTACAATCCCTGAACATCTCTATGTCTTTTCAACCTTAACACCCAGTAACACAGTAGCACTCTGCTCTTCAGTTTGCCACAAAGACTCCTGATACATTTCAATAGATACTTGCAAGAACTGAAGAAGAAAATGGTTCCATGATGAACAAAGGCGGACACAAGGCTAACAGGGGTCGAACCACTGATTCCCACAAGCTCCTCGTATTAAACCACTCTTCCTATAACTTCCAAATTCAGTGGCACGTCGTGTTTCTTATACTTTGCCATGCTGATGACTCCTGGGCTCTGAGGCAGCTTTTAATAAAAGCAGAATCACCTCTTCTCCTAAGCATTCCTAAGGTCAGCTTTTGGTGGGGAAAAAGGAGGGGGGGGGAAAGGAAGCAGGACTTTACGCTGTATTTCAACCCCACTGCTTTCTTACTTAAAATACTACTGTCTCAGGAGTCAACAATCCAGAGGCAGTGGAATTTATTTCTGCATTTCAAATTAAGTCAAATGGATCAATTCCAACAGTATGTCACAAGGAGATTAAGTTAATTTGTATTAAAGCATAAGGCTACCATGTTATTGAGAACCCACAGCTTAATATATAGTCTGTTTCTAAGTAAAGAGTGAACAATAATTAAAACGGTAATACAGATCAATCTTACACCTTCTGACTGTAACACTTCCACTTCTGTACCAAATTCAACAGTCTGAGCTATGCCAGGACTCTACACAAACAAAAAATAGCAACCATCCCTCCTGCTTCCCAGAGTTTAATTTACACTTTCCATGTATTTGAGAAACAAAATTAACCAGGAAATACTGAGACCCAAAGAAGCAGTTACCCATTCGGTAAAAAGCCTATGAAATCACAAGTGCTTTCTTAACCTCGCTGCTGCAGAAAGCCAAATTATGCAGGAGCCAATCACAAAATTAATCCAACACTAGTAAAAATGCTTTAAAGTATTTCTGCTTAACTGCTGCCTACTAACAGGAACAGATTCCAGATCTAGGATCGCATTTTCCTTATATTTATTCAATAGCTCGGCATCAAGTACTCTCATAGGCTTCAATTTTTTCAACGTGCGTTTTAAATAGCGCTTGTTATTAAACCTCTGTAATTACATCAAGAAGAGGAAAGAACTGAGGGATGGCGGAATGGAAACGACTTCCCAGAAGTGTAACCCTATCTCCTGGGACGCGCAGCACCAGCTGCACCAGGGACTGCGATGCTGGTTTTATGCCGGTCCTCTTGAAAGAGTGCTGCCGGGATTCTTACCTCTCCCCAGTTTACAGGTTTAGCTGTGGCGGGAATGAAAAGCTAATATAAAGGAACAACATTTCTCAAGAATACCAGTCGCACTGTCTTAACAACCACACCGCCTTCCAGATTGCACATCAGGTAACTGCTATCCCGGGAGTCTGCTGAACAGGCAAAACCAGAACCTTCTTACGAACTCAGAACATTGATTCAAACCCAAAGTCGACCACTGACAAAAATCCCACATCAACATCCACGTGCTTTCAATCTGTTTCTTCTAATACAGACATAAAAATGTGACATTTTAAAACCTGATTAGTACCTGTTTCCATAGAGTATCCGTAGGGAAAAGTAAGCTAATTTTGTAAGGAAAATACACATCTCATTGAAGTGGTTGTATTTGGCCAACCGGGTCAATAACTTGTAGAGGTGATAAAACGACCAATGCCTAAGAAAGTGCAGGGAATGAAAAAAAGGCTACAGTAGTAGCATTTCAGACAGCTACTATTTAGATACTGGAACAACTTCAAGATCAAATGATCCTTTAAAGTAAAACTGCAAAAATTAAGCTTCTTACAGACCAAAATCAGATCAGCAGAGCCAGGGGGATTATCAGGGCAGGAGAAGTAGAGTTATCTGAGTTCCCCTTTGCACGTGCTTACATTTTCCTGGGTCAGCAAAGGAAGGTTTGGGTGAACCTACCCGGAGTTGACGGGATTTAAAGGGATGGAGACGGAGAAAGATGGAAGGCAGCACGCTCCCCACCAGGGAAGTGAGAATGGTCCTCTCCCAACCTTCCTTCAGCCACTCCAATGAGGCCTCCCCCCTCTCCTATCCCCACCAAAAAATTACTAATGATCCCCTCATGCAAATGAATAGTGAAGGAGCCATGGCTCAGTATAAACCAAATTATTCAGAATCCAAATATTTAAAAGACCCCTTTTAAGCCTGGTAATGAAACACGTTTATTCTGTGTTGCACATCGTTCAGTAAGAGATGACCCTGTCCTGAAACAGGTGATGCATTTGTTTAATGTCATTTACAATAATAATAGTTCCAGCAAAGCGATGATAGGGTTCAGATGGTGCGTGAAGTCAGGCTGGTGCCTCCAGGACTGCACGTTTTATTAGGAGCCTAATAATACTACCAGGGAAAGGAAAGCACTCATTTCAGATGTGCAGGTAACTTGGCTCTGCATCACGTCCAGAAAAGGAGCAGGCTTGCTAAACAGGACCAACAGAACGATGCTCTGAGTTTGGAAGCGCTAGCTGAGCAGAAGCCACCAGACTAATCCTAAAAATCAGAAGGCTTTGTTGGTTATTCAAAAAAATGACTTTCCAAATAAATTGTACTTCAACCTGAATTACAGTATGACTTCAAATATAGGCATGTGTGACATTTCACTTAGATTCTGACACCGTATACTAAAATCTTCCCATACAGCAGCATATTTCGGTATGTAGGTATGTATGCATATTTTAAGATGAATCCAGATTTTGGAAAAAAACCCCAAACCAACTTGCAAATAATTGCTTGCCTTTTATCTTTATCAAGTAGTTGTTACCATCATCTTGAAATCTCATCTTTCTAAAGCAGGTAAACATAATATAGCTTGTATGTCCTCAGCTGATATTTAATGATACAGGTACGTGTATACAGTGAAAAAGAAAAAGAAAAAAGAGCTGTGTACTAAACTGTTCAGAACTATGCTCCTTGTTACCATGTTCAAAAAGGTGCTTTTTCCAAACTTGGATATAGTGGAAAAATAAAAATGTGTAGGACTCCTACCATCACCTCCTTACAAAACCTTTTGGTACAGCACTTAACTTCGTGTCTTTCCTAATTCACTTGTTGCAAACCAGCCTTGTTCAGCAGACAGTTACAGGAGGGTAACTCGGAAACTCCAACGAGAATTTATAAAATATTCTGTGAGTGCTCATTCAAAATGTAAAAAATTAAGAAGGAAACAGTAGCTTGATCCATACCATGCTTATTTTTGGAGCTTTCAAGTGTTGATATTGAAGTTAAAGTTACCTCTTTTAGACACTCTTGTGGCCTAAGTATAGGGAACTGCAAGCACCCCAGGAATACTAGGAAAGACAAGAGTAGGAAAATAAAATACAATTGTTCCTGATACTTTTGCCCTGATGTTTCCACGACAAGCATTGCAGAGTCTGGACAAGACTGGAAGAACAAGTTTGCTTTGTGATACCATTGTTTTATGAAGGCAAAAATACTTCTATTTGAAATTTGACTTTTAGCAATCACTGCTGTATATTCCTCAACAGCTACTATAGGCTGAAATTATCAACCCCGACAAAGAAAATGAGACATTTCTTTTCTCTTACTGGGCGTAAGAGGTAAATTTTTCACAGTGAGAACAATCAGCCGTTGGAACAATCTCCCCAGTGAAGTGGCGGATTGCCCATCATTGGACACTTTTCTGGACAGGGTGCTAGGCCATCTTCTCTTGACCAAGCTTTTGCCAAGAAAGGCTGGACCAGATGATCCTTGAGGTCTCTTCCAACCTGGCATTCTATGATTGTTTGATTCTATAATTATTATGAAACTATTTTCCTTCATTTTATGAAAAATACCTTTCAGTACCTTCCATAAAGGGGTGGCATCTCAGTATCTCTGAGACAATAAATAACAACCCTTTGAGATTACTGTACAAAAGCCAAACTGTCCACACCAAAACCAGGCTCAGGAAGTGGAAGTCAGAAATTCTACCTAGCCACTTGGCCCCCACTCTCAATTAAAAACAAGCAAACAACTCCTTACAACCGACTTGTGTTTGTGTAAGCATATTAACAAAATTTACAGAGGCACAAAGTAAACAGAGAGTCAGACTCTTCTCTCTGAAGATGGTTCTATCCAAACTTGAGTTTTACTTGTGAATTTAGGAAGCATTTACTTACAAATTTGGGAGAGGCTCAAACTTTGGTTTTACTGAACTTTTTTAGTTGCAGACAAGAAGATACGTTGCAGATAACTTTTTAATATTATTTACCTCGGCAACAGCAAGAGGGGCATATGTTTACATTCGAACCTTGCCCCAGTTCACAATATCTGGAAACAACTTTGCGAAGTCATTAGGGATATAATTAACTCTAAGTATTCGCTGAACCTGAAGGTCACCGGAAGGGTGGCAAGCATGAGGCAGGGCAGAGAAGTGGCCGCCGAGTTGATTCAGTTCCTTAAAAATTGCTTACCAAGCTCATTGGAAACTAGTGAAAACAAGAGGTCCCTTCAGAGGAGTCAGAAGACTGGCTGGCAGTCTCTATGCTCTACATTGCAAGGAGAAAGACCATCCTGGAAAAAAATCTCTTGATGAGAACATGATGTATATACATTTAAAATAAACATGTTCAGTGTGGCCTTCCAGGAAGACATGGCCTAATTGCAAGCAGGGGCACCAACCAACAGCACAAGTGGTCTCCAACAGCTTTTAACTAATGAGCAATTTCAGCTAAACCCAGCTGCTCTTTTTAAAAATCCATAGATGGTGTAGTCCAACTTAATTTCTTGAGTGTCTTAACCAAATGATAAGAGAGAGCCAAAGACAGAAAAAGTATCCTTGTGTTCACGCGGCTGTGCAAGCCACCATTTGAGGAAAAAAACAATGGGAGAAAAACCTGCCCCACAGTCCAGAGCATGTAAAAACAAATTTCAAAGATATGTAAGTTTTTCATATGTATTTTAATATATTAAATTTATTTATTTTTTTAATGTATTTTAATTGCCTTCTTTCCAAATGCCTTTCAGAATTATTTCAATTATTTTTATTAAAATACAAAGTACTGATACACTTTTTAAAAGTACATCTTTGTAAATCATTCAACTTTCTACTAATAAATCTGGCCAATCAATGAGACCTTCAAGAGATATTTAACAAATAAGAGAAATTAATTTAACATTGCTGCTTCCAGTTTTATTTCAGTTGAAGTGCACTAGGACTGTAACACCCTCACACTGTCATGCTCATTTTTAAACACATATTTCAAAATCCATATAAATGTAACAAGATGAAAAGTCACTATTTCACTGTTTGTGAAATATATATTGTAACCCTGGTATGCATTTGGTGGCCACACCATGGGGCAGGTCTTGCAAGGCACGGAGGAGCCCCATTTGCCCTGGCTGGGGCCACTCGCTCTGCACAACCAGAGGTCTCCTCCCCCTCTTTAGAGACAACCCACAGATAATTTCCCTTGTCCCCCTTGCTCCACAGCTGAGATACTCCTGCAGTTGTCTTTTTTCCCCACATTTTCCCTATTTACAGAAGAAAATGAAGGCTCTGTGTTCAGTACTGGAACCAAAGCTGTCCCAATTCAATTGGGCCAAGAAGAGTTTCTCCTGGATGACTTTAAGATGGATGTAGGATAAATCAAATGAGTTGAAAAACAATCGAGGCAAACTCATAGGGATGTCTTACTCAGACACTCTGAAAAATGCCATCCCACGCTGCGCTCAACCTTCTGCCTCTAATCATTTAGAGCTGAATAGAGACTGACATAACAAGGCAGGCTTCTGTGATGGCATTTAGGATAAAATCAAATCATGATAAAACTCAGGCACTTTTAAGGTTATGTTTCTTTGCAAATTCGAGAAGATTCCCACTCACCTCTCTCTTGGAAAAAAAATAAATGCTGCAGCACTTTCTAAATAGGAATGCTCCAGCTATAAGCAGCAGCATCAGCCAGCAACTGCACAAAACACCAAGTTAAATAAGGGCAATTAGGATTATTTGGCAAAACTAGATAATTATTTCTCCTGATATATGTGATTGATGATTTTAAGACAGCAAGAGATCTGAGATGAATTTATGATTTCCTCTTGCAGAACATGAACTGAGAACTTGAGACACCTAGAGACATTTAAAAAAATGTAAAAAAAAATATAGATGAGAAACAAATGTCAAATGCTTCTAGGCAAACGGGAAGCAAATTTCTTTCCAATTTTCACCAGTCTAATCTGGATTTCAGCATATGTCTTTTTCTAAATTATGCATCAGTTTGAAAAGACCTTTTTATATCCTTCAATATGCAAGAGCTCCTCCGGATAGCAGCAAATCCAGCTTCCCATTCTCCCTGCTGAAGCTGTTACAAAAGGCATCTTGGACAGACCTGCACCTTTGCTTCCGAAGTGCCACAGACTCCCAAAGTTATCCAAGTAGCATGCTACAAAGAGGAGAATAAAACCTGCCCCTATGCAAACAGCACTTTATGTCAATTCTAAACACTCTACCTACATGACAAACATATTTACGTTTATGAAGCCAACACACCTCAAGGTACCAACACACCACTGAGCTCCGCACACAGCTGGCTGTCCCTCGCCTCCACTGCAACTTGCGCGCCCAAGGAAGCACAGTGACCAGAATCACGTCTGGTTTCCTTCTCGGTACGCAGCAACAGAGAAGAAATAGTGTAGATAACAGTATCTGATTAGTCTTAGTCCTCCCGTGTTCCAAGAAACCTCTGAAAAAATGCAGCAATAAGCTCTAGAAATATGCGTACGTAGGCGGCCACCTAAACGTTAATGGTGCAAAGAAGGAAGAGGAAAAATTCCCACTTGCAGCATATGAAAAGCAACTAAGCCTTCATATTTTACCTTACCCATAGAGAGGAAAGGCATGAGAGAGGTGGCAGAGCAATGTTTAGGTATTAAAGGAACAGTGACGGAGAAGAGGAAAGTAGGAAACATGAAGAACGCTACATAGGGAAACACAGGCTATATCCTATTTACAAAAAAATAAGAAAGAAAAAAAATGACCAGGAGCCTGGTAATGACAGGATGAATACAGGGCACAACCTTCAGCTTTTTTCCCTTTCAGCAGGATAGAAAGCAAGCAAAACAAAAAGTATTTGTAAACTGCATACCAGATGTTAATTCTGTTACTTGGTGGACAAGCGTTTCTCTCCTTTATTATGAAGGCTTTGAAAATTTAAGAAACATACTTTGTATGCTTGCTAGTAAAAATATGTTGGTTTTCAAGCAGCATGATAGGGATTTTTATAGTAAATGCTGTCAAAATTCACAAAACTTCATAAAAAAGCAAAGCTAAGAAAACCCTCAACCCCCAAAGAATTACCCAGATCAACATTGGCAAAAAGTACCAGAAATTTTTAAACAATAAGAGGTCTGACAAGACATGTTTTGTTAAGTTTTTTTCTCCATGAAGACAGATCTACCTAACCTTGATTATCTTTCTTGCACTCTAGTGCAAAACTGAAGGTCGCGTTGCAGGCGCAGCAGAGTACACACGGTACCTCTGGCTCCGGATGCTTTCCTGTCCCAACTCTCCAAGTGTTTGTGGTGATTTACGGAACTGTCATCAAGGTGAATGCTTGGGATGGAGTTATGCTTGATAAAAAGAAGAGGTAACAACATGGAGGCAGAAAAGGAGGAGAAAGAAGGAAAACCATGTTGCTGCCCACCTTCCTCAGCTAATTCCTCACCCATGAGAGGTGATCACACCACCAGCTCCCTGTCCCTCCTGCTTTATGCCAAGAGTAGCCTTGCTGGATTTGGCTACAGTAGCACTGCAAATTCTGATTTTGAACTTCTGCTTTCTATTTCAGTGGAAGTTTTGAATATGGATGTAACTTAACAACCTTACTTTCCTCCAACAGCCATGTGCTGGCATTTACATCAGAAAATTTTAAAACGAGATCAATTCTTTTACTGTGCTTAAACAGATATTAGCATAGATATAATTGCTGCATCATAGAACTTGTTTGTAATTATATTATGCAATAACGTAGTGAAGCAACATTGCTATCACAGTGCAGATTTTAGCATCCCCAAGTAGTTCTGAACTCAGTCTGACCCCGCATTAGGTATCGGCAATCTGGAATTCACAGCAGCTGTTTACCTGGCCAGTTCACTTTGACCTTCCTTGAAAACACATGTCTTCCAAAACAAACTCTTATTCTTTATTTAAATTTGATAAGCAATACCTCATTTGTAATCAAAAGCTTTTAAGTAATTCCATTTTCATACTTTTTTTTCCTGCTATATCTGCTGTTTATAACAAAACAACTGTATTTTTGTGTCTTAGTATCTCAGTGGTATCCAAACAACTCATTCTCATCAATGCACAGCAGCTTTATGTCTCTAGAAATGCCACACTATAGTTACATGGATTTCAGAAGAATTCAAGCAGCTTTTATCCTGCCTCAGTCACGGATAAGACTAGAAAAACACACAGAGATTAGGATCACTTGCACTGAAATGACGTACTTTAGGATTTCCAACAGAAGACACAGCTGTAAGAAAGGATAAGTAGGCCATAAGTTGCTTTAGTGTCATTAGAAAATCTACCGTATGTGGCAGAATAGGGTCAAACTCACAATAGACAGAAAAGGTCACAGATAATAAAAACTGAGACATACAGAAGTAACAACCTACATCACACCCATGTTTTCTCCTAGAAAAGGACTTTCTCTGGTGTATTAAATAATTTTTATATCTGGTAACTGAATAAAATACTATATTCAGGACTTAATGGAACTACAAACTGCATAGAGTCCATAGCATAAAAAGAACCTATCACCTCCTCTCTCTAAACCAAGAATTTTTAATCAGATGATGAGGCCCTCACAAGTGACATTATGCCATACTTACCAACACTTGCTCAATTATAAACCTGGTTGCTCATGTACCTACAGCTGCCTCCCTATGCTTCAGTCATACTTTGAAAATAGGAGTTGATCAGTGGCAAGAGGCAGTTATGAGCCATCATTCAGGGAGGACCTGCTGTGTTACATTTCTCTGGAGTCCACCTGAGCTCCCAGGTTTCCATATGTATCACTCTTCCATATATATCAATCAGATGCTCACATTTAACGTCAGAATTCATAGGTAAGATACCTACTCCAAATTGTTCTCAGGAGACCAGCAAAACCAATGCTCTGTGATAACGAATTAAGGTCTTTCCTATGCATATCACTTCTCAAGGCATGATGGGGTTTTTTTTTTTTTTCAGAAAAGAGCTATGCTTTTCAATTATTTTTCAGCCAAAAATCAGTGCTCTGAGCTTTACACTGGGCCTCAGTCCCTTGACCTTTCATTAGATCCAGTGACTGCTGAAGCCCATTAAAAGAAAAAAAGATAATTTCCACTAAATCATATGTCCCTGAAGAAGGTACTTCTGAACTTCAAGGTCTGGTAGATTTACCTTTACAAGAACAGAGGCACAATACACTTACTAGCAAATATTTAGTGTCACAAGTGCAGATGCACACAGTAACCCAACCTCCAGAAGGCAGATACTGGGCACCCGCTGTCTTTGTGCATCCTACAGTGACCAGCTCTCCTTGTCTCCCGCGGTTGAACAAACAGGCGTGGGATCAATTAGGTCCTGTAATTTCCTCTAACCCATCGACCATATCTTACTGTGTATTTCTGCCAGCTGTTTTTTATCGAAACATCAGATCACAACTACAGAGTACAAAAGATTAAACTCTACCACATAATGATAGGATTTTTAAAAGGGAATTTCACCATCAACCTAAATGACTTAATTAGTGCTTCATTATTCTTAGGACATACATACATGCAGCAAAAACATGTTAAAAACAGTGTAATGGAACAATACATCTTCATAAAAGAAACTGCCAACTGATACTAGCTCACTGATCTTCTCCAAGTTTCTCTACTATTTTCTCTAATGGAATTTAGCTTTTTCCTTGCAGGTACCTTTTATGTTGCCAATGAAGAATAAGCACGGCACTTCGACTGGGGGGCAGAGACACTACAATACGAGCATATTTTCTCTTTTAACACTTCCATGAACACTTCTTCCCAATCTGTTTTTCCAGAAAGAAACAAGGCAGCAAACAGAAATTAATTAATGCCACAATCTTCCAATGCCTGCAGTGACCTTTTCACAGCTCCCAAAACAAACGCTGCATCTTCACCAGTGTCAACTTGTAAGAAATCAGTCATTCTTCTAGAAGAGCTGTTCTTCTTTGGCTGAGAACAAATCTTCTTTTCCTGCTTTTATTTTGTCACTTTTGTTTTACAATATATCTTTCTGAAGTCCTCTTCTCATTTCCTGAGTTGGTTGTATCAAGTTTTATCCCTTGTCCTTTTCCTTTTAATGCTACTCCTCCAGTTAACATTTCCGTGTGTCATTTCAAGTAGTGTCTTGAGTCCTGACAAAAGCTTCATTCACCCTGTAGCACCTTTATCAGACCAAATCCCTTATCGTTTGCATACTCAGTTTGCATGTGGTTTACATCAGATCACCAACTTCACCATGCTATTCACAAACCCAAACTTCTGGTTGTCCTCCAAAGGTCCATTTTTCAATGTAACACTAATAACATCGCTCCATACCTGGTTAGGTAAAAATACAACTGGGAATGAAGCTAATGGAGATGGGAGCCCTCCCTGACACTGTTACCAGCCTGCTTTGCCTAAATAACGTCTTGCTCTTCTAGGGTTATGCTAAAAGAATTTAGATTAAAAACAATCCAGTAAGTAATACCTCCGGGTAGTCAATTTATTAAAAATTAGAGAGAAATGGATTAGAAACAACTGCTTTGAAACATATTTTGTGGCACCACCACCTTCAGATACCGCGGAAGAACATCCAAGAGTACCAGCTAATTCAGGCTCCTGAGGTGGGAAATGGAGGTGGGGACTCCAGCTCAGCAGAGGCAGCGCTCCACAGCCAGGCCTCTAGTCAGGGGTACAGGCGAGGTCTGAAAAGCAGCCCCGACTTTTTTTTTTCAGTACCCACATATCCATGCCAAGCCAGGTCAGGTCACTGACCCTCCAAACCCCCTGAAGGCTAGTCTTACCCTAATAGTTCCCACATTGTTGTGTGATCATTAGAGAACTTAAGAGAGGAGGGTAAAAGCCTGTGGAGGAGGGAAAACCAAGGAGAGGAAGGAACAACTGTGTATTTCTGCAGCAGTCTCAAATTAGATCACGTGAAGCATGTTGTGACACTGTACTGATTTCCCTGTACTAGCTGTGGCCAGATGAGAGCTGGTCCTGTCCTTCTACCGTGAGCAGGAATCACTGCCCATCACCCAGCACCCACAGCAGTCTCCACAAGGCAATTAGAGCTGCAAGTAAACCACCTATCACTGAGTATCTATGTTTCAACTACAGGTTTGCAGGACTGTCTCTCCCTCCTCCGTGACAGTGATCACTCAATTAGTCTTAATGGACTGTTACTAAAATAGAGAGATCTTGGGAGAACGTCTTGCTGAGGCTTCAGCAAACTAGTTTGGCTGGGTTCACTTTCAGGTATCTACAGTCTGGGAAAACAGATGGGTGTGAGCAGTAAGGCAGTGGTTACACACAAGCCTTTTTAAATGTGCTTTAAATATAAGGGGAAGGAGGGGGTACAACATGGGAAACACTGGGCAGGGAGGAAAGTGAGCAGAGCAGCAGAGTTGCTCAAAGCTGCTGTTCTCTTCGGAAATGGAGTGAGTAGGCTCTGAGCTTAAGAAGTTCTTCTATCTGTGATCATGTGCTTCAGCCTTTGACACTTACAGAATAAAGAAAGCATGTTTTGAGACTGTGCGATGTCTTAGCAAATACATGTACCAAACACACCTCCCAAAGATACAAGAAACCAGACTGAGTTAGGCCAAACAACCATCTAGCATCTAGCCAAAAGTGAGCCCATCTTCAGGGAAAACAGGGACAGGGCAAATACATACTATTTTTCCTGTAACACCTTTCCAGTCTCCAACTATTTTCCTGGACTCGCTGAACCAGATCTGATTCGTATGTATGTATTATGTATCTGCCCTCAGTGGATTTCTCAGCCCTTGAAGCCGTATGACATTTTAGTATGTACAGCAACATCTGGCAAGCTGTTACTCAGATGTAGTACATGAATATGAAAGTATCAAAACCCTATTTTTCCCTGAGGAGACGTCNGCTTCAAAGGGGATTCCACGCCCCCCCCCCCCCCCCTTTTTTTTTTTTTGCACAAAAGTGTAACTGTCACTGACTTATATGTTATTTTTGAAAAATGCTTTTCTTATATTTGCTGGAAGATGCACCTTCTTTCATTCCAGGGAAAATAAAAAAAGCATTCATACTTCAGCTTCTAAATACTTGCAAACAAATTTCAAAATAGACCAAAACTCCATACTCGCAGGTAGGCATGGTACAAATCCTACAAGAAAACACATTTTAAACACAAACTGCAATTCTTGAACAGAAGAGAATTTTCTACCATTTCAGGTTTTTTTTACATTAATCTGGTACAACTCAAACCAGAGAAATAAGAAAGCATTGTTTCTTAAATGCTACTTTGCACTATTTTTCTACTCTTCTATTACATTTTTTGCATTCTAACATGGAATTTGTTTATTCCCTGATACTGAAATACAAGCTTTTAAACTATAGAAGAGATAAAAAAAATTCATTCTATACACCAAAGTAGTTTTACAAAGGTGAATTTAAGGGTCCCACCCATTAATATCCTCTTAAAAAGGCACAGAAACTTTCTGGTGAAGTCCTACTGCATTTAAGTTTGTTTCCACATAACTGCAATTTTTCCTGCTGCCCTTCAAAATCACACTGGAGAGAAAAAAAGGCTCCTTTGTGTGAAGCTTTCGGTAAATGAAAAGAAATGGAGAAGAATACAAAAATAGAACACAAATCCACCTGTTTTGGTAATTTTGAAGAATTTTAATTTAAAACATGTTCATACTACAATTACTTGTAAGCTAATTCACATGGTCATAAACTAGATGAAGACTAACTTAAGTAGGCAATTCCAAAATCAAACTATTCAAAGAATTTCGAGTAAGCTGAAGCACTCCCAGTATTTACAGATCTCAGAAACAACAAGTGAAACAAAAGGAGCAGTTGCCCTCCATGGGGGAGTTTTCCCTTCTACAGCACAACTCTCCATCTGCAACCAGCTAACACCTTATTTCACACTAAACTATGTTCTCTGGCTGTACTTCCTCTGAAGCGGGTTTCTACAAGACCAACATTTCTTCAACTGGAAGATGCATTTTTTAGAGGAGACAGGAAGCATCTTCAAGAAAAGGCAGCTGCTCCAAAGGAGCGGAAAACTGAAAGAGGCCAGGAGATGCTGCTGGGAGAAGATGCCATAGGGCTGGTGAACACAGTGGAGGATGACAGGGGTAGGGAATACAATGTCCGTTGGCCAGAGAGCACAGTTAGCAGAAGCAAAATAAAAACTCCAACAAGTAGGGACTGTGCCACAAATTCATCCCACCCACAACTAGTGTGGGACCAGTGCCAAAACATGGCTGAAGTGGTGGCTCCCCGAGACATACAGTTTTTTTTCAGAGAAGCTTCCTACCACTTACACATCCCGTACTTCTCCCAGATCTCCAGCAAATGGGTGCACTCACTCAGCAACACCTGAGCAGCAGCAGGCACTACTTAGGAAAAATGTGTACATTAATAAGAGTGAGAGAAGGCGAGAGGATCAGGCGTTTGGCGAAAGCACAGGGAGATGGGAAGGCTCCTGACTGATCAAATAGGCAGGCACCATTTTGTAGTCACACAGGAATGACTTCCAGTCATTCCCATTTACTGTACATAATAGGAAATGGGTGTTAGTAGCAAACGGCTGGGACATGTAAGAAGAACATGCGAGCTGTCTGTGTATGGATTCCATCACAAAGCAGCCTGCACAGAAACCCTGCTTGCTCTGCTAAGACAGTACATTGACCATCTCAAATATGATCCCGAGGAGGACAAACGAGTACTCGCAGAAGAAAAACTATGATAAAGATTTACTATAAAGGTTTGTAACGATTAAACGGTTGGGATTTTTTGTCATTTTGAAAGCAGAACCAAGGTTTCACATCCTATTAGAAGATCTGTGAACTCCAACACACTCCATTCAGTTTTATTTCATGGACTCTTACCCTACTAATGAATCATGCAAGGCAAGAGTTACCATGCAACATTAACAGAACTTCTGCTTCTTTCCCCCTCTTTTAAGCCTAGAAAGTGATGTACACACATACACCAAGAATATTAAAGCTGAAAGGTGACAATAGTAAACACAGAGAGGACACACACTTCATGCTATGAAGTCTCTACATGACATTCTGAGCACAGAAATGCATTTCATAACAGAAAATATCTCTGTTGCTTTCTTAGACAGAGTTTTAGATTTTGAGACATGAAAACCT
Organism: Jacana jacana; assembly: GCA_013400555.1. NCBI lineage: Eukaryota > Metazoa > Chordata > Aves > Charadriiformes > Jacanidae > Jacana > Jacana jacana. The sequence goes on from VZTM01038920.1 coordinate 23,698, forward strand.
GAAATAGTGAAAGTATGCCATCATGCCACGTTTTTCTTTATGAATTGTCAAAATATAAGCATTGTAAACAAAATCAGTATATTAACTAACTTTGGATATTGGGAGGATTTTACAGAACATGTTATTTCAAGAGACATAAATTCCAGCTATTTATGTCTGAAGAAAGCCCTAAGAAGACTTAAGATGGCAGCAGAGGAAGCAGAAATAGATTGACAAGTTTCCAATTTGAGAAGCTCTACAAAGCTGTGCAAGAAGCAGCTCCATGGAAGCAGGAGAAAGAGAAGTACAGGCCAGGCTCTCCCCAGCTCTGCATTAACAAAGTCTGGAAGCACCAGAACCCACGATTCCTTTCTCTCTCACACTTTGTAAGAAAATAGTAAATGAACAGAAGATGTTCTGTACCAAAATGCTAGTCCCTATCATATAGTATAGAAAGATGAAAAAGAATTAGCTGTAATCTTTTCAGATCTGCATTTATATATGAGTTCCATAATTAACCCAAATTAAAAGCTCACTTCCATCAACCTGAAAATTCAGTGCTAAGAATGAAACATGCTGGACACAGACACATACAAACACACATTTTCATGCTTCCCAAGACAGATGTATTGTCACTAAAGCAGATGCTGGACCCGGTGTGTACTATGGGCTAAATATAATTTAGATTTCTAACCTTTGGTAATTTATTGTATCATCCTGTCATATTCCCCCACTTTTGCCTCAGCTGCAAATTCTGCTGTCAGTTTTGTAAATTATTTGAAGCTGAGCTCCTGGAGAAGCAGTTTGAAAAAATCTAAATTCTGTGGTCCTCACCAGATATAAAAATTGCTCCATTCAGGTCAGGTTACCCTTCTCAGCTGTATGCTAACAGCTTATCTTCAAAACTCCTTGCACCTTTAAAACACCGCTCTTTCAATAGCTTAGATGTCCCACATCTCATGTGATTATACTCCAATGACCTCATTTAAAAAAAAGTATCTAAAAAGAATATGCAGACAGGTCTTCTACCAGTCTGAGAGAATAAAAACCAGTTTGTAGTCTCCAGCACTATTACAGAATACAGATACTCAAGTCAATAGTGAAAAACTGTCTTGTTGACAAGGGACACCACTCTCTCTTCGATGAACATCTCCCTACATTAGGCTGCAATGCCAAACCAAGAACATTAATTCAACGTTTTCCTATTGTGGACAAAGGCAGGTGTTCTACCTCCAATATACTGAAGAAAGGCTTATATTATCTCAGTTTGTAGGGAAATTCTTGTCATAGTATAGCCAGCAAGTGAAAACTTCCAGTGTGCATGCAAAGGAGATTACAGCATCAGAGATCAGCACAGTGTAGAAAGGCAGATTACAGAAGTCAGCAGTCACACGGTGTCCCAGTTATAAAAGGGAGACACAAAACACTTCACTTTATGAACACCCAAAAAAGAATTTTCCCAGTGAGAACAATATAGAAAAGTCTCCAGAATTGTCCATTTCCCTTCAGAGTCAAGCAATGAAACCTTGAAAACTCACAGAACACCAATAAATGATCCTCAAAACTTAAAATTTCCATTTTTCACCACTGTAATTAGTACAGTAGCAAAACATAAAAATACTGGTTTATATTTTGTACAAATCTTACACTGGATCAGACATCACACCGAGTTTAGCAAAAGTAATGAAGTCTGTGTTTACCCAAAGGTTCTTTAGAAAGTCAGTATCAGCTTCTTTGCTGTGAGAATAGCACGCTGAACACGTGCAACACGTTTTCTCAAATCAGTCTTTACTGCTGGTTGAAATGGACAACCTCTAGAAAAATTTTATTATCTTCAGCAGCCCTCAACAGGCTTCAAGAATAACAACAAAAACACTCCTGGAATTTAGTACTGAGTAAGCTTTAACTAATACCATAACAGGCTTTTAACTTCAACGGTAAGATTTTACTCAGCAGCCAAAATCCTTAGCAAAAGCCACCACTTTATACCACACCTGAAAACCAAAAGTTTCAAGACTGCAAATGCAGTTGCAAAATTCATCTCCTACACATAAATTTATCCCAGGATGTTACAGATGACTAATAAATGTCAATTGGTATTTTCTCCCCATGCCTCCCCTTCCACAGAACATAATTTTTAAAAAATCAATCATCTGATAGTCCTGAACAGTCTTAAATGTTTACATCTTACGGCTGAGCTCAGATACAACATGAGAAAGCTAAAAAGAGAAATGCAATGCACAAATGGTTAGACATACACCATACTTCACAACCAAAACACATTATAAAAGCGTCCTCTCTCACCACACATCCCAGAGGCAACGAAAAAGACAATTTATGAGTGCCATCTGCTTCAAGTGCCCCTCTGACAACATATTAGCAAAGTACATGTAATTCAAAAATAGAGGAAAAAGCCTTACTCTGCTATATCAAGATATCCACAGGAAGCAGCTGCATGTAGAGGTATCCAGCCTTCATTATCTGGTTGATTAATATTTGCTCCATTTTCCACCAGAAATTTCACCATATCTACGTTATCATCTATACAGGCCTATAAAGAAAGAAAGATTTAAGAAATAAGTTCATATCAAAGGTGTTCTACAATATTGTACATCTTTAAGCAATATCTTCAGGAAAAAATAACCCCATAGGTATTTTTAAATATGAGGAGGGAGGAGGGTTTATTTGTTGGGGTCTGACAGCAAGACAAGAACTGGAGAGAAAAGCAGCGGGTGTTACAGACTTGTAAAAAAAATCCTTAAGTAAACAAATTCAAACAGGGTTTAACAAAAACAACAAATACGGTTTCCTCAGGTAAATTTGTTCTGGTTTTCTGAGAAGCCATTTACGAAGCCCACTGCACCCTTGCTTTCCAGTTTGAAGCGGTTCCCTTTATAAAGCCTCCGGGCCTTCGCTCCAACCCAGGACCACCTCAGTCAGTCGAGTGGATATTAAAACTGTATAAACAGCTACACCATGAAGCAGAATTGTTGTGACCAAGAGATGGGGAGCAGTTTGGAAAACAATACCATAATGTGGTTTCAACTATACTGCAGTTGCGACTCAGGAGCGTGGAAGGGGATGTTACGTCGCACTTCAACACCCCCCTGCTGTTTTCCACTGCAGCATATTCTATACCACCATACATCTTTTAACAGTCAATTAATCACTGCTGTTTATAAACTTACTTCAGGATCAATTTGGCACAATGCAAAGATATTATCTTCTGTGCACATGTCTTAATTACCAAGCAACCACTGTTGCCCAGATGCAGAACTACTGCTGTTCTCCAGCTCTCCATCTTGACGGGCTCCTATTTCGCTTTTCTTCTCTGCGTTTGAGTATTTTTCTCACAGGGTGCTCAGTGAGTTCTCTTGCCAACTTCCATACTGCTGCCCTTAAAAGGGCAGAGCAACAGAGAGAAAAGTCCCTCTGCATTTCAGGACAGCAAGGACTCAGAACAGCTAGACTCCACAAGACTGGGATTAATTTTTTTAGCTTAATAAATCAACAATACTGCATAACCAGAAGGCTGAAATGAGAACTTTTATTGCTGGGCTTCTAAAGACTTCTATAGAATTATGCCTCTAATTAAATGCAATTAAGGTATAAACTTTACTTTGCAGAATACTTCTACAGCCATGAAGACTGAAAATGATATACTGCTTTATTATGGCAAAAAATCTTGGATTTCCTTATTGTCCTTGCACACAAGCAATTGTCCCTTCCAAGATGAATCCCAAAGCTTTCCTCTGTTCTGTAGCGCTGAGGGAACTCTCACACCGTGAGAGAGATGTGTTGCTGCCCCGCTTAAGCAGCCAAACAAAATCAGCAAGAAATTATCCCTCTTTGACCCCATTTGCTTTATTAGGTACGAACTTAAGGCTTTGTTTAGATTGTAACACAGAACTGTTTTAACAACGAGTCTCATCTGGACTTGTTCATCCATAAACTTGCAGCTCCTCTGCCTGCATTATTTGTTTTCCAATCAAAAACAAAGCCACGTTCTCAAGTGAAAGCATTCAACAACCTTTCTACCTTTTCAAATATTCTTGAAAACTGTTTTCCTAAAGGATTATTTTGAATTATCTTTAGTCATATCCATCTCTAAACTTTTTAATAAAACAATTGATGAAAATACTCCAACAATAAAGACTACAAATTCATCAAGCTTTTGCCTTCAATTTCTTCCACTTATCATCTGTGCACAACGCTTACATGCGAGTATCAAGCTCTGAAAGAAAAGAATCACCTCTTCTTGCAAGGCCTTTTGTTACTGTAATGAAAAGGAACTAAATGCAAGACATCAAAAATCAGTTTAGGAGGAAAAGAAATTCAAGAAACACAAATGTTTACATTTAACAGAAACACTGCCTGAGCCATATTTACATGTATCACATATCCATTTTCCCTGGACATCAAAGTTGTCTGACCATTGCTATCCTCTACAGCATAATATTCACCAATTTATTATAAGGAAAATGAACTTTTATCAGAAAACTTTGAAATTGCCTAAGCATTTTAAAATATAAATCTTTTAATATTACATTTCAATATGCCATGTAGTCATGTATCTATAAATCCTCTAAAAGTCATAATCTGTGAAAAAAAGATATCTTAAAATTGATTAGCACTATTAAAAACGAAAAAAAAAACCCACACAAAAAAGCCAAACCATCTGGTCGTGACAGAACCCAAGACAGAGCAATCCTTGCCCGTTTTTCAAGTATACATAAAAAAACTGGCAAGACATACTCATAAAAATACCGTTGCTAAGTGAATCAAAAGCTTACATATGCAGCACATTAAAAGACATATGACTAAGTGGCTAAAAATATTTGACCAAATTTGGGCAGTTTATTGTGCCATAGATGGCAAGGATCAGGAGAGCTCAAATACACTTCTCATGTATTATCAGAGGTTGCACATTCATGACAAGCAAAAATAAACAATCTGTGAGATGATATATATTAGGACGATAGAAGAGTAACTATTAAGATAATAAAAGAATTTACGTGCATATGCAAATGGGAGAGTACTGGCATTACTAGTGATCACTTTTGTCAGGCTTAAATAATGTTCCTCATAACTGATTATACCTTCTGAACAACTCTTCTAACAATTTCGTTATGGGACAACGGGAGCTACAGAAGCTGAAGTTCGTGAAACGGAAGACGGATGTATAATTTAAAAAATAGGACCTTTGAGCTTCCTCAAACAAAAGCTAGTTAAAAATGAGCCATGTAACTGAAATACTTTATAGAGAACTCGCTGTGCCCTCCACAAAGGTTATTACATTTCTGAAGGTAGAAAAGCAAATGCAGTTGATCCCACTGCTGAAGAACACGTATAATACATCCTCATGCCTTTTTCCCCCTTCACAGCACTGCAGGCAGGTGTTTGACTGACCCCATCACTCTCAGCACTTTCCCCGAGAGACACCTCTGACCATCAGTAGGTACCTTAAGGCAGAAAGCCAAGAAATAAATGTTATAAAAAAATTTATCTCAATGTTTTTCCATTTCTGCTCTGATTGTCACTGCACTATCTTCACAGTCTCTTCTAAAAGCAGTATTTATCAAGTGCCAGAAGTGTCTCTGTTGTTGAAGACTGACATCTCAACCCCCAAAAGAAAGCTTGTCAGAACACCATGATAAACTTAAAGCTACAGCCTCCATAAAGTCTGCCCTTCTAGACCTCAGCCTGAAAGTTATTACAAAGGAAAAAGCAACGTACACACAAGTCACAGATAAGAGTCCCACTGATGTCACAGTGAATCAAAAGGATAAATTCCCACAGCAACTTCTGTCTCAGTCTCTGCACTGAGGATACACAGCCACAGCCCTTCCCTCTTTCATGTCTGCTAAAATCCTTCCAGGATTAATCTTGCTTATTCATGTTCATCTCCTCATGCCCAGTCTCTCCCTTCGTGGTCCCCAGTTCCCACCTAGAGCCTCAGGTATCACTCAGTGAAACAAGAGATCACCTTAAAGCTTTTTCCAAGTGTTTGCTCACCCACCAAGTCTGTAGAGCGCACACACCAGCCAGCTTCTGAGCGAGCACCAAAGCACGGGAGCTCAAGCTCCCCTTCACCCATGTGCTGTCTCTCAATCCCATTCCCAGTCTCCACAAATTGGTACAAAGGCAGCGTTTCTGCATGAAGTACTCATTACCCTGCCAAATTTGATGGGAGTTAGCCAACGGGCCCCAAACAGAACAGCTGGACAGTGCGATCATATAAACCTTGTTTCCTTTGGGAACTAATTTAGCAACTAGGCTAATTAGTCATAAAGGAAACAAAACAAAGTGAAGTTGATAATACAAAGTCTAGTTACCTCTTCCGATAAGAACAGAGATGAAATCTCAGAGGAAGTATATTAAGGCCCAGGAAACCGCTTTCTGTTTGTACAACCACCTGAACCCTGGGCTGAACAAAACCAGCGAAGATCAACGGCGCCTGGCTCCCACACTGACCAACGCTAGGTAGCTCCAACTTGACCTGGAAACAACATGCCTACAGTAAATTAAAAAACCTTTTAAGCTTTTCCCAGAAATACCTGATCACTCAGAAGATGCCTGCTTAACATGCTGGATTTTAACTGTATTCACCATGACTTTGTATCCCAGTGTGAGTGGCATGTGATCCAGATGGCTCTCCTTACTATCAGGTGTTAAATACATAGGTGAAGGGTAGACCTAAGTTAGTAAGCAACCTTAAAAATAGATAGCTTTCAAAGAGCTATCTAGAATCCTTCGTCCCTCAGTGAGTAACCACCCAAAGAATTCAGCAGACAGCACTCCTCCCCAAAAGACAGGAAAATCAAGTCCGTAGTTTTTTTAAAAAAATCCGAAATCTCATAGGAAAAGAGAGCAGCAAGCAGTTAGACTGCTGCCCACATGCGTGCAGCAGTCACAGAGTATGTGCCTTACACTGGACTACAATTTTTATTGGTTTTCATCAGTGATGAGATCTAATGGAAATGCCATCTAATGAGGTTTAGACGTTCCATATTTGACCAGTATTTTCTGCAGAAATTAAACCTACCCTTTTCCTGTTACCTGATTAGTATCCTGATTTATTACACAAGTTAAGATACTTTGCCTCTCATAACAGAAAACAAACATTGTATATTTAACCTCTGTCACCACACTTTATTTTTCCTCTTAGTACTGCGAAGAGTCAAAAATATGCAGACAGAATAATACATTAGACCTAAAGGGATCAAACAATCCAAACAACCACTCTGAATTCCTGTGGGAATGCTGGCAACAGGAGAAAGACCTCACGCAGTGGCCTGGAGAACAGTTTATCCCTTCCTTTGCTTTATTTCATGAAGGGAATCCAATGGAACTAAGCAGGTCATTAACACTTCTGTTAACATACCCGAGAATCAAATCAAGGGGAGGCATCCACACCTAGCAGCAGAGCAGGTTAAAAGCGGTTCCTGTTCTCTTCACCCTGGATTGCTTGTTCCCTCTGCCATCACATACCACACCCTTATAACTATGCCAACATACTTTGCTGAACTGGATCTAAAGTGGATCAGAAAAGCAAATAGAATTTAAAATCAAATAAATAACTAAAGGACACCAATAAACTGTTATCTTTATCTGATTAAAGAAGAATTATTTGCTTAGGTTTAAGTGTTTTTTATACTCAGAGAAGAAGCCCTGTTCTGTAACTCATCTTCGTGTCCTAATTCCACAAACAAAGGCCCAAGATTCTGGTTTACTGTGAGATTTCCCCCATTACAAACCCCGTGTTAAAGCTTTTTTGTTCAAACTGACACTTCAAAGAACATGTTTCTAAATTTGCAACCACTTCTACCACTCTCACTTTTAAATTTACAACACATTTTAGCCTACTTTCTCGTTTGTACAAACTTCCTAAGGAAATCACATTACTCACTCTGTCTACCTGGCTGTTCTCCCTCCTTCAGCAGTTTCCACTGAAATTGAGACAGGAGTAGAAGTTGCAGAGAATTAAATCCACTACTTGTCATGAAAAGGTGGTTTAAGGATAAATCCTCTGAAATAATGTTGCCACAAAGCAGGTCACAGCGTGAACTTAAAAATTACCACTTGCACCTGGGTCCTTTTGCTGGCCCACCAGTGAGCTCAGCACTACCAGATAATCCCCACGGTTTGAGAATCACTCTCAGTCTGCAGTGATTTCTGCCCTCACGGGGACCGGTTTTGTTAGGACAGAGGACATTACGGTGCACTAGCCACACTGTTTATGAACATCTTCTGGTCATCTTCATTCTCCTCAGGAAAGAAAAAAAAGAATAAACTTACATATTGCAATTCTTTTTTATTTTTTCTTTCAATAAACTATAAATTGAGAAGGTATAAAAAGAAATATGGTCAAAAGATCCGAAGCAATCTTGAGCAACACTTAGCATTTTTGATAGGTAACACACTTCCATAGAATCACAGAATCATTCGGGTTGGAAGAGACCCTTGGGATCATCGATTCCAACCATTAGCCCTGCTCTACAAAGTTCTCCCCTGCACCATTATCCCTCAACACCACATCTAATCGACTCTTAAACACAGTCAGGGATGGTGTCTTATGCTGCACATTAATTATGAACGCAGCACAAACAAGCGAAGTGGCAATAAGGCAGATGAAATGAAATTATGAGTTCTATCTAACTTCCAAGCTACAGATTTGAGGTAACCTGGCAGTTACAGCCACTAGAACAAAGGAGGGATATTTTTTGGACCTTAAATTTGTTTGCAGGTCATTAATTCAATGTTTTCATGCGAAGCATAACATCTTAGGAGTCTAATATTAGTAATGACAATGCCCTGAGACTCACTGACTGATTGGAAACACTTCCAGGGTAAAAGGTAGTAATAATGACCAGCAAATTAAGTCATTAAATATTAGTGATTATTAAACTTATTTCCTACTTAGGGAATCACTAGAAAAGCACATCTTTTACATTTGCTGACTATTCTTTTTTAATACAGTTCATACAGGGTGGAAAGGCTGTTGCTGATGTTCCCGTTTACAGTAAGAAACAGGACAGTTTTGGTGTTGTAACAGAACTTCAGGCACTAATCTACTATTACGGATGACAAATACCGCTCAATTATTAAATATAATCTTTCCAGTCAACCTACAAGTCACAGCTTCTCTTTTTCAGTGAGCTGGGGTAATAGTGGGTATCTCTGCATACTGACAAAATATGAGGATTACATATTTTACTTTTTTAAAGTATGTTTACTAGTGAAAATGGAAAGGTCTTACCTTGCAAATATTTTTGATAAACTAGTAATACTATTTGTTTGCTACACTAGTGCTATTTTAACTTGTTTGAAAATAATGTGTGTAAGAGGCATGTGTGCATTATTTTCAGTTAAGAATGGCCTACTATTTTAAGTCATGAAGGATCAGTCCATACAAAATTGTTAAAGTGATAGATTCCATACCCAGTAACTCAAATTCACAAATAATTTCAAGAGCATCTCTTTGTTTCTTCGAGTTCTGGCAGTCTGAACTTTATTGTTTGTATTTCTCTCACCCCAGACTATGAGTCAATCCTGGCATAAATTTCAATGTCAAACCCTTTCCCCCACTGCAGGGCAGCTAACTTTTCTCGGAAGAATTTTCTTGGAAACATTTCACTTCCAAGTGTAGAAAATGAGCATCCTTCAGCCACCTGCAAAAGCAGGTGGGCAAGACACTCTCTTCTAAGGAGAAAACACTACTTGAAGCTGATGCAATGTTTCATGTCCATTCAAGTCTCATGGGGAAGGCACGCAGAGACTATTGAAACTGAGCACCCATTAACCATCATTACTTAATTCGAATGCTGCAGAGCTGTCAAACATAGACAAAAATAGTCAAATCATTCCAGAACTCAAACTTCTCCAGCTATTAATTCCACATCATGTAAACAACTTGTCATATGCATGAGTATATCTCAATAGAAGTTCACTTAGATTTTACTGAAGCTCCAACAGATGGATAAACCCAGGAGTTACACAAATCCAGTAATTGTTTAGCTCCAATAGTCAGTAAGAGTATAACGTAATTTCTGCACCACAATTCTGCCTTGTTTTCTCTGTTACACTGAACTACTAAATTACTTACATGCCCTTGAGCATTGCTAGTTTGTAATTTATAGTTAAATCTGTAACTTTAATTAAAGGTACAATTCATGAGAAACACCAAAATCTATCACTGTTAAGACTGATATAATCTACGTGTTATAAAACTGATTTCATAGGGACTTCCCACTATTTAAACCCTAATGACTGCTTAATCATAGTTCTTAATCAGGACATTAATAGAATACATATATTTTAGTGGCTTTAGCATGTTTCAAGTAGAGATGGAATGATTGTCCTCTAACCTCCCACCAAGAAGGGAAGAGGAGAGTTGGCCATAACATGTTATTTACTACAATTAGAGATGCTACCATTCCTGTTAGCAATCCCAGTAATGGATTGAGACTCACTCTGACAGACATTATGTGAACAAAATAACCCAGTCTAATGCCTGCTTTTCTGCTCTTGCTGCAAAAAAACCCTCAACTATTCCAGGCTACCTCGTATTACATGCAAATCTACTTTCAAATAAATATTTGTTTTCTTTTTCAGCTGTGTGCAAATCTATCCTCGGGAACACTTGAAATTCCCACACTAGAGTTTATCACTTTATTAAAACCACCACAATAAATATTCAATCTTATATTTAATATTCAGTATTAAATTTACAAGTATTCATTTATTTCATGAAAGCAGAGACAATCAGCCCAAAAAAAAACCTGGAAAAAGCCTGCCAAAAAACCCCAAACAAACCTGGAAAAATTAGATGTCATATAGCCTTTACTAATTTATTTTAGAAGAGATCAAACCAAACAGCATTCAAAGACTGAAATACTGGAGCAGTTCCATTTGCCTGAATGCCTTTTTCTCTCCCGGCTCAACATATTGGCATGAAGTTGGTGAAGATACTGATCACAAAGGAACCTTCACCTCAACTTCACACAAACCCAGATCTCTCTTGAATTCATGGTATTAAGCATCTGAGAAACAACTTCTGCTGCTCCTGCTGGTTTCCTTCAATTTAAAACCAAAAGTAGTACACTCTGTAGAGCAACAGAACTTGCCTTTAACTGTAGACTCGGGTTTCTTAGTCAGCTTTATAACCACACTACAGGTGAAAGAGCATGAGTTTGCTGAGCAGAGTAGAGAAATTAAGATCTGACTGACAGCACAGTATTACAGCTGGTATGATGTACAAATCCATAAGCTGTCTTGAACCCTGAAGGCTTAGGCAGGTAGGTATGTACAAATTACATATGACAGATTATCACTTTAGCTCCGTGTTGTTGAAAACTAGGCTATTTGTCCAGCAGCACCAAATCTGTCAATTTGAGAGTTAAATCTAGAACTGGATTTCAGACTCATTTGTTTCACAAATGGCTTTCTCACTCCTCTGGCCTGTGCCTCTGCAGCTGACTTTCTGAGACAATTTCAACAGCTGTGGCCCAGTCTTTATTCATCGAAAAGAAATGGCTTTTAGCAGTTAACACAATTTTCATACTGTAAAGTGCCATTATGCAGCTACGCTTTCATTAAGTATTTATTCTTATAATTCTGTCAGACACTGATCAGATTTCATGGTCATGCAATGTGTAAATACTACATTTGAGAAGGAAAAGGCAGTGTCCTACAGTAGATGTATTTCTGTCCCAGTCAAGTTTAAGAATATGTCAGCCGTATTTCAAATCCTTACATTTTTTTCATCAATGAACATCTGCTTTTAGCATATGGGCAACTAAATAAATTCATGCATCAAAGCAGTGTTGCTATTCAAAATCCTTAGCATACTGGTACCCTCTTAAGTACACTTTCTTAATCAAATTAATCATTTAGCAAGAGGTATCAATAAAACTTCCTAGAAGAATCTGTTTACACAAACAAACAGGTCACCTCTATCCAGCTCCGAGCTCTTTGGAGAGGAAAACTGCACACTACACCTTGGAAGAAAGCAAGCCTGACCCCATCTATCGGGTCTCCACTGTGAACTCTTACAGGCTACACTGGTGACATTTAATCTTCTGCTTTAGCAGGATCTAGAGGAAGTTCTCTCTGCTTTCTAATTTTAGCCAAGCGAAGTGGCAAAGCTGAGTAGAATAACAGCAATAACATTGAATTTAATGAAAACAGTGATAACCTTTCATCCCATCAAGGGAAAAAAATATACATGTTGACAGAGCATACTAAACTAACCAAGACAAACTCTGCATGTCTACTTTTCTACTACATGTTACTGCTGACAGTAAAAAGCATCTTTAACAGAAAAAAAACAAGACTACAGGTACAAAAAGGCAGTAAGAAATTCAAATTGGCAGCTACACACCTATGAACGCTTCATTCAATTAGCACTTGCCATGTGTGGTTTTATCCTCAGCATTATACAATGTATTAGAAGTAATGCATATTTGTAGTAAGCTGATACAGCTGATATTGTTCAGGGCTTATTTCCTCCCTATGTAGGAGCATCTATCTATATATCTAAATATACTTTGTTTTTTTTTTTAAGAATGGTTTGAGTTGGAAGGGATGTTAAAGAACATCTTGTTCCAACCCCAATTCAATTTTAACATAATAGAATAAAAAAGTACATGTTAAATATGAATGACACCTCAGTTAGATTTATATATATTTTACATGTAAAAGAATTAATATAATCATGTCATACCCAAGAATTTAATTCGAAGTGGCATTTTGAATTGCTTAAACATTAATCAAATTATCTTAAATGTGTTAGTTTATCCAAACTGCATTTTGTACACAAAACCAATTAAACAAAGGTAGTACTACATATAAACCAGAAACGTAACTAATTGTTTCTCACTATTTTCCATTTTTAATGAAGGAATACAAATTTTAAGGAAAGTCTGTTCTGTAGACATGATAAAGGAAAGCTATCATTCTCTAATATAAATCCCAGTAATTTTTTCAACTTATGATCAAACTTATGCTTTACTGAATTGACTAGATGCCATTGGAAAGCACTTTAGCTCTTCAAAAATGCTACTAAGACTCGAAGCTGACCCAGGCTGCAAAATAGCAGGTTCAAGATTCAAGTGGAGTATTCCAGTAGTCTCACTAAAATTTTAATATAAAACCAAGGACTGTCTAAAAAAACAATTAAATACAGTTTTAGTGAAATTAGCCAAAAGCAATTTAGCCAAATTTTGTGACGGTAAATATCAACAGCTGCTGTTTCTTAAAATCGTAATTTTAATACAGATTTTATCTCTTCAGACCATAACCATGTGAGAAAACTGCAACTTCCAGTGCCCACAACCCTTCAGGTGTCAAGACACCACCTTTGCCAGGTCTATCAGAAGGAACATCTCAGTGCTTCTCAGGGAGGCCTAGCTCCCAAGTGGAGCAACACAGACATGTTGATAAACTTCTGGGATAACCCTGTTTGCATTTTAAATACTTAAGGACAGCACAGTATATTTTACGCTCATCAGTAACACGTATGCATTTTAACTTCACTTTTCAACAGAAAAAACAAGCAGCAGCTCTCCAATTTTCCTTTTTGGAAAAGACTGGCTGTGGTCCAGGCATACAGACACATAGCTACATTTTAAAACAGCTCAATTCATTTCTGACTTCAGAAATATATCCAGCATACAACCTAATGAAACTGGCTTGCTTTCTGATCTGCCAAAAGTTTGAAGGAATCACTCAGGGAAGCACATAAGGTATAGACAATCCTAAAAAATGCGGTGTTGGATAATTTCCATATACAATTTCACATTCCACATTGTCGATAAACTCACAGAATCACTTGGAACAACTTGTCCAAAGCCTTTTTTCTCATTTAATCTGTACATAGAAACGTCACTGTGATCCCCCAAATGTAAGGTAATTGCATCAGAGGTCACCAAGACTCAAATAAATCCTCTGCAAGGATAAAATCAGCTCAGAATACACCTAAAGCCAAAAATCAAGACAGACTAAGCACCTCAGGAATCCCGTCGAGGCTAAATAAGGGTGAACTCATGCTGTGCCTTTGCTAAATTTGCTAAACAATCTTCTAAAATAACTTAGATGAAATACATTTCCATGTTTTAGTAGAGTTAACAAAACTGTACAAACAAATAAGGAGATGATAATCAAATGCACTACAAGCCTCTGTCAAGTACAATGAATAAAAAACAAGTATTCAAGACTGAGCTCCCTCTCTCTCAAAGGCTAGCTATGCAGCTGTTCAGCTACACAGATATGGTTTGCAACTTCTAAAAAAGGCATTTTTGCCACAGTGTAACTGAACACTCTATTTTCAATAGGCTAGCCACATCACGAACTTGCTGAGCAAACCCTCCCTGGCTGGAGCGGAGGAGAAACCTGGCGCTCACTTGGGCGCGCTTCCTCTGCCCCGGCAGCAATTCCGGCCCCACCTCCAACAACTCTTTTTTCCACTGCATCCAAATTTTTCACCAGCCCTAGAAAACAGACGTGAGTACTTCTTAACAGAGACGTCTAACAATTTATCTTCAGCCGCAAACGTAAAAACAACATCCACTTTGTGAACTTTCTCTCTCCCAAAAGAGGAGGGCAGAAGCACCAGCTTGGACACCGGCCTCCCTCTGGCCTATCTAAACAGGAAATACTTCTGTACAGTCGTCCCATTAGGAACTCATTAGGACAGATTAACGAAGAAACTGCAAGTAATCACGAGTTCCTAGGAAACTGCTTACATCCCAATCACACTGAAAAATGGATAGGAAGACAACACGCAACATGTAGAATAATCTAAGTTTATACAGACTCCTCTACAACGGTATATACCACTATAGATATACACAGTGCGTGGTGTTTTAAAAGGGAGAGTCTTCAAGTCCTTTCTTCTTCTTTTTGAATGAGTATCCTGCAGACCAGAAACCACTACTGTACAAAGCAATTTGATTAGGAAGTTACAGAAGTACAGAGATAAAGAAAGGGAATGGCAGCAACTACCATTTTTTTTTTTAATAAATAAAACTGTGAAAATCACTATAAAATCAGAATTTTTAAAATGGGCATAAAATTGTATCAACTTTAAGTAACAGTAGAAATTTGCAAAGGAAAGCTGTGAACGTCACTGGAAAAACACAGCCAGCAGGGCAGGATATACTAAAGCATTTCTTAAATATATTAAGAATGGGGAAAAAAACTAGCAATGATATAGGGCACTTCTATATTAACAATAAAGGAGAGAATTTGTCAGCAAGTGCCTCCCACTTCCTCGTTTGAAAGAAGCAGAAAGTTTTATTTGCCCTGTGCAAGTTACATAGTTTCTAGTCCACTAGTGATAAAGAAAAATGCTGAAAACTCCACAGTTCACTATTCAACTCAGTCAATCTTGGTAAAACGAACCCCAGGTATGCTTAGGCAGCTCTCTAGTCACTCTACAGGAACTTAAGGCAGCTTCAAGCTTGCCAATATTTATTTTCTAAACACATCTTGAAATACCTGGGAAAGAGCAGAGGACTGTTAACACTGTACCAGCGCTGCGAAGTACTAAGGCAGATGCCTAAATAAGTTAACTTGTCAGCTACACTGGATAAATAAAAAGCACACATAAAAACCCCCATGTGACAGATATCAAGATAACTGAGGTTCATTAGGCTTATTAGCAGGAAGGCAATAGAATGCCAGCACAGTTACATTACCCTCAAAGGCTTGCTTAGCTTCACTGACAGCACCACTGCTTTTCTTGCACCGTGGAGCTAAAGCTGGTCAACACTGAAGGAGCCCAGCTGACGCATACGCTGGAGACCTGGGGCACCAGCAAACACAGCTGTGAACACACATGGGTCCAACAAGGCCTTCTAAGCTTGTAGATGAATGCTGACTCCACACAGGGTAACTGTTTGTGTAAATCTTCATGAAAGATTATTAGCAAAAACACCTTGGAGCAGGCTTCCTCATCAGAGGACGCTGTTAAGTGTATTTCCCCAAATCTGAGTGAAACAGATCTTGCTCTTTTTTGGTCACAGTAGCCCCTCATCACATGAAGCATGAATGGCTAATGCCACTACACATTTTAGCACACAATGCATGAAAAGGCAGCAGCTATTGAGTATTTTTGAGAAGTTCAAACTGCAACCAGCGTTACTTCTTTTCCTCACAGCATTAAAGGCAAAAGCAAAGCAGATTCCTCAGCAGCTCCGTATTTACTCTGGCACAGGAGGAAGGGGAGCTACACACTGACTTCTGGTCACTATACTATGAGAGTCAGGATACAAAGAATGTTGTGCCTTTGATGGGTATATCACAAAGGCAGCTTCTTTCTTCAAACTGCTGCATGTGCTCTAGGACCAGCAGTGACCCCAGCCTCACCCTGCGGTACCTGTGTATGTGGACTATGATTCATGCTGTACCACCCTGACCGCTGCCACCAAACACTTATGGACAGTGGATCTGCAGCATCTCATGGAAAGACTTAGGTACTCTCCAAGTCACAGCTGTGGTCACTGCCTCTTCTGTGTGGCATGACCTGTGCGGCCTGAAGAGGTCACGCCTGCCACCCCCTCATCCTCCGCAGGCATTTAGGAAAGAGCTAATAAAACAGGCGAGGATACAGCTGTGTTTTCTCCATCTTCTACAAGACTTTTTGGTCCTCACAAACCAAGTTATCTCAGTGAGTAAAGGTAAACCTGTAGTCTAGCAACCTCTAAATTTTCCACTTCTCACTAATCTTCTGAAGACCAATTTTACCCAAGCAAGCAAGCAAGCACCAGGAAAATACTGTACCTAAGATGAGCAGTTGTAACCCACTGCATACATGCCAAAACCAACATGGTACTCATGTCATCTGCTCTTTTGCCAGAGCACAAGGAATTCATACATTCTTACGCATGCTGCGGCAGTTCATCTCTAGCTGACAGTCCTGCAGGCCAAACTTTAAAGCTCTGACATCAGTTCAAGAGAAAAGGCACTAAAGAAATGTGCCAGAAAACCAAAATACTTCCTAAAAAAGGTTAAGTACTTATGCTTACTACTTCACCAAGACTGACTTTGCAAGAAGCTTTCACTTGAGTCAAATTGATTTATTTCAAATTGATATATTTCTTCCACTGTCTTTTGCAGCACATAATCCCATTTTTAGCAAGTTATCAGAAGATACCTTTGGTAAAAGTTCTTGTAGTCAAATGCTGATAAAACCACACATTTTAAGAAAGTATTCTAATTGAGCTTAAAGGATCTTCTTCCTTTGCCACACTTGACTTTAGGCCGTTATACAAAAACGATACTGCAGTTGTTAATAATTAGACCCTCACTTGAATATTCTGTGTTAGACTCTCTTGCCGTTCAGGAGATGACAATGCTTCAAAGTATATATACCACCCCTACTGGATAATTTGCATTTCTATGTTTCAAGATGACTTTAAGCAATATTCTGTTCCATGCGGGAGGTAGTGTTATAAACCCAGCAAACCCTAACTCCTTTGAGCTAACAGAGACTAATCACTCAGGGCATGATTCTACACGAGCTCACTGTTGACAAACAGGGAGGTCTTGGTCTCCCTCCTCATTCTCAACTGCACACTCCCAAAAGCATTTGTCAGACTCTCCATTAGCCAATTTAACACACTGGCAAGGTAGAAACAACCCTTTTTCCCTCCCCACCCATTGAAATAAATAAATAAAAAAGAGGAGGGGAAGAAAACATCACGGTGGGAGGGAGAAACAAAAGCACGCCCTTCCCAGACAGTGAAGAACAGCGTTGCCTTAGTCGCACCTGGAGCTGCAGCCACTTCTGACTTTCCTTCTTAAAAGGATTCCAGAGAAAGGGGTAAATCCCTACATTTCTAATTATGTAGTAACTCATTTGTTTTGACTCCTAACCTTTTAGAGACTGCTGACATCTTTCAATTGCAGCAGGACAGAAAATGCGTTCACCTTCTCTTTACCAGGACTGTGTCAGCTTGAGAGAAATAACAAGAAGCCAGAAGTCTGTTGTTTACCTGACCTTAGCAGTATGCACGTCATCTGAAATTAATCATAAATGTTTTAAAGTCTGCTTCTTGTACATCAGACGGCTAGTTAAAGATGATTATTATCAAAGAGCACAAAAATGAAAGCCTAGTTGAAAAGCACACGGGCTTCAGGGTCAGTCATAGCAACATGACTGACTTTACTGACTGTGTTTCCCCAAAAAATATGTAAGAACAAGTGCTAAAGTAAACAGGTGAAAAACCCCAAAAAGTTATACAGAACTACCAGAGGGAGTCCAGTGGAGAGCTACAAAGATGATCTATGGGTGGGAGGGAAAAAGGGTTGCTTCTACCTTGCTGGTGAGTTAAACTGGCTAATGTAGAGTCTGACAAATGAATGGAGTACCTCTCTGATGAGGAAAGGCTGAGACCTGGGTCTTCTTAACCTGGAGAAGACAGAGAGGGGATCTCATCAACACTTATCAATATCTAAAGGGTGGGTGTCAAGAGGATGAGGCCAGACTCTTTTCAGTGGAGCCCAGCAACAGGACAAAGGGCAACGGGCACAAACTGGAACACCGGAAATTCCATCTCAACATGAGGAAGACCTTCTTTACTTTGAGGGTGACAGAGCAGTGAAACAGATGCCCAGAGAGGTTGTGGAGCCTTCTTCTTTGGTGATATTCCAAACCTGCCTGGGTACATTCCTGTCCAGCCCGCTCTAGGTGACCTTGCTTTGGCAGGGGGCTTGGACTAAATGATCTCGGACACCCCTGCCATTCTGTGATTCTGTAACATGGAGCAAGTGTACACACTGCCTGAGCATGGAGCAGGGGGAAAGTCAATGTTTTGGCAGAGGCCCTGGCGGGGACAGAGCAGCAGCAAGGGCAGGGGTAGGGCTTGATGGGGAAGACTCACAAGTTTCCACATTCCAGCCAAACTATTCAGTTCACTATTCAATCGCCCACTATCCATGCTGCAAACTGAAAGCTCCTGCAACGCAAACTGTTTTAAAACTGGTTCTCAATTTATTTTCGGGAAAGATCTATCTGTCTGACTAAGGGCTATGTTCCAAATACCTCAGAGAGCACAGTAAGAAAATGCCTTCATCATGACCAGAAAAGAGAAACCTACTACCCAGCACGCCAGAAAACTACCTTCAGTGCCTTGACCTTGCTTTTTTTTCCACTATGGTGCACACCTCTACAAGAATTCCTGGAGGGGAAAGTAGTTCACCCAGCTTCATTTGCACTATTAAGTTAGCCAAAACTTGCTTAAGTTTTATGCTTCTCTAAGGACTCTACTTTGGCATTATATATTCATTTATGCACAGACCTATATATAAGCAATAGTAAGGCTGAAGAGCCAAACATTTTAGGGTGAGGAGATGCTTTAATCGATGCTGCCTAAACCAAAGCAACTGGCCCCACATTTTTATGACCTGTGTACAGTCCTACATGATCACTATTGCCCTGTGGCCAAAGGAACTTTGTTTCATTTGATCTCTGAGATGATCAAGTGTTTTCATAACATGCAGCTATTCAAAGTTATGGCTTGTTCTTCACTGTTCAGTGTTAAGCCTGTAAAACAGAACGCATTTTCTCATCGACTCTTCTACCCATCAGCACTTTTCTCACCGTTCAGGTACATAAGCAGGATTTTCAGAAAACCTCCACCACTGAGGTTATCATTTTAGAGATGGTAAACAGACAAAAAGGTCATCATAAGCCATATACCCTGAGTCAATCATACAACTTGAGATGCTGTGGAACTGAGGTTAAAGATATACACCACTTCACAAGTCTAAAGAAAAGCTTGCTTTCGTTACACTTACAGCCTCTGGTGTATAATGTTTGCACAGATTTCCCTGCAGTCTCCTACACCATATATCATTCTCTTCTTTTCTCCCCCCACTGAAAAAGCAGAAATCCCATGAGCAACAGCATCAGACGTCCTGAACTATCCCAAGAGCAAATCCTCTATACAAGCCCTGTAATCTAGGTATGATGACATAATAGAGTATTAAAAGGTTAATGTGTGTTAAATCCAAGCACAGATTTCACAGGCAACATTAATTACCTGATATCCACCACACCAACACCCAAATTCCACTATTTCAGTATTCTAAGCATCAGCCTTTTTTCCCCACTTCCTTTTCCACACCACCATTTAATTTTCCTAACTCTCAGTTTCATCCTGACAGCCAGCCCACATCTGACAGCTTGCTTTTGCCTCCACTCTTCTGACTCACTCCTACGTCCCTACACTATTTTTGCATCTTACAGCTTCCTCCTCTGTGCTAGTGGAGGCAAAGAGGTCACAGCAGATAGTACTAGCGTATCTACCCAGCATGTTAGAAGTCCACAGCAAAGTGACATCTGTACTGCTTCCATGCTCTGAATTACCACACTCAAAAATTAAGTTAGATGCATCACTGTACAGTAGTGTAGGTTTTCTTTAGGTCTTGGTAAATTCTCTTGGATACCAGCTTTTCTCTGAACCACTCTTGTGGTGAATCTGAAAATGTTGGGGAAAAGGAGTTCTGAAAAATCCTAAATAGCCTCTAAAATACTAGAATATTAAAAACACCGATCCATCCAAAGAAGACCTTATCTTTGCTTCTCCCAATCTAAGTATGAAAACATCCAGCTGCCATTCGGCAGCTACAACTGATAGAATGCCCCACCATAGTGGCAAACCCAACCCTGAACAGTGGAAGAAAAAACAAGACAGCATCATCCTTCCTTACAGCTTTTAGCTGAAAACAGTAAGAGAACAGACTTTGTAGAGATCCGAACTTTTGATCAAAGCTACAGACTTCCAGAACAGAGGGAACTCAGTAGGCCAGAACTCTACAGCCTAGAACAAAATTATTTTGATGACAACGTAATTAAGGACTACAGAATCACAACTAATATGGAGAAAGTAAATAGGAATCAGCTGTTACCCTTTCTGCTAGTACAAGGAGTTGAAGTCATTACACAAGACTATTAAGAGTTGAGACCAACAGACATCAAACAACAAAAGCTGCTTTTTTGAAAGCTGGTCGGAATGCCCCGTATCAGCAGAAGCAGAGATGACTTATTACTGAGCTCAGTAGACTGGCTGTTCCTTTTTACACAAATGAGGCACTGGAGCTATGTGATTAACTGAAAGAGTCTTAAAGGCCTTAGGCAGCCCAGATACAGAAAAAAAAATTCTTCCCTGCAAGTCAAATGAATCCTGTAGCATTTTTACTGTGTACTACTCTCATCACCATATATAAGTGACAAAGTGCTCTGGTTCTTGTTTTCTGCAACAGAAAACATGTTGTGTTTTTCATTAGTATTCCAAATAAAGGTACTGATATTCTTACACTCTCAATTTACCATACTTCTTGTAAAACAGGATTCTGTATATCTGAATAAAGAGATATGACTAAGTTTAACAGTCTAGCCTCTCATTCAAGGGGGTTTTTGAAAGTATAGGTATATGAGTTACCACAAGGAGAATTACAGTAAAGCTTATGTGCATCCTCATACTTGAGAGTAAATACAGGGTAGCTTACTTCACTGCAAACATAGTCATTTTCAATGACTGGTGCCACCATACTCAGATGCTCTTTCCAGAGGAACCTGAACCAGATCTCTCTGAAGCAATCCCTTAATATGCAAGCCTCAACAGGCGCTTGTTTAAACTGTTAGCATCTATTCAAGCAGTTAATAAACAGGTCAAACACACAGAAAAAAAGCATGCTGGATTCTGTCGACCAAACTTTGTTTATAACAGCTACAGGAATTATCACCAGTTTACAACAAGCTTGGGTAAAGCTTATCTTATGGCAAAAGTTCATTATGCAACAAAGCTGTATTATCAACGGGCTACTATTCTTTATTAAATTAGCGTTAAATCTTTAGCATACAGTCACTGCCACAAAAGAAGTTTCTTCTACTAGCTACATAGGCTCTTGCCACATTTTTAGTTTTAATAATTAGCTACTGTGCTACTGAAGGAGGCCAAGAAAGAGGGTATTATAG
>VZTM01038923.1:0-31386 GCA_013400555.1 Jacana jacana
ATTTCCTTCCTGAAAACATATTTCATTTCCAGGTGTGCTAAAGCTCTTGGGAAGATTATAATTACCTTCAATGGTTTTCAAGGCCCTGGGATAACAGAGAACTCCTCTATTAGCAGGTGTGAAAGACTGCTCCCATCTTATTTACTCCCATTTTACAGAACAGTTAATAACTTGGGGCATAATCAAACATAATTTTTCCTAATTTTACACTTGAATCTAATTCCACAGACTTAAGTGGAGCAGATCTTGATCTACGTTGCTGTGAAGGAAGCTATAGAACACAAATTTCCAGAATTTTTACAAGGTTTTTTGCTTATGTTTCTACTACTTATTTTCTTCTAGCTATTCTTACAATATTTTTTTTAATTTTAAAGTTATAAGTATCTCATAAAGAATTTATGAGAACATTAAATACATACTTCTACCTTATTGTTTTTAGAAGACGCAAACGTGCTTAAAATAAGTTTTCTTTCTAATTGGCAGTGCTTTCTAAATATGATTCTTCAACAAGTCCTTAAGTCTGATTAGCCAAAAGGTTTAAAAAAAGTGTTCAGAACTAAGCTTTTCTGAATTGTAATGTAGTGTCCAAGCATTACAAGTAATCGAAGCACTTTCCGTTTCAATGGGTCTCTATGCTTTCTCTGCTGGCATTATTGCTGGGGGAACAGTGTCCAGGGTACTCATCCTGGAGGTTCTCACTTGGCCACACCTCCACTGACTTCAGGGAAGGAGACTCTGTGTGCACCCCCTATGGGCATAATTTGGCCTGTTTGAGAAATGTCCTATCAACCTATCTGTATGTGTGTGCGTACTTTTATTTTTTGCACGAGCAGATGTCTTCAGTCCCACATAAACCCAGAAAAGTTGATTTTTTTGGTTCAAAGCATTCCTGGGACACGTTTTTCCAGCTCTGCAAATCAAGACTTATCTGCTTGCTTGAACAGGAAGAATAATGCTTTCTAGAAAGGAGGTGGGGGTTTGATAACTATTTTAGTATCTCAGTTTGGAAGAAGGTGGGCCAAATTCACAGCTTTTCGAGTTTCTGAGGTTCTAAAGAACTGCTGGTTACTGCAGAGCAAACACCTTTCTTCAGCACAGAAACCCGAGTGGCCTATTCTGCCCCTGTAATTTCCTCCTAGTATTTCTCATCGTCCATCTTCTTCTGTTCTGCATCTCTTCTTCTAGTCTGTTACTGTTTATTTTAATTTTCTCCTCATAGGAATAGCATCTTTGCTTTTTCTTCCTAGTGCTATTTTTATTACTGAAATAGCCTCCCAGTTTGGAGGTTTTGCTCATGATTAGGTGTTGTAAGCATGCACTTTTCTAAACTGTTGTCCAAGTTCTGACAGTATGCATGTCTTAAAATGGACCAGTTGTAATTCCCACAGAAAAATTCTAAATTATCGTTTTCTTAGTTTATTTTCTGCAGTTTCAACAAATCTAATTCAATTTACATCTTATCAGTATTTGACAGCATCTATTTTTCTAACTTTTTTACATGCCTATCCCTACTAAAGGTGCTAAGGAGAGGAACGTTTTAAGTTAATATTTTTTAAGAATTCTGAGAACGGGCAAGTACTTATTATACACAGTGCATATACTAAATTTTACACACACACTCTTTTAGGAGCTTTGTAACAATAAATGCCACTTTCTGACTAATGTCAGAAATGGGATTAACAGCACTGAGACGATTACCAATTCATCCATGTAATATTAACGTGTAGATAGGACCACAGAACAGCTTTTCCCTTCCTTCTAACTAACATTTACATAAAGGAAGACTAATTCCCTCCCTCAGGTTTCCCTTTTCTCTCTAACAACTCCAAAACTTACAGTATTTTATTTAAAGCCCTGTTTTCTTGAACACTGAACAGTCTTTTTGCTGTTCTCTTACCGTTGTCTGTCAGGTCCAAATTCTTATTCAAATGTAGTCCCAGAGCTGGGCAGAATACTTGTGATGCGTGCACTGGAAAGGTTATGCCCCGTTTGATTGACAAACGCACATTTTAGATCCCAGTAGCATGTCAGGCTTTCTGAAAACACAACATTGTCACACTGAAACCTGCTTACAGGTCTTTTCTGCACAACCAGTACTTTTGAGGCAATGCCAATTCACAGTGTAAGAATTCATTACAGATCTATGCTAGGGGAAACTTTAAAATTGAACCACGGGTGATTTGTTGAGGCTTTTTTTTAGCTGATTTCTCCAGTCTGTCAGAATTCTTTTACATTTGAACCCACCTACAACTGGGCTGCCACCCTGACAAAATGGGTGGAATCTGCAAAGTGAATGTGACTATTCTCTGCTATCAATCAGCTCATTAAAAATATATATATTAATAGTCCAAGGCTCAGAACAGACTTCTTAAGAATTATTGTTATATTATTCCAGTTTGATAATGCGCAATACTAAGTGTCCTTTGAGTATGCTTCTCCAGTGTATTTTTTAGTTCTTTCCATTGGGTTGTATTTTCTTATCTTGCTATGAATACAATCTGCAACATCATCAAAAGCCTTATGGAAGTCAAGATACATAGCACTTTTATAAGCTACCGCAGAAAGAAACTAGAAAGATTTAACATAATTTGGTCCAGATGAATCTGTATTGGCACATACTCATGTCCTAGGTAGCATCTATGTGAATAATTTGATTAATTATTCCAGTGTTGTACTGGAACTTGAAGATGAGCAAAATCTAACTGTGATGATCTTACTTTCTTAATCTAAAATAAAACAGTCTACAGCTGCAATTTTCCAGAACTCCTAAGAGCTCTTACATGTTCCTGCTTTAGATAATTTTACCATTTACATTAAGTATCTCACATTAAATAGTACCATTCGAAAACATCTAAAATATCGAAGTCCATTTTACCTATCCTTTTTCCTATTTCCACCTTTCAATCTTTGCCCCACCTCTTTTTGATGTTGACAGTGTGAACTACTCAATCAAGTTGACCTCTGAAGTGTGACTTATGTTTGATTCTAATTCATTATTCATACTTGTTATTTATAACTAAGAATTTTATCTTTGATTAGAACTTTGACCCATGAATTATACCGACTAAATAAACAGGATCAATGTGCATATGGCACTATTTAATGTCAATATTTGATACTTAAAATACCAGTGTTCTCCTAATTTTAACTTACTGAATGGGGGAAAAGAATAACTTTTGGGGAAACGCAATGATGTACTTTGGAACGGACTCCATTTGAAACTAGCTTTTAGGTATATTCTTTGGGCACTTAGCAGTCTGAAAAAAATATTCTGATCACCTTTTTCCAAGAGACTTAGAAAAATATCATCTGCACTTAACACAGTCTTTATACATTTTATTAAACCGCTAGAAAGAAGAATCTCACCGGTCCTTTTACCTGCTTAAAATATTCTGCACCTGCTTTGGCTGGTACTGCCAAGAAAGATTCAGCAGAGAATTTTCCATCGTTTTTATTCAAGCTGCAAATGAAATTCATAAATAATAAAAACTTATTTAAATCTGAACTTTTTTACCAGTCCTGCAATTCCTTCAGAAAATATTTTATTAATCAATTTGCGCGTTAGCTTTGAGTCTCCAGTCAGATTTCTCTTATCGTCTCATTTCTCCTATGTTAATGTACTGCACCCTTGACAATACCATTTTTGAAAAATACTGGTAACTTTTAGTGAACTCAATGCTCTCACATCTATTTAAGAAGCAGTCCTTCAAAAAAACACACTCCAGTTTTGGTAAAAATATTTTCTGATCTAATAAGGGCTGTCTGATATCTTTTATGATTTTTCACTGTAATTGATAGTATGTCTTTTGAAAACTAAAATATGGTAAATTGCTTTTTCTTTCTACAACCATCAGATTTTCTCTGCAAGCTATTCTAGGGAAGTAGTGAAGCATAATAATTCATGACTTCTTCTGCAACTATGCTAACTATTCATTCAGCTCACTGAATGGAAAGGTACACCTAGACTGCACATACTACAAAGCTGCTACAGCTGCTACCCTGCTAGGGGCGGTCTCCTGAGAAGGAACAATCACGTGAAGACAACTGTTCATTTTAGGGTTGGACTTCTCCAAACTTGCCTAGGTTCTGATAAAACCTCCTCGAGCCATTCTTCAGAATACAGAATGGAACAAGGAAAAAAACAGATTAAAAATATTTTCACGTGGAATGGAAAGTAGCCTTTAATCCAGCAAAGACTGGATCAAGGTGCAAACTCAGCACTGATCCAAGGCAAACCGTGAGAACTCTGCTGCTTCCTTTTTCTGGTGCAGTTCAAATTTAAACTTGATAAAACTCTGCTGAGGGTAGTGACATTAAAGCAGAAATTTGTTCCAGTACTTCCAGTCTCCTTGAGAGAGTAAAACATTTCTCAAATGGCTAATCTATTTGAATTAAGTTAGGTGAACCTAACATTCATTTCAAAATCTTTTGTTCCTTCTCTTGTCAGCCTTGCAATACAGGGAGTGTAACTCTTGTCTTCTGGGAGCTGTTGCTATCAATGTAATTTAGATCAGCCTAGGTGACTGTTGTTAAAATGCATAAATGAAGCTCAGCTGGCTTCAGGATTAAGGAATCAGAGCATTCCTTTTACCAGTTTGCCTCTTTTTCTTTCCCTATTATCTTGTAAAAATCTAATTTTAAAGCACCAAATGTAATAGCTTTTATAATTTCTTTTTTATGACTATTCCACAACCTCCACAGCTTCTCACTCTACATTTTATGTATTTTCATAAATTCTCCTTTCCTCCGCTGTTTATGCTTCAAAGTTATGCTCAAAAGTCTCTCCCATTTTGTGCTAAATCCCTTCAAGCACTGAATTTAAATGTTTCTTCATAACTCTAGCCCCATTTTTTAACTTGGAAAGCCATATTTAATTTGTAGGTATGACAAGCAGCTTGCTGTGTGCATCATCATTTCTTGTAACTTATTTATATTGGATTTCAGAGTATTGTAACAGCATCAGTTACAGCAGGTTCACAGACTGCTCACAGAAGCAGGTGAGCCGTGGGCAGAAGGCCTCTCCTACTGTTTCTGCCACCAGCATGGTAATCTCCAGCAGAGCAGACTGCTACGTATTCACTCTAAGCTGCTGGAGCAAGATGCCCTGGAATTAATTTGTCAAAGTCCATTTAGAGATGATAAGCACAAGATTAATACTTCTGCGTATAACAAGTGGGAGGACAGCGTCTGTGATGCTTTGGAGAACTGGTTAATGATGACAAACAAAAAAATTAAAGTGTCGTTAAAGCACTACGCAAAGAACTTTCCAAATAAAGCAGAAATGGTTCTGAGTCAGGAAACTATCTGGAATTAAGCAAAGTCTTTAATTTATCCAAGCAATTAATTTAAGCTGACATAATTAAAACCTTTTGTGTTTGAGAAATTACTTTGCTCAGATGGTCATATTTAAAAGTGTTCCTACAGCACAGGTTTAAAAGAGGAGAACTTCCTTGGAAAGATTTAGAGCTAGCTCTTTAGCTCTGACAGACTGGAACAGTTCCATTATTGCCTGTGGAGTTAGCTGGATTTATACCTGGCGAGGTTAGGACCAACAGTGTCTAACTCATCATTTTCCACAAAAAAAATGTGAATTGTAGTCCCTGTCTTTTCCCACATTCCCTTTTTCATATCTGTACTATATGATTTCAAAATGTTATTTATTTTGATTGAATTATGTGTTGCTTTTTATTAAATCAATGAATTCTTTTTACATGCCTTTTAAAAATCTTTTCGGAAATAGAAACATTAGAGACCAGTAATTGTAAAAACTAAAAAAATAAAACTACTTTTGTCAGCTGTTATATGCGAGAAATGTCATGAAGCATTTTCTTTTAATGCAACACCATTTTATGCTTCTGAATCAAGTTTAGGTTCTTCTCATCATATTGCTCATAATTTTTAGCTGCTCAGATTCCTGTCATTTTTGGGAGAGAACTTTGTAATGATAAAAAGCTGTTCCAGGTAGGGAAACATCTGAGGGTCTGATTAGGCTACTAAATGACTAGTTTATTTACACTTCATAAAACACCAAAACCCACATCTTGTATAAATGTTGGAGCATATGAAATAAATAGCTTTTTGCTTATAATATACTTTAGTCTACGCATTGCACATAGCTATAGTTTGAAGTAAACATAATAGAATTTCTATTTTAAATGTCTAAAGTAATCTGTGGTGGGAAATTTCAATATTGGAAATAATGTTTTACTTTAAGTAGTTTCTTCCAAAACTGGAAACAATGAACCTCTTACTGATATGAACTTTACTTTTATAAACAAAACTAGATAAATCAATATAGACAAGCCATTTTGCAAGTATGGAAATGATAATGCCATACCATTTACTTTACAAAGATTTGCAATCCAAAAGAGTGCGTGCACAATAAAGAAGGGAAAAGTTAAGCTAGATACAAAGAAATAAACACACATGATATTTAATTAAAATAAATATATAACAAAAAAATTAGTGCCCAGCATATAAATGCATACCTCAATGTATCAGGGTTTTTTCTTTCTTTCTTACAACCATTAGCAGAATTTTATTATCTAAAGTGATCAAATCATTTAATGATATAGCTGTGTCTGAGGATATTGAAATATATGGATAAAAAGATTCTCCTCTAATCCCTGAAAACCTGACATGAACTACCTTTAGGAATGAAAGTAATGTCTGTTTATAACAGCCAGCAGGAGATAGAAAATTGATTAAATACATTTCAGGGCTTCAGTGATTCTTAATCCCTCTCAGCTGAGTTTTAAATGGGTCTGTCTATAGAAAGCAGTCTTTTAAGTGGGTATTTTTTGTTTGTTTCTTTTGTTTTGTTTCTCTTTCAGCACACCAATTATCTGAGAAATAATTACATAATTTACAATGCGTTGCATGGTTTTTTCCCCATCAAAAAATCTGCTTCATTGAAATCTATTGTTCAAACAGCAATTCAATACTTACTCCACTGCTTGATAATCAAACATATTTATTATCACATTCTAGTCCAGACAAATGTTAGAGATTCATCTTTCTTGTCTTCAGTTCATTAGCAATAAGTTTGGATCTTACAGCTGTTAATGGTGCGTATGTCTTTAAATAGTCTTCAGGTATGCTTTGCTATCAAAACATCCTTCTCACTGGCAAGTCTTGGAGTTCCTTAATTTTTGAATACACATGTCAAATTGGATTTCTGACCTTGGGAGAATTCCTCTCTAGCAAAGATGATCCATTACACGCTATGAAAAAGAAAGATGTGACCCTAGTCCTCTCCTCACTTACAGGGTAAATTTCTAAGAAGTGCTTCCATCAGGTCTCTGGGACCATCTTAGCACGTAACTGCCAGGTGGGCCAGCTGGCTGGAGATAAGAAAGCTGCATCTACTTGGCTGCCAGCAAGATCTCAGGAGGAAAGTGCAGGCCAATTGTACCACATGAAAATTCAGGCCAGTTTTGTGGGTTATCCCTGGATATCAAACCAGCAAGTGGTGTACAGCATTACTAGCAAGTCAGTGAGCTATGCCAGATTTTAAATGACTGGAGAAGGGAAAGGGGGGCCTTTTTTGGATTGAGAATCTGAAAAAAATATCCTCACAGTGGAGCTATTCCACGTTGACCAATTTCTGTGGTTTCAGTTTACCCAGAGTGAGAGTTTATACATAATTCCATGTAAATAAGAGTTGAAAAATAATCTTGTTTACCAATGTTCTTCACTACTGCTCAGCCAATAAATGGATAACATGCCATACGTGAACTTTACCCAGCCCTTTCCACATACAGGATGGATTACAATAGAATCCTATGTACAAAAAACATGTCTTTTAGGTTTACTAATAGAGTTTTTGAGCTGACTTTCAGGTACATTGTGATATTTAATCAAATATCAACCTGTGAACGATTAGGGAAAAAACCTGCAGTATGTAAATTGAAGAAACTGACATAAGACCTATAGCTTCAAGCATTCTACTGAAATTTCTACAGTGTAGCAGTATTTGATTTACTTCAGCTGTCCAGTTGAAATTGGTGAAAAAGACAGTTTTTATTAAATTCTGTTTAAAATCCTTCAAAGAATATCAGACTCCCAAAAATATGAAAAAATCCTTTTCAAAAGATAAAGAGAATAATAATTACAACGGTAACTGATCTACTACATTCTGGAACATCCTGCTCCTTAAGGTGCTTGCAATCCCATGCTCTGTATTCCTGACTGTAGAATCATAAAAAAAAAAAAAGGATTTAGCCAAAGATTTAGGGGGGAGAAGCCTAAACCTTTGTACTGCAAATGTAAAACATTAATTAACTGCAATAACTACATAGATTCAATACCTAGACTTTTCAAAGGAGGTTTTTAGCTTTAATGGGCAATTTGAAGGAAGTTCAAAGTGCGATAATTCACATTCATGTTTCATATTCAATATTTTTTATAGTTTATATTATAAACAGTTCATACAGGTGGTATAAGAGAGGAATGTGAAAATACCAAGTCACCTTCTGGTTGAGCCTGGCTTGCAGTCAAAATTTCCTTTCTTATCCCTCTATCCCAACTTTCATTATTGTGTAAAATTTTTGTGTTCTGAAGATGTCGTACAGTCAAAGGGCCCACAGAAGTGAGATGTTTGGACCCATCAGTACAAAGTACTACACATCCATGGTGCACCTTCAGCATCATATGCCATTTTTACAGAAACTGTTCCTTTTACGAGAAAATATTTGAAAAAACTAAGTATATTTCTTCAAAGTATTTAGATACGAATGCAACAGAGCATTAATAGAAATTAGCATAATTCTGTAGACTTGGAGGATGTTAAATGAGAAAGGAAACTAAACATTTGGACCTATCCATAGCTTTGAAAAATTTATACAAATGAATATAGATCAGTATTTTCTAGGGAATTTTCTAAGGAATTTCTAAGGTCAGGTTATCCATGAAAAAAATCAAATCCCTTTACCTTCTGCTGAAGAATTTATTCAAAAGATTTAGTCTCTTCATGCTTCTTATTTGGAAATAATGAGACGTAATGCCTCATAAATTATAAAATAAGCATGGGTTTTGAAGTGACATGACTTATGAAATGCTTGTAAACTGTCAAACCCCACTCATTCTATTCATTTACAAGCAAAAAAACCCCAAACTTTTTATCTTATCTTCAGGAATCATTTATGAATACAGCATTTTGAGCCTATGTAGAGACAGAATTTTGTAGACTGAGGCAAAGACTAAAGGTCCTGTAGTTCTTAGCTATTAACATCATCTACTTTAGCCCTTCAGTCCAAAATTTCCAGATGTTCACAAACCGTGTCAGACTGCTCAAACCCCTTATGTCCTGAACAGATGGTAGAGTCTAAAAGTCTAGTGTGTGCAGAGAAGCGTGTCGGAGTGCTCCATCCTGCCACGTGTCCACCCTTGTGCTGCGGGGAGCAGGCTCTGTGAGCTAGCTGGAGCCACTTGAGCCCCTTCAGTTTCACAGAAGATTATTAGTAGAGTCAATCTGTGATCAGGATGTGTTGGGTTCACTGTGTCCGCTCTGGCTATTTGCCCTGTACAGGTGCAGCAGTTCCGGAATGTCTCCACAAGTCATTACATGCAGGATTTCCCAGATAAGAGCATGGAAGCTGTCAGCACACAGCCTCCCAGCACATCACATGGCACTGGGGGTCTGTGCCACTGTTTGAGGCAGAGGTTTTCTACGCATTAGTATTTCCACTTTGATCTCTCATTTTCTGTCTCTGAAAATACAGCGCTGAGGACTTCATCCATATGGAGACAAGCAGATATTTTATTGCCGTTATCTCCTGAAAGAGTTGGGCTATTGCAAGAGCATACTGAGCTTAAAAAAGCTGAAAGCAAATCCAAAAGCAACCGGATAAATTAAAACAGAAGTGAGAGTAGTCATATTTAAATTTTATGGATAGTTAAGAATAAATTGTTCTGAGCAGAGGTCTGAGTAGAAAACCAAACTTTCAGCCTGGATACCAAAAAGAGCCAAGTCAGCTTAAAGAGGCTATGCTGCAACCAAAGCCTAAATCCAAAGACCACTCTGAATAGTTTTAGAACTGGAGGCAGTGATAACGTCTTAAGAGCCTATGGATACTGAAAAGATAAATATTGGCTTAGGTCGGTTGTGTTTTGACTGTTCCTGCTAAAATGTTTTCAAGTGGAGTACCAGCATCTTGAACTTTGCATTGCACACTGCTCAGAGCTAGCAGCACATTTTCCCTATCCTGCAAAGCTTTACGTTTTGACCAGGTTTCAGCTGATGAAAAGATGTAATTATTGTGGCTATCCTAGAGCAGACGGCCATGATGACAGGTGAATTTTGCAGATGTGGTACACACAGATAGCAAGGATGCATGGAATAGACACAATGTGCCCACTTCTTTGTACGGGACTGCTTATGAAGAAGTCCACCACAATTAATGTATATGCTACTTACAACAAAGAAGCCTAATATGCCAACTCCAGAAGGTGAAGAAAGGCTACAACAAAAAGCACTGGCAGCTCAACCGGAAATTAGACTGTCTAAGGTTGAGCTGCTCTTCGAACTGTGGTCTCCAGAACTACAGAAACTATTTGTGTGCCTATTTTGTCTAAATAAATTTCAGGGACACCTTACCAGAATCTGTAAAAGAAGGCTGATGAAAAGGCCAAAGCATGTGGTATTATGAGTATATTTATTATTCAGACATAAAAACTTACTCTTATTGCAAAACTGCTACATTTGTTTCTACAGAGTTATCAGTATAGAAATTCTAATGTTATCTTGATCTTTGTTTTAAATAAGACCATTCTCTTTAAAAAAACCCCAACTATATATAACTATGTTTCTTTTTCAGGTTAATTTCAAGCTACTGTTCAACAGATTACTGAGAACAATATAGTCACATTATTAAAACTCTTATTAATTATTTCTGTAGGAATTATAAGCTTAGAGCCAGTTACCTAGTTTAACACATTTCTCTTTTCTGTGCCATCAAAGAATATTATGAAAAGTACCACTTCTAGGCTGTGTGGATCTCTGGAAATGAGCATGATTTAATATGGTGGAAATTAAGTCTATGTGGTATTACCATCTACAAGTTCAGAAACAACAGTGCGCCCATGAGTAATAAAGATAGTCACTCAAGCCCTGTAGAGATGCAAATATTCATAATGCTGAGGAAGTAAATGTTTCTGACAATGAGGTATGCAGTTGCCTTGAATGGTACAATCACGCCAGTTGTCTTCTTACTACTGTTTGTTCTGCATGAGAATCATACTGGCTTTTCCCCACTCATCAGAGGCTCAGCTGGCGTAGGTTCATTACCTTACTAACATACTTCCAGGTTACACGTCCTCACTTTTCTGGCCTCTTTTTATGGCAGTGAAACTGCTCCTGACTTACACTATATGAGAGAAGGCAAAAGAAGCACATCACATGCAACTTACTGGTTTACTACATAATTCATAATCTCATGACAGTGTTTTTTTGTGTATTTTGTATTACCCTCTTTCAGACTGTTCTTTTACCATACCATAAGAAAGAAATAAACGTGCAATCACGAAAAATATTCCTAGTAGTATTTTTAACTGGATAGAAAATTGCTTGCTCACCTGCTAGCAGGACTGTGCTAAGCCTCCAAACAGACTTTCAAGTAATTTAACAGGAAAAGGCAACATGTATATACATGCCTTTTCCCTTTTCATTTCCAAAGTAGTTCAAGCAATATCTGAATCAAGATTTGCTTTAGCGAGTTCCTGTTTGCTTTCTATTCTCTATCAGAAAATTACTATTTAGCTGTACACATCCCACTGGGTTCTTTTGTCAACGAAGTATGTCACTACAAAGGAAGAAAAACATGCAAGCCAATGGAAGGAAGTACCCAGATGACAAAATGATTTCAAAAGCACAGATTCAATACATGTAAACACAAATAGAAAATATTCCCCTGAAAACCTCCTGGAATTGGAGGCCAATCACCTCCTGGACCTGGAGTCTTGCAGTACTGTCATATCATAGAAAACAAACAAATTAATAACCCACACCCCACTGCCCAAAACAAAATAAAACTTTACACAAAATTGTGTGAATATCTTGCATACACGGGACATCATATGATTTTAATGTAGTATTTGGAGGAAGGAGATGAAGTCAGACTTTAACAAATCTTAAGCATTAGGAGGCATTCTGCAAGTGTAACAAAACGGCACACTGTGTGTGGAAGAATCATTAGTATGACCAGATTTAAATATGCCAGCATAATTGATAAACCTTCCTCTCAAATACTATCTTCCTCCTGCAAGAGAAGATGTGGAAGTTTCTTTTTTTAAACTTTCTTAACTCTTTTTTTTTTCCCTTTAGCCATTTGAATTTGGTATCTAGTGCTTTCATATATTTGTGTGTGTACAAATGTGTGCATATATATCAATATAAATACAGCTTTTATATATATCTTTATATATAATTGTATTTAATTTCATCCCCTATTGTGTTAACACTAATCGGTCATGCTAATCTAATATTGCATGAATAGAAAATGAACTCCAGACTGAAATATAAGCTGTAATGTTCTGTGTGGTTAGAGCTTCTGCTTCATAACCTGCAAAGCCCAACTGAGGGATGCAACACACAACTGAATAAGCACAGAAGAAAATGGTTCACGAAGGAAATTAGCAACGTTGTGGAATGCAACTTATTACTGTAAATGGCTCACACTGTAATCTCATTGGGTCATTGGGATATCTGTTACTTCCAACACTGGAGCTGCAAGGAAGTGCCTTCTTTTTTTAAGAAATCTGATCTGAAATCTGAGTCAGACAGAGCATCCTTTCCTGAAACAAGGGTTGCTTGAGTACTATGAATTATCTGCTGAACTGAGGGTGCCACCAAGCTCGCGCAGGACCTCTCAGGTACATTCAGCATGGTGATTTTACTTGTAGATTCCCATGCCCCTGGACTCTGGCATAACCAAAGGCTGTTCTTACACTGCCCCTGGGTCCCTCCAGTGTCCGCCACCCAAAAGACTCTGACGCTAACGCAAAAATGCCAAATTGTCAAGGGCCTAATGAATCTGTGATTCTGTGATAGGAAAAGCTTGAATGCTTAGAGGCAGAATCTTTTTTTCCATTGCATATTTTGCAGCCAGAAATGTCCCCCAATAAAGACTGTCCTTTGCCACTAACCAGAAGAACAGTCCCCTAATACTGCCTCAATTAGAAAAAGACACTGTATCGCTATATGTGCCATTGTATCACTCAATTGCTGTTAAATGGCTGTCATACAGCATAACAGTTGACAACCACAGACTGGTACACCGTGTGGCAGCTTGCATTGCAGCTACTCAATGTACACTTGGCTCCAGACAATGCTTATCATCAGTCACTTGCTTCCACAATCACAAAAACTGATTTCCTTCTCACTAGTGCAGGCTGGGAAAGATAATTTTTCCTCTCTGGAGATTCAAATTCTGAAGTATATGTGGTAGTATGCAAGTGCCAGGAGAAAGACTGGCATTTGTTTATTCCATTTTATATTACTATTACATATCACTAGTTATTTTTATTACTGTTCTGTATTATTACTGTATAATAATATACAACAGTATATTATTCCTACATTAATATTATGTACTACATCTATTTTTATTGCATATTTTAGATTCCAATATATGTTCAGAAACACAGGTAAGTACTGCTAAGATGAAATAGAATACAATACTTCAATTACTAAAACAGATACTATTACCTTTAAAAGACTTTATTTCTTTATAAAAATAATTTCACAGGTACATTTCAAAGCCATGGTGTGCAAGAAGCTTTCAGGCTCCACCTGCTGTACCTGAGATTCATTTCTGAATTGTTTTGAGACTTGGTACTGTGTAGCATATCTGTGCTAAAAATGACAAACATCATAAAAGAACTGTCCACCCAGGGCTATAAAATAGAGAATACCAGTGGCCCTGGATGTTTCTGAACTGCAGTTTACTGAAGACTGGAAGGAGTATTCATGGAAGGTATCATAAGATCCTGGTCCTCTTATATTCTTAGTTGTCTCCACTCCCTGTTTCTGGAGATAAAGCAGTCCTTGGCAAACCTGTCTCAGCTAACCAAGTATGGCCACCCTTAGGTTCTTCTGGCCTTATCATGATGATCAATGATGGTGCTTGTTACAAACTGTGGATGAGAGGCTGTGTCCCAAAGAAGCAAACGAGAAAGCCATGAGCAAACAGCTAATTTTGTTTTCTGACATTGCCAACAGATGCTGGGTTTCCTTCCACTTTTACTTTTCATTTCACAGTTTTGTTGAAAGAAGCAAGGAGTAGGCATCACAGCTGACTCTTAAAGATTAAAGCAAAAAACCACTTTTCCTTGCTTTGCCACCAAGGCTGGCTTCTGTACTAACACCAGCATAATGAATTCCTTTCCTTTACCTGATGTTCTCATTCCTGTCTCCAACCATCTCAAACTGCCAGCCATTTAGCTATGCCGAGAACACTATGTGGCCAAGATAAAAAATCTGATCAGAATAAAAGGTGAAGGTTGGAATCCACACACTGATCAAGTCTGATCTGTGATTTTGCAAACAACTAGGCCTAACCTGTGATTTTGTCAACAACTATGTTAACCACTGCGGGGTTAAGCAAAACAACCAGAGGCTGTAATTTCAGGAGTCGGTATTGCTGCTAAAGCCAGCAGGTAATGAAACTGTCTCTTAAGAAAGACCACTGTACAGACCACGACATTTTCTCTGACAAAAAATTCTAAGAGCTTTGCTGGAATTTTCTTCCTTTTTTTAAAACAACAACAACAGCAAAATAAACCAAAACAGACCAAAAAAAAACCAAAAAACCTGCATTACTGGTTATATTATCAAAGTCTGTCATGAATTCTATTTTCCCACAGGCTTCCAGTGACTCAGGTCAGTATTTCAAACATCAAACCTGGTTAGATTCCTTAGCAGGGCCTAATGAAAGGCTTATGTTAAGAACATTTTATGTTAAGGACATTGAGCCATTCATTCCACCATGACTAGGAAAACGTTGCCTATTTATGTATATTCCCAAACCAGGGGCTGTTATCATCAGTTGAAGTGCAACTGGTTAATCAGATAATCCAGTGCTACGCTGAACTGAGACGATCGAAGTATAAATGAAAAACAGATCTGGCATATTACTTTAGTAGAGGCAAAACATAAACCATATGAATGAACCTTCTATGAAACTTATACCTTCAAGCCATGTTCTTAAACTGCTAGTTGAGTCAATCCCTACAGAATTTAAAATAATTTTTTAAAAAGGCTTCTTTTTATTATGAATGGTTTTCTTATTTAATTATTCCACTTAACATGATACAATACTTTTAGAATTATGATGTTTTAAAATAAAATAAAATAAAAATCCATCTCCTTGCTTCATGATTGTACTGCTAGATGCCAAAATATAGAAACATTTTAGAAAATCAAGCTTAAAATAATACCTTTTAGTGTTTACAGAACTACTTCTGCCTGTATTTACCAGGATTTCTGTGCCCTTGCTAATATTATCAAGCAAGCTAATGGACAAGGATGTGAAATCACGTTTTCTCTGAGCTGCAGCAGTGTGTATCTACTCAATAATTTGTTTAGGCCAGCTTTACTGGCAAGTCCTTCACGTTTTTATCTTCATCCCTAAGGAATATGAAACTGCTTCCACTTTGAAAAACCACTATCAGTTACTCCTGGGTTTGTAACTCTTTTCTGTTTTTCTTATAGGAATCCCAAACTTATTATCAGCTTTTCAAAAGCCAGATGTTCCTGGCAAAGAAGTGTGTTCTCTGAGCCCACTGAGAGTGGGCTGCAGCTGATCGAAGCCATGCTGGGATGTTATAATTTTGTTTTGGCTTGCTTTCCTAGCCAAAAGAACCCTAGGGTCACTAATTGTCCTGATAAACATCTCTTCTGAACCCTTTATTATGAAAGCAAATAAAAAATAAAAAATTACCTACCATCCTAAAGCATAAAATGTGTAACAGTGCTACTGCTCGTTAAACAGAATCACTTTGGTTTGTATCAAACGATTAATCATTAACTACAATTATATAATTATATTATATATGACTGCATATAGATAAACAACAAAGAACATATGGAAAAGACAGGGGAAAGAAGCTTTGTTTTTCACTGTAAATAAGTACTTGTAATGTAAAAATGCAAAATTAGACCATTTCCCAAGTAATCCAGTAACTATAAACTTGTTTACCATACCTTTCCTGAAGGCTTATATCTACAAAATATTTTCAATATAGATACTTTTACACTCTAAAACAAGAATAGCAAATAATAATTATCTGTTTTCAAAAAGCAATATATCTTTTATAGAAAGTAGCACATCTACTATCTAATCAGGGATATATATGTCAGATACGTTTACGTTATGCACACCTATTTCATTTATATTTATAATCCATGGGTCTGCTTTTACATTCGTGTTATGTTACTGCAGCTAGAGGTTCAGGTAGGCTAAATATAAGGAAACAGAATTTATGCATGTTCAATACAGGTGGTATCAGATTTTTCACCCATGTGAATATTAAGCAGGTAAATGTACCCACTTTTTTGTTTACCGCTGTATCAGTGGATATGATTCTACAAGTTTAAATATTAATGCAAGTAAAAAATAAAATGTATCTAGTTAATAATGATGTCGCTCTTTTAATAGTCTCTTTTAATAGATCTGTGAAACTACGACTGTTCCTAGGCCACATGTAGGTACCTTAAAGACATGTATATGTCTTGAAATGAGAAGTCCTGAAGGGGAGCTTAAGATGGTTGTTGCATATCAAGTTAGTCATGTCGTGTCCTTGGCACTTCAAAAATCTTAGGGTAGAACTGCTGTCTTGCAAATGCCAATGCAATAAAGGTAATACTGACCTTCTTCATAAAACACTGCAGCAGAAGTGTGTCAGCATCATGAACGTACCCCAGCGGTGCTCTCCAGTGGTGATTAATACTAAGTCAGGACCCATAACTCTGATGAGCCTTTAATACAGTAAACCAACAGAAGCAGTTAAGGGCATTGTCTGAGAGAAATGGAGAGGAATTTAATCAAGTTGCTAATATACTTTGACCAGGACTCTCAGGTACTCTTAACTGAAAACATAGTCTTAAATGGACTGCGATATTTCAGCTCATGGCTCTTAAGGGGACAGTTACTCTTACTACCCTACAGAAAACAAAGAGCAGTACCTTGGTAAGCATCCATCACTTTTGGAAGGAAAAACAACATTTTGCATTGAGTATTCAGTGTGGGTTACATGCAAGCTATGGCTGTGATCTGGAGGACAGAGGACAGAAAAGCTGTATTCATGAAGACTAATTTAGTTTAGCAAGGTTAATTTCCCTTCCTACAGTCAGTAGTCCATGGAGAATTCTGCACAGGGAATATTCAAGCTACAGCCTCCTCCCTATTGTTAAAAGAGACTTTGCAACTGAACCAGAAAGACTAATAGGGATTGTGCATATAATGCATTGCCTCCTAATATTGGCATCAATGCAATCCTGAAATGCGACAGAATTACAAATCCAGAGCCCTGGTACTCATCTGGACTGCCAACAGTAATAACTGTGCTCGTATATACTTATTAACTAATTGTGCTTGGATCCTAATGCCCAAACATGAAATACTCACATATTACTCCATACTGGCCACTGCGAAAGCGCACAGGGGCCAAGAAAAGAATTCAGATCAGTCAGGAACATTGAACTACATCAAAATAGATTTACGTTGTAAATCTGGTTCTTCACTAATCTGTTCACCATTTCCATAAGAAAATATACTCAGACACATGCAAAATAATGAGCAGTCATTTACTGGTACCGACAATATACCAACAACAGGCAGAGTTAGAAGTACTTTCTAGAGCAGTCCATACCTTTTGTAACATGATGTTATCGATCCCCCTCAGACTGTAAATGTGAAGTGGATTTAGCATAGTTCTATTTCTATTCTTGGGGACATTTTGCTAATTAAAGTGGTACATCTTAATTAAATTCTTTTGTCCTTTCCTCAATTGAGCATGTTGTTGGTCTACATAGAGTACAAATGACTCGTTTCTTACTAAATACAGCATTATCTCAAAAATAATTTTCCATATTAAATTTAAAAAAAAATGTACTGAAGTTAAAAAGTCTCAAAGTCATTGGCAAATTTTTCAGCTAGGATCTACAGTAAGTGATCTCTACTCAAGCAGTCTCTGTGTGATTTCTACAATATTCCAATAGTGTTCTAGAAAGAGTTATTCTCAATGGATTTTACAAAATGACAGGATTAAATTTGTATGAGTTTTTTCACAGAAAATCTAATCTATTTAGTAAGTCAATCCACATGTCTCTACTTTCAGTGAGCAAGGAAAAGGATGCCTGTATTGCAGAAATTTTGCATGTCGACCATATGCCAGGGTCGAATATCTCTGACTAGCTTCTTTTAGATATTCTGTGCATGGGAGTTGTAATGCTTAATATTGGATATGCTTATTTGAAGACATTTGATGTTACACTGTAACTATCACCACACCAATGAGATCCACGTTACCAGTCTCTATAATTGCAGTGCTTGGAAGCTATATGTGAATTGAAGGCAGCTCAAGCCTGACACTCATTTTCAAATTCTCTTCTTAATTTTCTAGTTCTCATACTTTGTGTTGGGCTGAGCCACACACACACTGCTCCCATGCTGGCCTAGCTGACTTGGGGAGGCATCCATATTGGTTTAATGAACTCAAGGAGACACATTTCCAGCCACCAGTTGATCCGCTTAGCTGACAAGCAAAGGCCACCCCTGGTCCCAGTTTTGCACCAGCTGTAGTCACTCACAGCCTACATCCATTCCTGAGCTCCCAGGGCAAGTCGCTCTCACCCAGTTCCTCTGAGCCTTGGGATCATGGCAGAGATCTATCAGTCAAACACACCATAAAGTGAGATATGCCAAAATTAGTTGCTAAGCTAAATACCCATCAAAGAAAAAAAAAAAAAGAAAAAAAGAAAAAAGAAAAGAAAGAGTAGGGTTTTGCCAAACACAATTTCACTTCTTCCTGTTGACATGGAAGATTTTTCTCATCATTTTAAGCACTTCTTTACCGATGTTTGGTAAGTGAAAGGAACAGCACTTGTTCAAGGAACTTAATTATTGTCAGAAAGCAGAAGAGCAGCCTGCTTTACCTGGGGGACAAGAAGGAGCTGAGGTGACCCCAGCACTGGTAGCATCGTATTGAGGGGGTACAGTCTGGCAGAGGAGGACCAGTGCTGGTAAGGACAAAGGGATAAACCAACTCACCTGGGGAGGGCAGCCAGGACCAAACAGGAATAGGGTCAGGACTGGAGACTGGCACTTACTGGCACTCCTGGCAGCATCAACAGCCCCAAGCTCAGCTGAAATAGGGTCCTATGTGCACAGACAGGGCTCAGGAGAACCCAGGGGAGGCTGAGCAGCAAGGCTTGTTGGTGCCCTCAGGACCCGCACAGGTACAATCAAAAAACAGAATGGTTTTGGCGGGAGGGACCTTTAAAGATCATCTGGTCTGGCATCCCTGCCCCATATGGGCAGGGACACCTTCCACTAGACCAGGTTGCTCAAAGTCCCATCCAATCTGGCCTTGAACTTTGCCAATGATGGGGCATCCACAATTTCTCTGTGCAACCTGTGCCACCCTCACAGTAAAATAATTCTTCCTCATGTCCAATTCTAAACCTACCCTCTTTCCTTTTAAAATTATCGCTCCTTGCCCTGTCATTGCAGGCCTTGGCAAAAAGTCTGTCTCCATTTTTCTTATAAGCCCCCTTTATACAGAAGGAACATTATAAGGTCTCCCGGGAGTCTTCTCTTCTCCAGGCTGAACCATCCCAACTCTCTAAGCCCATCCTCATAGGAGAGGTATTCCATCTCTGTGACCATTCTTGTGACCTTTCTCTGGATGCATTCGATGGTCCATGTCTGTCTTGTGCTAGGGATCCCAGAACTGGACGCAGTACTCCAGGTGAGGTTTGATGAGAATGGAATGCAGATTTGAACTGGTCTGATTTAAAGGCTTCTGGAGAACCTTAAAAAAACCAACCCTTCAAAGGTTTCAAGAGGAAAAGTAGAGGTACCTTTGCTCGTTTGAAATCCACAGCTGAGAAGCTCCCATTTACAGAATAATCAGCATTAAGATTTTATTTTATTTTATTTGGCTGGTGTGTCTCTACTTTGCAAAGGATTAATCATCCTTCTGACTGAGAACTGAAGAGAAGATTTATACTCATCAGTCTTATTTTCCTAGAGTTAACTGATTGTAGGCTAAATACACGGGTGGAAGAACTCTTCACCTTTGCTAAAGCATATCAAAGAAGAAAAGTCCAGAACCAGCCAGAACGTGGGAGTGACTCCCTAACTCTGAAGTGGAAGTTCGCTCATCCAAGGAAGAAAAGACCTGAATTTGGTCTCTGCTAAAACAACTCCTATACTTTATATTCAACACTTTTGAATTAAACATAGCAGCTCATCTAGGAGTTTAGGCATCACAGTCCAAATCTTAAGCACCATTTTAAGCCTGAAAGTCCTTTCTTGTACTACCTTATAGTATTTTTCTTCAGGCAGAAGTCATGATGCGAGGAAGAGTTGCTGCTGTAGCAGCAGCACTTTTCTCTAAGCTGCAATTGTGGCTTTGTGTCCAGCTTTTCACTATGCAACTAATGGTGAAGAGACATCTTCTGCAGTA
Organism: Jacana jacana; assembly: GCA_013400555.1. Taxonomy (NCBI): domain Eukaryota; kingdom Metazoa; phylum Chordata; class Aves; order Charadriiformes; family Jacanidae; genus Jacana; species Jacana jacana. Next base: position 20,689 of record VZTM01038923.1, read on the forward strand.
TTTTCCTACTGAAATATACTGGATTCTGCAGTACTCAATGAGAATTTTCTGGTCTTTTCTGAGAAAGGAAGATTTTCAGTTCACACCTTTACAGTTGAAGGGAGATGAAGCCTAGCATGACAAGAAGAAACAGCCTGGGACCACAATGCACAGCCTATTGAAGCAGTGGAAGATAATGGTTTTGTCAACCATTAAGTATGACAAAATTCTGCAAGCACTATACAAGTACAGAGCTTTTCTGACACAGCTAGTCTCACCTCCTCTGAAACAGCTGTTCACTGAATTAAAACTAGACAGAGGTATAAATACTTGACTGATTACACTCTGATAAAAATTCTAAGTTTTGATGAATGTTTTCTATAGATGTACCAGTGAGATAGGTAACTGTTGGCTCTAGTATGTGCTGACTTTTAAGTTTCAAATTGTTTTTAATATTTTTTTTTATGCCATGCAATATGACACATAAAAGCAAAGTATCTGTGAGTGATTTCCTCTCAATTTGCAGTAGGAAAATGAAAGTATAGAATAGGTTGGTAGGACCAGCAGTTTATATTCTGCAAAAAATGAAAGTACATATAAATAATTGTAGAAATGAATTTCATATTAAGTTCAGTGACTCCATAAACCATTGAAATGGCGTGCAGCCTCAGCAAGAAAAAATTCTGCTGAGTAGACTGCTAAGAAAATAGTAGAAATTCTACGAACATGTCATTTAAAATGTATCAAGAGAGAAATGAAACCTGGTTCCTGCTGCCTGTGTAAAACCCTACAGTCTGTGCAGAAACAAAAGATCTTCTGTGTTCAACTACCTTGAATACATAAGGCTAACGAAAAAATATTTTAGTTATGAGCGCTTATCTTCCCACTGTCCATATATTTATTAATTTATAGTAAACAGTATTCCAGTATTGATTCTGCTTCTTTAGAGGCTATAAACTATCAGATTTTGTTTAAAGCATATAATTTCTGCAGGAAGGTTAGACTGCAGTCAAAATGAATGGTATATACATCATCGCTTAATCATGGCTACCCAGGGGTATACAAATCGTTTGCAGATGGGATCCTTATTCTCAACACTGGAATCTGAGAGTAATATCATACATAATGGTATATGTCATATCTCTACTTGGGATTTAAGTTTTCTGTATTACTTGGCCACTTACAAACTTTAGTCCTGTATGTGACTCTACTACAATTAGGAACAAGGACTCACAATAGTAAGAAATACTACCGAAAGCTTCCTTCAATTAAACAGTCTGGTCCAATTCAAAAGTTTAAAATCAACTTCCAATTCTGCAGTATACCAAAGTGATTAATGTGTATCTTGAATTATTTACTTGCATTAAAGGTTTTTCAAAAATCACTCAGATGTCAGTAAAAAAAAAATAAAATATATATATAAGGAAAAAAGCCTCATAAATATGTTAAGGCATGCAGCATTTGAAGCAGGAAAGACAATTGAGCCATTAAAGGCTATATTTCACTATTTCTTTTTATAAAAGTATATATATTCCTAAGTTCCAAAGCCATTTTTCTCTAAAAATTTCCTATGTGGGCTAGACTATGATCACATGCAGTGATCACACATGATTCTCAAAGTGTGCTTCTACCTGTAGCTGATGCCATGAAATCCTCCACAATCAATTAATTTCCCTCCGCTGTAGAAATGCATCAGCATGCCTTGCAGAAGGCCTGTTTGTCAGAGGCAAACAGGTAAATCTCTGGAAGGATTCTGATCTGAAAAGCAAGAAAGTCTAGAGACTCAGCAATCAAGGGTTTTGAAGTGGAGAAATCCTAAGAGTGTCTATTGGTGTTACATGGTACTGTGTCCGAAAGTTTGCAAAGACATATGCTTAAATGTTGTGGGACTCTCAAGTTGCTGGAGGTACATCTGTAATGACTGGCATCATCTGGAATGATTTAATGTGTTGCTTGGCCAGTGACCGTGGATCCCGCTGTGGCAGCAGCTGCTCCCTCTTGTTGAACACATTCTGCAGCTGTGTCTAGGGAAATGCTGATGACACCAGCTCAGCCCCTGCTGCCTGCCTGACCTCATACCTCTGCATTTCTCCTTCCTGATCAATACCAGCACACCTTTACATCTTCACATTCCCACAAATCTCTTTCCTGTTTGTTACTTGTGGCCCATGATGTCCTGGCCTAATGCCTCTTTTAAGTCCTTGATAAGACTGATTGGAGGCAACCAAAGAGGACAGTTCAATCATCTTGGATTATCAAAACTGTTGCTCAGTAATGCCAGCATGGATTAGGTTGCTGGTATGATCAAGTAAAGGAAAACCAAGTTCTGTTTGTCCTTATAGCCCTTTCTTGGTACAGTCTACCCATGTTCTGCAAAATGAAATCAGTAGCCCTGAGACCAGAAGAATAAAGGAAAAAGATGGGTTAAAACAGGAGGAAAAAAGAAAAAAGAAAAAAAAAGAAAAAAAATGGAAAAAAAGAAAGCCTCAAAGAATATGGCCCATCATGAGGATATAGACTTACAAGGATTAGCATGCTAGCAATGGTCTTAGCATGTCCTAGGGCTACAACTTGCCTTTCCTCCAGGATTTTTTATCTGGAGATTGAAAAGGATATCAAAGTCTAGAAGCAAAAAGTCTGTGAATTTGAGGAAAACTATAGTCTCCCGATTCGTACATCATTCTCCGTGTTGTGTTTAGTAAGGAGAATAAGAACCTCCTCATCAGTTTTATCAGTCCCCTCAGACATGACTTGTGTGAGAAAACTACTGACAATCGAACAGAAGATTTCAAACCAAACATCAGAACATTTAAATTTTTTGAGCTAGCTGTGGTTAAGGATTAATTAAAAAATCACTAAAGACTTTATTTTGACAAGTACTAAGTAGTCCTAACAAGCCACACTGAAATAACAATGGGATGGAGCAGTTTAGAAGATCTATTTTCAGATGTGGACCCTCAGACCAGTCTATGACTTGTAGAGCCTTGTGAGATTGCTGTGGATTCCAGTTCTGGGGGTTGCAAGTAGATTGTGCCAACCCTTACCTTCCCCTGGTGCCCTCAGGAAGGTATCTGGAGGGAAAACCTCTCCTGCAATACAAAGCTAAATACTGGATGAACTGTTCAGCATTACCTAAGGTGAGGTACCCCATGGCACATCCATAATAAGGCTTTTAACATGATGACTCAACCAAGGAAAATTTATGGATTGGTGACTTCAGATGTCTACCAGGAAGATAATATCCAAGAAAAGCAGAATGGACTTACTTTGTAAATACAAGCGTTCTGTGCAAGCCTTCCCATGCACATCAGGGTGAATCCATGTTACACTCAGATCTAGTTAAATGCCAAATTTCTGCTAGTTTTCCATCAATGAATTCTCTTACAGGAGTCATCAAAAGGAGAAGCAAGATGGACCAGTGTGAAAGTTTAGAGGTTCCTGTATGACCATCTTATTGCAGTGTATTCTTATTTTATCCTATTTCCTGCTTATGAGAAGCGCCCATATACCTGAGTTCTTAATTTACATATATTTACACACACACACAACCCACCAGTTTAGTACTTTAAAAAAAGGTAAATAATCTTTGAAAAGACTAAACGTATAACTTACCAAAACTCTTTATTATGTAGGTTGTTTGGGTTTTGTTTTCTTAGCAAATTGAGCTAACCTCTCAGGTTGCCTCACTTTCCGAGTTCTTTGGTTTGGGTCTCTAAATTGAGAGCAGATTCAATGGTTTAATTTTTGTGGTAAAAGGCCAAAACTAAAAAGTAAAGAAAGCTGTATTTAGCAAACTGGGGAAAAAATAAAAACAGAAAATAACAATAACAAAAGAGTAAGTTCAAGAACAATTCTTCCCAAAAAAACCTCATTTCTGCCTGCAGGGAAAGACTAGGTGTTAGACAGCAAGGCCAGAGCTTCCCAGACAAAGAAGGAGGGCACAGAACAGATGAGCAGAGCTGAGGGGTTGCGGGTGGCAGGGGGAGATGGCAGGGGGGAGGATGAGCATAGCTGGAAGTGCTTGAGCAGGGTCTCCCCTCAGCACCTGCAAGCTGTGGTTGCCTCAGCAGGGGAGAGAGAAGCTGGGCTCTCCTCTGGAGGTCTCAGGGACTGCAGTGGTTCAAAGCCATCACCTCTGCCAGATAACCAGATAACATTTCAGTTTCCCCATGGCTTCAAAATAGACTCTGAAAGACAAAATAAACCTATGCAAACTAAGCTAAGTCAAGCTCAGCTGCAGCAGGTTTTAAGCAGGGTAATGGGTCTGCAGTTGGTCAGCCAAGAAGTCAAGCAACGGCTCAATTTTAAAGCCACTACCTGCAAAAGCTACCTCTACCTCATGTGCAGATGACCAACAACAATTACTTGCAGCTAAAAAAAGCTATTTGCTGCCTCTGCCATGGCAAACTGTCAGCAACAACAGGGAGCCATAATTCCAGTTATTTCATCTGATAGTCATTAGTTATGATATTTCATTACTGTTATTTAGCTATTCCTGCTACAGATGGTCCCCTAGCTGCAACCTTTACTTGATAACCAGATCAAAACTCACTTCTTTACTTAAAGCCTTTCCTCTGGGCAAGGACCTTTAAGGAGTGGTCATCACACTTAAAAACATCTAAGACAATTAATGCTCCCTTTTGTCAGGAGAAAAGCCCACATCTGAGCTGGACACCCTGTGTGTACCTTAAGACAGACCTTAAGGGGTCTCTTTGCATTGCCTACTGAGGTAACCTAAGCATATTTTCTTCCTCACAATCAACTCTTTTTATGATTTCTTAAAACTGAGACTAGGGTCTTCCTGTTTCCCTGCTTCTCAAGGGCATTATACAAGCAAATACTTTAATAATTTTAATGTACTGACAATATTAATGTGCAGAGTACATAAGTGTAGCTGTGAGAAATGAATATATATCCACCTACATATTTATATGTATCCATACCATATGTATGGTTATGTATACAGAACCATTTATGTGTAACTTGATTTAAAATAGCTATTCTCTCTGGCTACCGGAATTTGTAGCAATTAATTAGCTATAAAGCTCTCTCATGTTTCCAAAAGCATGAGAAATTATGAGCCAGGATGATCTAGACGTCTAGGCCAAAAGTGATAGAGAGAAGAGAAATGCCATTGGCAGGAACTGCATATTAATTTACTTGATACCATGAATGAAATCTCTGCTTTAAAAAAAGAAAATAATTTTTCATATGAGCTACTTAAATTAAAACATGGCTTGGTCAAGTATCAGCAATCAAATGAAAAACTAAGTGTGTGAGGTTTGAGGGCAAGGCATTTTCAAGTGATGAGCTCTATCTACCTTATCACTTTTCTGGGGTGAAAAAGTCACTCAGCACCTCGAGCTCTCTCACACATCACAGAACTTCTCCTTTTGGTGAAGCTCTTGGGCATGGCTGCTGTCACGTGCTATCTCCCTTACCTTTTAAACCCGAATACAAAATAATTAAAGAAGGATCCAAATGGATTTTTCTTAGGTGCAAGTTTCTGTAGAATGCTAAGCTTAGTTAGATCCTCATTTACCATTTGCATGAGCCACACGGAACACAAGCAGTAGAGTGACTGACAACAGTGTAAGCAATACTGTGTGTGGTGAGAAAGGTGCGGTATGGATTTTCACTTTCCTAAACCTGCCACTCATGCATAGATGTAGAGATTTTTTCATGAAGCAGCATTTGAATGTCTGCAAAGTCTACATACGGATCTATACAATTCATAATGTATTTACATTTGAAAAATAGCTCTTAAGTGAACACTATTAATATTTAACTTCCGCATATACACCTACTCGATTTGTAACTTGGCTGCTTTTCTGACAGTCATCTATTTACTCACATTAACACTTCATAGCTCCTTTTCTTTTTCTCCTGTGTGAAGGTGTTGTGAATTGAATACAAACGTTAGGTTCTCTTTTAAAGAAAGCCAGTGCATTGTTAATCCGACACTTTGATCATGGCATTTCTCAGACAGGAGACACAAAGCTTTCCTTACATTTAAAGATAGGTGGACAATTTTTATTAGAATGTTATAAATACATTAGGTTAGCATCAGGATAATAGTTATGTCTGGATTCAATGAGTTAGTATAAAGATAGGAGAGCATGACATAAAACCTTTTTCAGGAAGTTTTTCTCAGCAATACTACACTACACTATACGTCACTTAATGTGTACAATTCAGTGTACAGATATATCCAGTAAATACTTAATACTTTAGGCAGATTACTGCAAATAGATCTATTCATTGTTGGAATGGCTGCCAATTAATTTGTAATTATCACCGACTCAAATTTATTATTATGTACCTCTGATTACAGTATAAATAAAAAATTAAGCTGAATAAATGTGAAAATTTACATAGAAAGAAGGATCAAAATTAGCCTCTAATTAAGGTGGACTTCTGAAGGAAGGAATGTCATCAGTTATATTTTAGTTTACTCTGAAATCTTAATCTGTGCTCTAAGGCTGCATTTGTGGTCAGTTAATATACTCCACTATGTGTCCCAGTACCTGAACCTCTGATTATTCAGACTGGTGTCATATGGTGAGCTGTGCCTGTTTCCTTTTCATAAAAAATGGTGTGCTTTGCATTGGCCAGGTTGGATGTGGCCTAAACAGTATCAGAAACCGGCTGGCACTGCTTGATCAGAAGAAAGAAATGTTTTATCCCAGTAGAAAAAAAACCAAAAAGCCTTAAAAAAAAAGTTTCAACTTTTTTGGCTACATTTCCTATTTTTAAAGTTGACATATCTAGATATTCAAGTGATAGAATTTGCAATTTGGATTTATACAGTGTTTGCTTAACACAGTGAAATACTGTCCTGGATGGCAAAAAAACCCATGATAACAATTAACAGTAATAACATAATTAACTGCTTTCTTGAATTGCAATGCAAACCAGACACGTCTGCTTTATTTGGCAGGGACAAAGTTTAGGAAGGACTTCCAGGGAAAGTTCAGAGTGAAATCTGGAAGTAAAAAGGAACTGAGCTCTTCATCATGTCTACCTGAATAGTGACAGTAACAGGAAACTTCTGTGGGAATCTTTCAGTAAGGAAGAGCCCACCCTTTCCTCTTCTCCTCCCCTCCCCATCTTTAGGTACTTGCTGGATAAAAATCTTATTTACATAGTGATGAAACTGTAGCAGCTCACACCAGAAGAATTATATGTGGATATATGTGAATATATGTGAATTACATTCTCCTGCTTTCCAGCCACCAAAGAATTTTATCATTGTGATCAATTATTACTCAGACTGTCTTTAAACAACTTCAAATTGTATGCCTAAATAGCATCAGAAGCCCTTTAAAGACTATCTGAAAAGATTTAGGTAAATAAGGAGGAATTTTCAAAAATCCAACCTGTAATAAAAGAAACCACCTTCCTAGTTTCCAACAGAAAATATGAAACAGGGATGTGTATTTCACTTTTTCCCCCTCTGTGGGCTTCTAATTTAATTGCAGCAAGGCATCATCCTCCATTCCCAACCCTCTAACCCAGTTGTATTGTGTTCCAAACCAGTCTTTCACTTCAAATGACAAATTGCTTGTTTTACTCCATCAGGATGTAAGGTACCTCAGTAATCATTTCTCCTTGCTTGAGCATAATCTTTATATCTGGGAAAGCGCCCTGAACATTCATTTATGAATGCTCCAATTTGAGGGGGCTGTCTATGTTCTGTTAAAGCTGTCACAAACTGAATGATGAACATAACAGCTGAAGAAAAAGACAGAAAAATGACTGATAGTCTACAGCCCAGCTGCCCAACTATCTTTTTCTTGGATAGGACAATGTTTTTCAATGAACATTTTGCTCTTAACTTAAATATAAATATTTATAATTTCTTAAGTGTCTTAATACAGATGAAGAAACTGAAAGGCAAAGAGATTAAAAGCACTGCTGTAGATCCAATGCTTAGATGCAGACGGTTGAACTATCTTTGTCTACTCTCTGAGCTGACTGCAGTTGAGCCAGCTTTGATCCAAACACATTAGTGTGTGTTGTTGCCCTAGCAGTATTTCAGAAGGCAGGGGTATCTATCATGTTCTTAATCTGTCTCTCTCAAACCTTATCTGCTTTTTGTTCTTAGTACTTAAACCAACAACAATTAGTGCTGAATATATAATACATATGCTGCAGAGATGGTCACCTAAGGGTTGCACATGGCTGCTCTGATAGATGAGGATCATCAGTTTATCTGTTAAAGTTTGCTCCATGTGTATCACAGAGCAAGTTGCATTGTAAGTACCACAAAGGAGATGAAAAACTATCAGCATGTGGACAAAGTGTGTGTTTAGATGAAGTGTCCTGTTTCCTAAAATCTCTTTTATTATGTTTCATATATAGTCTCTGAGAGTAGACAACAAGCCAACAGACAACTGAAAGTACTGCACAATAGACTTAATTTCTGACATGTGCTTTGTTACAGGTTGAAAAACCAAAAGATTTTGATAGTCTAGCTTTTGTCGTCTATGAAAGTAGTTATAGTTTAAGTCCAGCTGTGGTAAAAAAACTGAAAAGAGAGAAGTAACATACCAAAGAAACATCAATATCAAAGCAGTGATGTGACAGGTTTGGCGATGTCCAATGAACATACTTACAGTATTTCAAAAACAGATGGCAATGTAAGTACAGGGATTTTTATGTTAGAAGTGAAGTTTTGAGACCTTTCCACGCGTTTTGATGCTTTTTATGCATTCACAACAAACCATATACCTTCTGGGTAAAATTTCAGAAACAGGTCCCCAGACAATACATCCTAGTCTCATTTCCATGTCCAAGGTACTGCCAGCTGAGCCACTTCTTCTCCCTATTCAAGCAAGGTTGCACCCAGGTTTCTGCTCAGAAGTACATGGGGAAACCTGAGCCTCTTCGAGATTGCATCTGGCCCACGTTTCAACTTTTTTTTTTTTTTCCAACTTTGTAGTCACTTCATCTTCTCTTATGCTTTCTTATTTCTCTTTTAAGTCTGGAGTAAAGCTGTCAAATGCACAATATGGAATGTACAAGCATATTATTCTTCTAGGAATAGGAAATATATTTAAATCACAATAACAAACTGAGCCTTCTCCCTGTTTTCCTCCTCCAGAGGTGCTTGCAGCCCTGACACAGATATCTCAGGTGCTTGGACAGTCTTCAGCCAACACTGAACTCCAAAGCTCAAAGTTCACAAGTCCGCAGTTAATGGGTAAGAGAAGCCTAGTTTCAGTCTAACAGGAAGACACTGACTACACCTGCCATAACTTCAAACTCCTCTCAAATCATCACAGTGCAGTCTTTGCAGTCAGCTCCTTTGGTAGCCTCTCTCTGCATGTATTTTGAAGAAATGCAGGTGTTTGTTTCTATTTTCTGGGTCAGCCAGATGCTCTGCTCACAAAAAAAAAAAGACTCTGAGGTAGTATCTTATGCATGCTAGTACGTTTTGTGATTTTCGATTAATAATTCTCTTTTGTCTTCTAGAGCAGAAAAGGCTTGGGTCTGATCACCTTGAAGTACGAACAGTGTAAGACTGTGTCCACCAATACAAATGAAGACTTTTCAGTGTCATGATACACCCTTGGCAGTGCCAAAGCAGATGTAGTTCTAGTAGTCCATACTAAATGGAAGCAGAATGGGCTGCAGAATTGTGTGGCAGCCAGTGAAGAGACATGTCATTGCCCTGCTTTTCCAGCATGACATGTTATGTGGCCAAAGTCATGCTATCCCTCACCTATATAAAGCACAGCTCAAAAAGCCCGTACGACCATATTGATTACAGGATGTTACAGGATGTTAAGTGTGAAAAGCACCATTACAAGCTCAGTCTGACATCCTGTAATGGCACTGGCTGCCAAACGCTCTACAATGACACCTCCATTATGCTCACACTAGAAAATCTTTGGGGGGAATAATAATTTTTATGTGAAAATTGAGGGGGATGTTCCTTTCCTGTTGATGCCCTTAAAAATTAGTCAACTTCAATGAATCCAAAAAGTCTCCTTCCCTTTCCACTGTTTTGCTTTTCCCCTCACAAAAATACATTGCAGATTTTTTTTTCTATATAATATTCTAATATATTTGTTATTAAGCATGTGTTTGCATAAGAGCAAGAGAAGTAACAACTGTTCTCTTTTCACCCTCTAGGATGCTACAGTTTCAAGAGTGGATTTGAAATTAATGGCTACACAGCGCTGAGCGTAACCGAGAGGAGCCAGGAATCACGACACTGCAGAGGAACACACCTTTGCTTAAGGTGATACTGTTGGCACATTTGCCTTGAATTCCAGGAAGAAAAGGTTGGTCTTTTACACAATAATCTCACTCATTACACTTATAATTCCATACTTTTACTAGAAAACTCAGAAATGATGTCTCTGCTTTTTGTTTTCTTTTTCTTGAGGTTGCTTGGCAATATAAGAACTGCTCTGGGGAAAATTCTGGCTCCAATTAAAAAGCAAACAATAATCCCCTGCCCTCCCCCTCCCCAGACAACACCGCTTCAAATCTCTTTTTCTTCACATCAAATTATTTTGGTCAAGTATTTCACGCTGAAGGATGAATGACTTAATAGACTATTGGGATACTGATACTATGCCATACCAGGATTACAGATTTCTATGCTGATTGTTCCCCGATTTCATACCAATCTAAATGACAAAAGAATCACTTTTACAAACACAGCAGTTGATCTTCAGCAACTGTCCACTGTGCATTCTTTTAGCC
>VZTM01038924.1:877-38869 GCA_013400555.1 Jacana jacana
AAACGTAAAATACCCCCCCCGAATTGTCACTGTATGTGACAGCACAAGAATATCACACAGTATACAAAAATTACATAATGTGAATCTATCTAAACCAAAGAATTGAGAAAGATAAGGTTTTCAAACAGAAAGACTTCAGAAAAAGTTAAAAAAAAATAAAATCACAAAAGCCCAGCCTGACACTAGTTATAAGCAATCGCATCATTCAGTTCTCCTGTAGGTTTACTGGGCAGATCTACCTAAATACAGCACGGAGGGACCACCCCAGAAGGTTCAAGACAGGTTTGTATCTTAACTAGGAGAGCAAAATGCAATGACTTACAGTGCACAGTGATGGTGGTCGAGTCCATCATGCTTTTATCAGTCAGGGAGCACTTGTATTCTCCTGTTGCATTTCGTCTCACATCTGTCATTGAGTAAGTATCTGAGCTTCTTATACCTTCTGTTTCTCCCTGTGGATGGAAAACAAAAACATTTATTGTATGTGATCTGCTAAAAACATTCATTTTTGTTGAGGATTTTATTATAAGGATGGCGAAATACTCCAAAATATGTACAGAGACAGCATCACTGAAATGTAGTTACCCTTTAATAATACTAAGGTTTATTTTCTGCATTACACCAGGCATTTTAAAACCACCTACAATTAAAAGTGTACACTTTTAATTTAATAACTAACTTATTTTAAGAGGACATTAAACCAGAAAATTTGAAAGTTTTCCAGAAAGAAAAAGGGGAGAAAACAAAACACTGAGGCAGTCTATGAATAACAGAGTTGCCGAAGTCAATAGAGCAAAAAGAACCGTATTGCTAAATCTGTACCTGAAGTGATACCCTCAGTTTAGAAGTCGTGAAGTGAAGCGTACTGCATTTTTAAACAGCACAAGCAAACCTTGCTGTATCCACATCATGGTATGGTGTCTGTTAGGGTTTATGCTTCCTTATATGCAGTTATCTACAGAAACCAGTGTTTTGAAATAACCAGCAAGTGTTGCTTTCTGCCCGTCCAGTTCCTCAGTCTTCACCCAATTACAAACGATTGACATAGATCAGCTTTGAAACAAGCACAGAATGAAACCCTAACTTGTATCTCTGAATCCAGAAAGATTTATGATACCTGTAAATCTTCCAAATTCCAGCTCTCCTTGAGAGAAAGGAATAGTATTGGCTAGCAGGGAGACTGAAGAGAACACAGACCGGGGTGTTTAGCTCCCTCACTATGATCATGGAGCAAGGAGAGATGTCATAAACTTTTCCCTGGTGGATAGGTGAGTTCCTGGGATGGCTCACTGAATCTAAACGGCTGTTCCAAGATTAGGGGACTTCAGCTCCTAGTTTCTCTTGCTGCTCCTCAGCAATTTAAGCATGCCAGGAGTCCAAAGTAGATGAGGATTACATTCAAAGGATGATACGCAGTTTTTGAAATATCTGAAAGTGCATGCCACTGCTTTTGGTCGCTTTCAACATCAGATCTGCTCACTACTGTAGTAGGAGCAAAAAAAGGGATATAAAATAGGATGGAGAAGCAGGACACGTGGAGCAGGACTAGGAATTTTAGAACACAAAGCCAAACACAAGCCACAAATCTCTCTGTGGGTTTTACCAATACTAATGGTATAAAAGCCTTTATTTGTCTCAATCTGCATCTTCTACATTTGACAGGTTTGTTCTACACTTTCTCCTGTGCTGTCACACCGGTTCTTTTTTGTGTTATTATGCCACTAAACCATTAATTAATTAAGAAAAGAAATTGCACAAAGATTCATCTGTGGAAGTCCAAAAAAGAGCTGAATTAATTTCCTGTACTTTCAATGCTGGATCTTTGGCTGTTATGACAACAGATGAGGTGATTTTATTCAAGGTGCTAAAACCCTTTTGTCAAAACTGCTTCTTATCAAATTATCTCATGATGGGAAATGAAGCCTAGCAATTTTTAGTAGGTTCAAACCCCCAGAACTTCAGATTGGGGGAACGGGGTGGGGGAAGGAGAGTTTTTTTCCAAAATGTTTTGCCAACTCAGGTGAGGCATTCTCAGAGTCTGATATAATGGATGATGTCTATCTTCTGATTTAGTTGCATCGGATTTCCTTCCTTCATTTGTTATAAAATCACGTAGGCACTGACATGCAGCAAAGGTTGTAGGAAGGGATAATACAGAATATTTCACTACGCAGTGACAGTGATGCAGGACTTACTGGAATGTAAAACAGGAACTCCTGCGGAGGAGGGTTGCCATTTCCCGAGCACTTCAGAGTGATGTTATCACCTTCTTTAATGGTACTACTTTGTGGCAACACTTGAATAGTAACCTTCTCTGTTGGATCTGTGAAAATAACGTACACATTTAATAGCTTCTGCAAAAAAACCACACAGTAACACTATGTATATAATATTAATGGCCAAAGAGTATGCAATTTTATCATAAAGCAGGCGAAGGGATCTGCACGTTTAAATCTTTTCATAAAAAAAAAGATGAAGGCTTTTTTATTTTTGCCAATGAAGTAAGTGCAAAGAAGCCATATGATATAAAACTCATTTTTCTTCAACCAAATACCTGTAACTGAGACAGCACTGATTACAACCATGTCATGTGCTTAACAGAAAAAAACCCTGATCAGAATGAGCAGTTTCATGGTGTGATTTCATTATGAGGGATTAACTTGTCCTCTGTGAAGCTTGCTGTTTGGAGGACTGCAGCAATCAAAAAAACAACTGAAGCTCTCAACGCCTTATGTTAGTACTAGATAATAGTCTTCTTACATTAAAAAGAAAGAAATATGAACTAAGCGACTATGTTCAGCCTATTCTATATGCTGATCACAACTGCCTTTCAGAAAGATGAATTTGGTGAACATAATAGGACCCTTAACGTAGTCAACAGAACTGTAAATGTAACATACTTCTGTCATGTTCAGTGAAGCTGAACTATAACTTACATTTTACTTTGGCAATTTTTTTGTAAGACAAAGACAGAGTATGCTGTAACAGATACTATTCTTTCTAAGAAGACGCCTAAATTTAATTTTTCAAAAACAAAGTAAAATGAACAAAATTACAAGAAATAATATGGGCAGATAACCCTTATTGTTTTAATTTCAACAAATAAATAAAATTCTACCAAAGGTGCCAGGCTTGCATTAAGATATAGTACAATGCACTCTATTAGACACTAAAAAACATCTACACAGCAGAGAAACCCTTGCCTGACAGCTGATTTTGGGTGTTTAGTGAAGGGGTGTCTGCCTTCTGCTATGGGACTTTTCAATAACAAGAGCTGCACTCTGCTGTGGCCTCTTGATGACTGAGAGCTCTACGCTCTACCTCAGCATCTCACTGCTTGTCATAGGAGGAGAGGTACCAGGTTTCAACAAGCCACATCCTCCCTCCTTCAGATGCAACAGCCTTGGCTCCCTTCCATGACCAAACAGCTTCCATCTCAGTACTTTCAATGCTTAAAGCATAGCTTTGCTTGCTTAAGAAAGGGAAGTCCAGCATTGCTGCTGGTGTGGAGTACAACAGATGTGATGTCATAGCAAGCCAGGAATCAGACTGTACCAGTGCTCTTTCACCCTCAAAGTAAAGAATTTTGTCCTCATGTTGAGATGGAACTTCCTGTGTTGTAGCTTGTGTCCATTGTCCCTTGTCCTGTAACTGGGCATCACTGAAAAGAGCTCAACCCCATCTTCTTGACACCTGCCTTTCAGATATTTATAAGCATTGATGAGATACCCGCTCAGTATTTTCTTTTTTCTCCAGTAGCCTTTGCTCATAAGAGAGATACTCTATTCTCTCAATCATCTTTGTAGTCTTCCACTGGACTCTCTCGAGTAGTTCCCTGTCTTTCTTGAACTGGGGTGTCCAGAACTGGACACAGTACTCCAGATCTGGACTCACCAAGGCAACACAGAGGGGGAAGAGGATAACCTCCCTCAATCTGCTGGCCATGCTCGCAGGAGACCATTGGCCTTCTTGATCAACAGGGCACATTGCTGGCTCATAGTCAGCCCGTTGTCCAAGGTCCCTCTCTACAGAGCTGCTTTCCAGCAGATTAGTCCCTAACCCATACCAGTATATGGTGTTATTCCTCCCTAGGTGCAAGACCCTACACTTGTCCTTGTTGGATGTCATCAGTTCCTCACCCCCTCAAGCCTGTCTAGGTCTTGCTGAATAGCAGCACAGCCTTCTGCTGTGCCAGCCACCCCTCCCAGTTTTGTGCCATCAGCAAATTTGCTGAGGGGGCACTCTGCCCTCTCATCCAGGTCATTGATGAAGGTATTGAGGAAGACTGGGCCCAGTACTGACCAATGGGGAACACCACTAGCTACAGACCTCCAACTAGACTCTGTGCCACTGATCCCAACCCTCTGAGCTCAGCCGTTCATCCAGTTCTCAGCCCACCTCACTGTCAACTCATCTAACCCACACTTTCTCATCCTACTGAGGAAGATGTTAAGGAAGACAGTGCCAAAAGCCTCACTGAAGTCCAGGTAGACAATGGCCACTTTGCAATAACATCTGCCAGTTCCCTCAGCACTTGTGGTGCATCTCATCAGGGCCCATGGATCTGTGGTTGTCAAGTGTGCTTAAATGATAAAATACCTTACCCTTCTATCTACTGCAATCAACCAGAAGCAAGATTTTAATTTCATTCTCTAAACTGGAAAAGAAAAATAAAGTAAATAGCAAAAGATTAAACAATTTGTTCTCTAAGCTGAACGGGTCACCCTTCAGAGTTAAGGAAGATTCAACCTGATGACAGGAAGACACAGTGTTCAGTGCAATGCTGAGTGCTGCTAAGCATGAGTAATGTGCTCCCCTGCTTTCACTAATAAACAGCAGCAGGCTGGTAAAGATTTATATTGTCTCTGTGTGGCACATATCCCTGTCCTGTCCTGGCCCAGCCAGTATTACCTTATGCTTTTGTAAATTGCAGACTTGGTATTGGCCACAACTGACATCATTCAGTGTAATTTCAAAAACAATACCAATGCTGGAAGTAGCATGAGTATAAGATGTCTTTAAATCTAATGTTATGTAAAGGATCTTTATCCATAACAAACACGCTTAACAAAAGGACACGATTGGAAAATTTGCCTGACAAATGTTACTTTTTTTTTTTTTTTCCCTCACCCATTAATGCTGAGCAAAACCTAATACTACTGGAGCCTCAATAATTTAGATATCCGAGATACCATTTAACTAGACAGTCCCAGGAGTTCTCTTGCATGACTCACATTACTTTTGGTAGCTTGCTTGCTACAGGAGCCTATGGTTAAGTACTGGTAACTACTGCTTGCTGAGCTAAGTTATCCACTTCCGACTAGCATGCAGCTCAGCAGGAACTAATTCACACTTCTTCATATACTAGGTTATAGTGCCTGCTGCTTCCAGGATGTCAACTAGCTACTAAACGCTTGAGTACCAGAGACTGCACTAATTCAGAGTTAAATAACCAAGTAAAACATATGTTAATTCCTCACTGAAAAATTCTTTAAGAGCATCTTGCACATGCACAGTTCTAAGCATGCTCTCCCCATTTCTTTATACTAAATTGGTAAGTTGCAAGGAATCTCTCACTAGATAATAGAATGAAAAGGAGGTCTTCTTTATGATTCTTTTTCACTTCAGAGATAGAAAACATTATAGTTCTGACAGTCAATCTGAAAAAAAGGCTAGAAAGAATTCCATTTCTTATTCTGTTTCTTAGAGCTTTTTTTCATCTATTGTTCTTCATCTGCATTACATTTGACTCATAAAAAATCACATTTATTGAGAAACTAATTAGGATCACTGAACCAAATTAAAAAACAAAAGCAAATCAGACATGTCATTATCATCAACTAACATCAGTCAAGAAATCCATCTGTTGAAGCTTTGGACATCTATTAATAAAGAGTTTCAAAAATTCATTTGGAGATGCATTTGAGCAGAGTAAGGAACTGAAGTTACAGCAAACCAAAATACTCCGAAAGGAAACAAGGAAAGTGGATAACTCCATACTCTAAAGCCTAACAAAGTTGATACTTCTTGAGTTTTTTTCAGTACTGAAGGGTATGCCTGCCTCTCTCTGTCAGCTAATTAGCCATACAATGATACTATCAGACTCCGAAAAGCTACATGTACTAGACCAGGATAAAAAACCCAATCTAGCAACATGAAATCTTTAATATGAAGTGCATGTGATACCTGGTGCAGTGACTATTCTGCTCTGCTCTGCAGCATTCTTTTTTCTTCCTAATTGCAATTGCACCTAGTATATGCATCATAGACATCTGAAAGAGCCTCATCCTCAACAGGTGAAGTAGCCTAACACATGAAAGTGGCAGGGAAAGGCAGAGCATTTATTGGCAAGTAATAGCAACAAATGCTTTCCAGTCATCACAATTATGTGACATTACCATGACTATCTGCCATTCAACGCACAAGTTATTCATGTTCACAGATGATAGACAAAAACCCCAGTGAAATTTGGTGCCCAACTTCAAACCAAAACCAAACCCTAAAATAATCTCTAGCTTTAAAGAGATGGGATTGAAATCTCTATGTCATTTCAAAGGATAATGCGTACTATTATCCTGGTGGTTTTCTTCTCTGTTAGTTCTGCCCAGTTGTCATTCTGGTAGAAACGGCTGGTGAAAAGGTGACCTTAACTTATTCTGGTTTCTTCAGGTGAAACCAGAAAGGAACTGCTCCAAGGTTTGATTTGATTTGACCAAAGTCAAAAGTGAGCCCCTATTTTTCTGCCCAACACACTTTACACATGAAGAGGTAACTAATTATCTAGGTAGAACGTACCCTACCACTTTGTTTTGAAGACAATGGAGCACACCTGCTGGCTGCAGAAATGCAGTCTGCATTACTAATTCCCTTTGTATATAATTGGATTACAGAGTTGTTACACAGGGTATACTAAGGCCCTTTTAGATGTCTGAACTGTATACTTAGACCCCATCACTCCCAAAGCAGAGATTTCTCTTATAAGCTTAGGCATTACCTGAAGTCTACAGAAAAATAACACCTGACTGGGAATCTTGCGTATCTCCTGCTCCTCTTCATTCTGGTACAACCTGCTGCCTTCTACTGCCCTTCAGAAGTGTCATTTTACAAGACTTGGAAATGCCTCTTCCACCTTCCCTAACTGCTACCACCTTCTCTGGTGTTTCCTTGCCAACTGCCTGGTTTCTTTGCTCAAAGGAGAATTACAATTACCACATCGAGCAGTAACATGGTAAGGGAGTTGCTTTAGGACTTCAGCCAGCTGGAAGTAATTAGTTGCACAAATCCTGTACTACCAATATATCCAATATTCAAACACTACATTTTAAGTGTAAAAATCATAATCTTACAGTTGTAGGGAAGCTACTATATTTTAAGTAAGCTAGACTGCCAACATTAACTGTTTGGTGCTGACTCTGCAAAAATGAAAAACATTTGAGTATATTAAAACCTAAAATGTATATTTATTGCGTATTTCACAAGGTACAGAAAATCACTCTAATCAACCACTCTAACTTCTGTGAAAGTTCTGAAAAGCCCATTTCACTGTAACTTTTTGTGGTTGTCACTTTTCCTTTGTCAATGCAATCTTAATATTCAGTATTCTACTGTTAGAAAGAAATCTCAGGTAAATCTGACTGAAAATTACACAATGGACTTGGACCTGCAAACAGGAAGGCTTTGGAGAAACCATTTTGACAGCCAAGCAGCAACGTCTCTGTAATTTTTTAAACTGTCTCATTTTGTTTTTTTGCCCTGAGATAGACTTTGGATAGCAACAGATGCTTTTAATAACTTACAGTGAACATCAAAGACAACTGGTTCAGACTGTATTGTTTTCTGGCCAGATGGTCCATAGTATGTCACAATGCAAGAAAATTTGGCATTTGCATCTTCCTTTGTTGGCATGTACTGAAGAGATGATGTCATGGTGAAGAGTCCAGTTGATTTGTTCGCACTCTTTTGCAAATTTATGACCACAGCTGAAAAGGAAATACTGTTTCAGTGTCACACAAACAGAATTTACAACCTTTTTCTTACATACTGTTGCCTGCTCTATATTTGTTATCAGGCTGCAAACATGCAAGCAACATGACAAACTACCCAAGAGACTTCAGAAACAGTTTTCTAGTATTGTCACTTACATATACCAGGAACAATTTATCCACAGTACTGTTGTAACATACTGTAAATTTTAAATAAAAAAATAATTAAAAAAAACCTAATTGCAAACTGGCATTACAGAAAGAAGGCCTCAAAAACGCTGGCAAAGCCAATTTTTAGGACACATTTATAACTTTTTCCTTGTAAGCATTCTCTACTTTTATGGAAGGTACAACACTGTGGTCTGATCAGCCTGTCAAAATGAAACTTGAAAGAGAATAGAAAACATTGTTCTTCCTAAATAACCTGGAAAATAAATTTTCTATAGAATCATAGAATCATTTAGGTTGGAAGAGACCCTTGGGATCATCAAGTCCAACCATCAGCCCTACTCTACAAGTTCTCCCCTACACCATATCCCTCAACACCACATCCAATCTACTCTTAAACACAGTCAGGGATGGGGACTCCACCACCTCCCTGGGCAGCCCATTCCACTGGCCACTCTCTCTGTGAAAAACTTTTTCCTAATGTCCAGCCTAAACCTACCCTGCTGCNTAGGGAGTATACATGGTCAAAACCACAATATTGGACAGGTGTGAAAAAAGAAGACTAGCTTTGCCATAGCATTAACAAAGGTAACCTTCCTCCCCATGATGTGGTCTTAAAGCTGGAACTGAAAGAGGGAGATTATATGGCATAGTTTGGTTGCTCTGAAAGGTCTAGAAGTTTCCTTCCAGTTTCACTTTTTCTTCTGAGTAGTTTTCCTCAAAGGAACAGTACATTAGATTAAAGCAGACTAACTCTTACAAATACAGTTCTTCACGCATACACCTGTGTGAATTCAGGGACATTGGTCACTACTGAAACATACCTCCTTCCATAGGCTGCAAAATTCTCCCGTTTTTGTACCATGTAACATTGCCTTCAGGATAACTATCTCTTGCAACGCACTCCCCAAGCTGCAAAACAGGCAGGAATTAGTTACTGGTTTTGTCCACTTTGTTTTAACATAAAGTTATTTTTGCATATGCTTTAGGTAAGTATTTCTAGAAAGTTCAGATGCTTAGCCCCAACCATTTTTTTAAAAATAGGAGAACTCCCATCAATGAGGCTTACGTACAATTTGGAAGAGGGCTTGGGTGATGGGTCTAAGATCAGGATGGTCCCTCTTTGCAGAATCAGGCAGGGCTAATGCAGCAGTGGCAAGAGAAGTGCTCTGCGCTGAGCCTGGCTATAGATCATGATGGCTCATGGGCAGGTGTGCATGCATGCACACACATCCTCTCTGAGCCTCAGTCCATCACCTCTCTCCATTTTAACTGTAAAGGGGCTTCAGGCAGCCATCGGGCATGTAAGTTTGAGGGAGAATTCTGCTCTTACCATTTGTAGCTTCTCTGTTTCTAAGAAGTCTGCTTGATGTAGGATTTCTGGTTGAGAGGGTTGTTCTAAATAAAACATAAATAGGATAAAGGTACTAGTGAAGGGAGCACAAACAGCTGTTTGAAAAGAAGTTACTAAAGGTAGACGGACTTTGAGACTAAACAGAACAATCTGGCCTGGTATAGTCTTACCTATGCTTTGCCATTAAAAGAGGAAAAAATGAGATACTTCTATCTCTGTATTAGCAAATGGATTAGTAAGGAAAACCCATCACTTTAACATTTGTCATACATTCCATAACAAATTCCATGCATTCTGACAACATATATTTTAGCCAGGCAGACTAGTTCAGCACCCAGGAGA
This sequence comes from Jacana jacana, assembly GCA_013400555.1. Lineage (NCBI taxonomy): Eukaryota > Metazoa > Chordata > Aves > Charadriiformes > Jacanidae > Jacana > Jacana jacana. Next base: position 10,724 of record VZTM01038924.1, read on the forward strand.
AGATAACCTGACCTGACCTATCTGACTTATATGATACACGTGCTGGAGAAGGAACCAGTGGTACAGAAACTATAGCAATAAAAAAGCAGTTATAACGTAGATATTACTGTAGCTGAGCTGTCACATTAGAAACGAACAATTTCAACCTAATCATTCTTCTAATGTTTATTTTTCCTAACTGGCTTTGTAACATTTAAGAAATTCAGATTATAGAGATAACTGTAATTACTTTAACTGATTCGGAGTTAGTTATGACTCTCTTAAAAAAAATAAACTTTTTCTTCAGTGCCAGTATGTCTTCTTATTTACTTTTATTATGGTAGATGGACCTTTTAGCTTTCCAAAGTGGAGGATCTATCAGTGTTTCCATCATAAAAAACTACTTTCTAGAGACTATATAACTTGTCTGTTAAAATAGCTTGGCATGAAGCCCGGAATGCAAATTTTTATCTCCAAAAGAGACAGTTTTCCCTACAAATTTAAAAGAAGGTGGGAAAAGTGAGGGGAAAAATAATAAATCAATGTTTATACAGTTGAAAAAAGACTCTACACCCTAGCTATACTGCTTAAATAAGTATACATATTATATACGTTTACAGACTGAAACATCCTTAACCATGCCAGCTTACAGAACCCTTTTTCCAAATCAAGCTCTCTACGAAATAATGTACGTATGTCAGTAGACCCAGCCCTTCACAATTTCTTCAAATGGCTAATAAAGGTGTTTTATTTATTCATATTTTTTTGAAGATACATGCATAGAATCTTAGAATTGTCTAGGTTGGAAGAGACCTTTAAGATCATCTAGTTCAACCATCAACCTAACTCTGATAAGAAAAAAAGAAACCAACCAAACAAAAAACCCTACCAAAACCCAAGAAGAACTCCATCACTAAACAATCACTAAAACGTGTCATTGAGCACTATGTAACCCTGTCTTCTGAATACCTCCATGGATGGTGTCTCAACCACTTCCCTGGGCAGCCCATTCCAATGGTTAGCAACCCTTTCAGTGTAGAAAGGTTTCCTGATACCCAAACCGAGCCTCCCCTGAGGCCATTTCCTCTTGTCCTGTAGCCTGTGACTTGGAGAAGAGACTGACCCCCACCTCTCTACAACCTTCTTTCAGGTAGTTGTAGAGAGCGATGAGGTCTCCCTTCAGCCTCCTCTTCTCCAGGTTGAACAACCCCAGCTCCCTCAGCATCTCCTCATAAAGCTTACTTTCCAGACCCCTCACCAGCTTTGTTACCATTCTCTGGACTCTCTCCAGCACCTCGATGTCTTTTTTGTGGTGAGAGACCCAAAACTGTACACAGTACTTGAGATGGGGCATCACCAGTGCTGAGTACAGGGGGATGATCATCTTCCAAGTCCTACTTGTCATGCTGTTCCTGCTACAGGCCAAGATGCTGTTGACCTTCTTGGCCATCTGGGCACAAAATGAATGTTTAAATAACTAGAGGATATATCTCTTTTGTTAGTTTTCAAGGAAAAAGGTTAACCTATTTTCTGAACGAACCTGACAAGGACAAAACATTCTCACGTCAATTCAAGCAAATGGGGTTTTACAAGACCATTAACAACAGTCCTTCTGGTTCCAATTTTCAGGACCTATAATCAGGCACAGTAGGCTGCCTGTCAGAGTCACTAGCTGACCAAACCACACCACCATCTCTCACCTCGCTTTTGTTTCCTTTGATCTCTCATCTCCCCCAGGACTGGTTTGAGAGGACCTGCTCTGCACTTTGGACCCTGCCTTTGAGGAATGGGGAGGACCTGACCTCCTGCCCAGTGACCCCTGTGCGACTCTCCTTACTTTGAGTGCCCTAGTGACAGATGGAGAGGCCACCACCTGCTGCCTCAGAGCAGCCCCTGAAAGGAAGCGCCTGCTGCCAGATCCCCAGAGCTGCAGCACCTGCACCCAGGTAATTCACTATGAAAGAGTCATTTAGCATTTGCTAGCTCAGCATCTGAAGTGAGAAGAAATTTTAAACTTGGCAGCAGCAGAGCCCACTTTGGTGGTTTGCAACTTCAGCACACTGCTTATCTCTCAGATTAAGAGCTTGCCAGAGTTCTCTGCAACTCTATATAGGCCCTATAATAGAGGGAAAAAGAGCTCGCTGTCTGCAAAAGCCAAGCATCAGGGTAGCAGGACAGCAGCTCATGTTTGCTGGGCTGTGCTGCTTTGGAAGCTGGCCATTTAATTCCAGAAAAAAAGATGCTGACAGGATCCATCTGGAAAGCGGGTAGAGCTTGTTTGAGTAGTCCAGCGAGTGAGACTAGCAGGTGGTACCTGTGCAATGAGCCATTTCAGCTCGTTAGTTCTGAGTTAATCAGGTAGCACGGCTGAGGACGTGACAAGCTAACAGTGAAACCCAGCTTCAGTCATGACTTCTGGGATACAGCTGAGTTTCAGGTACACGAGGCTTTTGGTTTGATGGTTCACACTGCTGCAGCCTAGATCTGTATCTGTGATTCAATGAGTTAGAAACTCTACTGGTTAAACAAATGAAACTTGCAGGCTACTCTTAACTCTTTCACGACTAGAATAAGCAAGCAAGCAATAACAAAAATTGAAACCCCAAAAACCAGACTCAAGGAAGTTAACCACGAAAAAATGTTAAGAGAACCATAAATAAAGTCGTGAACTCAAAATGAAAAACTGCAATGGCAATTTTTTCTTGCAGGGCTAGGTCGGTCATATTACATGCGTGGCATCCTCTATTCTTATCTTCCTTAGTAAATAGAAGCTTCCTCTATTAGTATTAATGCATACAATAAAACATACAAGCTGCGCTCCATGGCTGAGTTAGCATTGTGGTACAGTAGGCAGTAATTCAAGCAGTTAGCATTTGGTTTCACCATATACTACTGTCTCATCTACATATTTACTGCTGTGCGGTAAGTAAACATGATAATTCTTTATGATTTCCTTTGAAGTGCTGTGTTTACTATGTGTGCTCTAAGCACACTCTTCCCTGTTGTCATTAATTTGATTGTTCTTGCAGTCAGATTAAAAGTGAAATGAGGGAAGGGAATTACCGTTGACCCCTAAGCGAGCTTCAAACTCATTTACGCCACTGACAAACTTCTGCCAAGACAACACCAGGACTCCCCGAGAAAAGAGTAAGGGGGTCCTTCCAAAACAGGAATTCACGTTTTTCAAGCAGAAATGTGATCTGTTGGAAACTGCCCATCCCGGCAAGCAACGCGTTCCCTCAACAGAGACTTAGTTTGACTATGTAAATCTGCATCCGAAAAGCAGCAAAGGCTGACAAAGCCATGAAGCTGAGGAAGATACCCACTGCAGTCACAGGGCAGCATTTACGAACACTAACCTTAGCTTTGGCAGACCTGCACCCCTGAAATGGGGTAATGGACGCCTCCACAAGCTGAGTTGATGTTTGGGGGATTACAAACATATCTGCTCTGAACCACCACCAGGAAAAGGCCAGGTTTGTCCACTCTCCTGTGCAAGCTCAGAGCAGGAGTGAGCCTCAGAGCCCTGGGGTTTGCACTGCAAATCAGCCTTGCCATCAGTCTGTAGCGATATCAAACACAAATAAACTTTGCTCTGCTCTAAAAGAGAACTGTGGACTGGTCTTACTCCTGATAGTTCAGCATGGGACAAAATAAGCATTTGGGGCTAGCAGCTTGTTTTCTAGCCCCTCACTCACAGTTCACACGGTCGCATATTAGCTGATCAGAGCTGCTCCCCTGATCTAATCCTGCAGACTGCACACGGTTAATGCTTCCCTCCTGCAGAAAAATTCACCCGAGAACAAATGGAAAATAATCAGTGCTAATTTTACATTTTTCATTTCGAAGGCCAAATGACATCACATAAGTGAGTCATTATCAAAGCCTAAAATTCTCTTTGAGCCAGCACTTATCATGAATAAACTGCAAGTGCAGGCAGTCCTGTTACGTAAATGCCACCAGTAGATTACATTTTTGAAAGCTGCAGAAATTTGCTAGTCTTAGTAATTTACTCAGCCAAACTTACTTTCTTGGCTTTAATCTTTCCCTTAAACAAAAGTTTCCATAATTTATGTTTCAGATGCTGATGAATGGTAATGGTAGAATCAACTGGATTTACTTACTGAAGACTTTGACTATCGTTGGCTCTTCAGAAACATCATCTTCTGTAACTAGCATACATACAAATCTCTTTTCATCACTGATTCTTGCATTCTTGATGGATAATGTGTAGTTTTCTGAGAGACTCAACCTGTCTTTGTAGTCTGGTACATCATCGTACTGTACGTTTTTTTTTGTTGATGATCTGAAGGCAATAAATACTGGAGATCCATTTGGCATTTCCTATAATAAAAGAATAAACACCTCTATTTTGCATAAACACTCATTTAGAAGTTGCTGAAGATCTGCAATTGATACAGACCCATAATTTAAAAAAAATCTGACAAGTACATCAGATAGCTTTTTCCTGATTAATTTCTGCTGTACAAACAAGAAATTCAGTGTATACAAGAGCCAGTTTAAAACAGCAGTGGTACACATTAAGAATATCGCCAGTAGAAATAATTTCAATCCTTTGGCTCAAGCTCAAGATAGCATAGGGCTTTCTCTGATGAAGGTTGGTGGTTCTGGCACCACCTGCCTCCATGTGTATGAAAAAGTATTTGAAATCTGTGAGCTGGGCTCAAAAGCGTCAGTTTCCTTATTTATTTTTTTTTTTAATGCCTGTTTTACATATTCATATTGTTTGTCTGGGATATTCAGACTTCATTCCAAATGCAGGATTTAATCAGCCATAACTGCCTATTTTATTCTAAATTAGTTTTCAGATTTTTTTTTCTTTGTTTTTAAAGGATCCGAGAGCTTGTGGCATAGGAATATACATACAATCAAATATTGTTATTTATGCATCTCAGGATAATCTGCAAAATATCATTTTCTAGACATCCTGCTTATATTAATAAGTATGCAGTTGCCATCCTAAGAAGGAATACAAAGTTGACAGCCTTGCACAAACCTGCCATATCAAAAATTTATTTTTATGAGACACAAAGTTGCAGGCTGAGTTCTGCACGTTTTCATTCCCTCCCACTCCCCCCAAGCAGTGACAGATATTGTCTGCCTTTATATAAAGTGAGGTGAAAGGTTGGCTCCCTCTTTCTGTTCAGTATTGTGCTGGGGGGCTGGAAGAGGTTTTCATTGCCTTTCGTCCCTTGCACCTTGCAGCACTGATGCAAGTAGTGTTCCCAGCACAATACCTCAGCTTGACTGCAGAGCCCACAAAAGCATGACGATGCTGTGACAAGAGATGAGCGGTGTCAGAGCCGTGCAGGGAGCAGGGACAAGAGCTAATGTGAAGTTTAAATTCCCTTATAGTCTTTCTCCCACTTTTAACTCACTGGAATTGTCACACAGGAAAGAAAGCTTTGCCTTGACTCGACACACACAAAGTTGGCTGTCAAGTGGAAACAAGCTCTCAACTCCATTAACCTACCCAGCACACAAGCACGCACAGGTAGATGCTGAAGGCAGCAGCACCTGCTCCTGCCATGGTGCAAGTATCCCAGTGGCATCGGGCTCCCACTAACAACCTGAACTGCTAGTCCTAAGGCAGCAGAGCAGAAGACAGAGTTCATCCTTCTTCCAGTGATATAATAACCCAACAAAAAAAAAAAAAAAGGAAACCAATCCTCTCCCTGTTAAAAACAAGTGCTGCCATGCTGGGAGCTGCCCTGGGAGAATGAGTTCACAATCAGCAAATTTGCAGATGAGACCAAGCTGTGTGGTGTTGTTGATACACAAGAGGAACAGGATGCCATCCAGAGGGACCTGAAGAGGTTGGAGAGGTGGGCCCAGGCAAACCTCACAAGGTTCACCAAGAGCAAGTGCTGAGTTCTACACCTGGGCCAGCACAATCCTCACTATCAATAGAGACAGGGGGATGAGGTATTAGAAAGCAGCCCTGAGGAAAGAGACTTGGGGGTGCTGACGGATGAGAAGCTGGATATGAGCAGGCAATGTGCAGTTGCAGCCTAGAAGGCAAATCACATCCTGGGCTGCATCTAAAGGTGCGTTGCCAGCAGATCCAGAGAGGTGATTCTGCCACTTTACTCTGCCCTGGTGAGAACTCACGTAGAGTACTGTGTGCAGGTCTGGAGCCCTCAATAGAGGAAGGNGATGAGACCAAGCTGTGTGGTGTTGTTGATACACAAGAGGAACAGGATGCCATCCAGAGGGACCTGAAGAGGTTGGAGAGGTGGGCCCAGGCAAACCTCACAAGGTTCACCAAGAGCAAGTGCTGAGTTCTACACCTGGGCCAGCACAATCCTCACTATCAATAGAGACAGGGGGATGAGGTATTAGAAAGCAGCCCTGAGGAAAGAGACTTGGGGGTGCTGACGGATGAGAAGCTGGATATGAGCAGGCAATGTGCAGTTGCAGCCTAGAAGGCAAATCACATCCTGGGCTGCATCTAAAGGTGCGTTGCCAGCAGATCCAGAGAGGTGATTCTGCCACTTTACTCTGCCCTGGTGAGAACTCACGTAGAGTACTGTGTGCAGGTCTGGAGCCCTCAATAGAGGAAGGACATGGACCTGATGGAGCAGGTCCAGAGCAGGGCCACAGAAATGATCAGGGGGTTGGAGCACCTTTGCTACAAGGACAGGCTGAGGGAGCTGGGCTTGTTCAGCCTGGAGAAGAAGAGGCTCCGGGGAGATCTAAGAGCAGCCTTCCAGTACCTGAAGGCGGCCTTCAGGAAAGCTGGGGAGGGTCTGTTTAAAAAAGGCCTGCAGGGACAGGACAAGGGGCAATGGCCTCAAGCTGGAGAAGAGCAGATTTAGATTGGATATTAGGAATAGGTTCTTTACTCTGAGGGTGGTGGAACACTGGAACAGGTTGCCCAAGGAGGTGGTTGAGGCCTCCTTCCTGGAGATATTCAAGGTGAGGCTTGATGAGGCCCTGGGTAACCTGGTCTATTTGGGGGTCTCCTTGCTGACTGCAAGGAGGTTGGACTAGATGACCCTAGCAGCCCCTTCCAGCTTGGACCATTCTATGATTCTAATGGGCATCACTTTCACTCAGTTATGTGAGCTGTGTCAACAATTTCATACATTTGCAACTGGATGAGATTTTTTACATGTTGGGTTTCATGCCGTTTTCTGTTCAGGAGAAGCTATAATGTCTCCATCTGCTGCCTGGTACTTCTCCGAGATGAGCAATCCAGATGCATTGGAAAGAGAGAATGCATTTCTTTTTCTCCAAATATTCTTGCATCTTCATACAGATGGATTTATGTGAACCAGTTTCACTGTCCCTTTTAGGGACATGTTCTCCACAGACCTCTGACTTCACTTCTAAAATGTGCTAGTGGAGCATGAAATTTTGAGTGGATGAGGGCTGCAAAAGCTGCAAACTTCTAGGTACAAGGGAAGAAGTCAGGGGAGATTACAAAACACCCCCACTGGCATACCAGTCTGCTGTAGAATAGGCTGGTGAATGCCATTTAAAAAAGAGAGGGAGAACTACTTTTAAATGCAGTCAGAATAGAAATCACCTGTTATTGCTGGTAGCATTTTGGTTTGAGCATAAGAGGAGAACTAGATGGAGAAAAACCAGTTGTGGAAATAAGAAGCAGAAGGATTTTGTTCTCCTGACACTTTTTTCCATGTATGCTTCCAGGTTTCATTTGACTTTGAGATGCTTATTCCTCTTTTGGCTTGGGATACTGATCATATATAGAAGGAGTGCATCCTGTGGTGTTCCTACTGCAGGCTGACCAAGACTACCTGCCACTGGCGTTTTTGTGGTCTGCCTCTGTTCTCTGCACACCAGAAATGGCAGTGAAACCATCAGCAACTCTATTAAGGTCAGCTCTGTCCTCTTCTTCGCTTTACATAGAACGCACTGAAGCGTCAAACAATACAGAGTGACTGTCAGATCAACCAGACCCAGGGATTTTCCCTGGGATGAAGCACCACTCTGCTTCAGGCAGCCCGCTTCAGAAGTATTCAAATGTACAACGATGGCTCTGTCAAGTGAGCGACACACCACTGGGTAACATGCCAGATCTCTAATACAGGTTGGCTGAGAACTCCTGAATAATTATTTCTCCTGAACAGTGAGATTAATTCCTCAAACCTCTAATCTATTCTTGGCAGAAATTATGCAGATTGGAATCTTAGGGATAATGGGACAGGGATAAATGTCATCATATCCAAGGCAGAAATCCTATCGATTGCAGTCTTGTAACCTCACACATGAAAAATACACATCTCTTATGCCAGCTGTAATGAATGTAAAGATAAGCTATACTTACATATTTCCATTTCCCAAACATGAGACCATCTGGTACTTCTAGACGACAAGGCATAGTAATAGTATCTCCATATACTGCATTTACTGTGTACAATCCCAGAGCTAGAGGAGAAACAGAAAGACAGAAAACAATTTTAAGTCTTTTCTTGAATTCTCATATGCTAGATAATGTTTGGTTCATAGCTACTACAAACATAGAGCCACCTCCTTTGCAAACAGTTATTCTCCAACATGTAGGATTTATCCCTAAACCTCTAACAAAACAGGATTCTTGTCACTAAATTTGTTTACTTAAACATAAGGACTTCTTTGTATCCATGTTTTCTGCTGGTGTCTGTGGGAGACAAGTGGATTTCCAAACAGGATTGCACCCGCTCAAGTGGATGAACGCGAATGCTACAATTAGTACCCACAGCTATTGTCTCAAACTTAAACCTTGAAAAGAAAAATCCCTAAACTGTCATTTTCTGCAACTGAAAAACTGGCCACGTTTGCCTGGAGAGCTTATGCTGCAACACAATGGGAGGAGGCGGCAGACAAGTGATATTCTGACTGCTGGACTACATTAAAAACTTAAAAAGGTAGAAAGAAAAGAGAATGTTATTTAAATGCTGGGTTTCCTAAAACCTGGGAAACAAACTAGTCTGCACATTTAGATTTTGGAAAAATGAAGTGAAATGCTTCCATGAATTATTTAAATATAGCTCTTTTGGAAACCTCAGCACACTGTTATTGGGCTAATGCATATAAATCTGCAGCATAAAACTGACCCACATATTTTTATTGTCCAAAACATGTGAACTGAACAAACCCAACAGATCCTAAAGTGATGAAACAGTAAAATGCAAGGAAGTTTAAAGGGGAAGATGTTACAACTTGGTGCCATTTGCTATAATGCAACTTTGCTTTGTTTCTATTGACCGTAGCTCCCCCTGCTCTCAGTGATTGCTCCCTGCTCCTTAAACTTGGAAGTGTACGGGAGGTTCTGCCTCTGGTGCTTGCTTGGTGTCACTGAAAAAGCGTGCTGGCTGTCTCCCCCACATCTGTACCTTTTGTCAGGGTCTTTAGCCCTAAAGGTCAGGATCTGCCCCTTTGCTCTCTCTTCATTTGCAACTGGAGCTGCAAAACTAAGTGCTTGCTGCCAAAGAAACCTTATTTAAGGGAGAGCAGCAGGATGCTGGTGATGCAGCCAGAGCTACAGAGACATCCAGTGCTTCTGGCGACATTTATTTTTCCAGAGATTCAGCCCTTCTTGCTAGCGCTGAAAAATCAAACTTGTTCCCATGTGTCCCCAAAGACCTGAGCTGTGGACCCCTCATCTTTTCCTGAGTCCCAAGGCAGCTGCTGGGGTGACCTGGCATACATGCATTCTATGGGGAGGTTTTTCCAAGGGATTGTTATGTTTTTTTCCCTTTAACAAAATAATGTCTTTTCAAAGAGCTGAACACTGAATTCCTTGCCTACAACTAGAAAGACTCCAGAGCAATTTCCTCGGGTGAGGACTTCAGAGCTTACTGTTAGCACCAGCTCTTATTTATCATTTGTATCACAGTGACAAATGAGGCTGTGATTTGTGCCGTGTCGTACTGCACAAAGAAATAGTATTCCAAAATCCTTCCTTAGAGATGTTTACAACCTGGAAGGTCCCACATGGTAAGGCAGAGAAGCAGGCAAGCAGGCTGGAGCTCAATAGACTAAAGGAACACTGGACATAACAGGCATCACTACCCTCACGTATCTTAAACCTTCTTTCTTTCACACTGCTCCTTTCCAACTAAAAAACTGCTAAGCTTCTTCTGACTCTGGTATATAATTAGTCACAAACATACTTTAGGTACATCATTTGCACTGCAAGGACCGCATCCTCTAGTATACTATATGGTTTATGAAGACCAGGTGTTTTCTAAACGACAATAGCAGTCGGTCCACTAGATGGTGCTGAGTAAGCGCAATCTTTAAAACCAAATAAAATTTTGTTTTTAAGAAATCAGCTAACTTTGATTTTATGGAAATAGAACCAATATTTTACAAAATCAACCTACAACTGGAAGTAAAATTCAGAACCTTGGCCTTCTCTTACACTCATCCTCATTTTGATCTGCAGGACGGGATGGTGCAACTTTGGCTTTGCAAGTTGAATCCTGATTTTCATTTCTGCTAGAGCTAGAAGAAACAGTCTTTTTTGGTCCCCCTCTCCCATGGGTGCAAAATTACAAGAGACTTGCAAATATATTTTCAGTTAGTAAGCTAGTTAGTACCCATTCAAATTCCAGTCAAGCGTCAGTAATCTGAAATTCTGTAATGATATTTTGCATCGCATGGAAGAACAGAAACTGCTCCCCCTGCTAGGAGATACTCCCTGTCATTAGGGGGAAACAAAATGGTCCTGTGGGATCTGTAATGTTGCTCTCTCCTAGGCACCCATTTAATGCCTGCGAGTTTCTAAGGTAACAAGTATATGCTATCAAAGACTTGACAGACAGCCTCACGAGGGTGAATGAAATTGTTTCTGGAAAGGATTTATGTTTATAGCATTCAGAGCTGGTAATTGACAAACAGCTTGATAAAAGGAAACCAGCCGCTGATTTTAGCGGAACTCTTTTGTCTAAAAGGCATTCCTAAAACGGACAACCCCCCCAAATCAAGTCTTGCCATAAATTCTGCCTAAACTTTAATCATATTGTTTTCTAGGAATTTGTTAACATACAACCAGAAAGACATGAGTTTTACTTTAAATATAAAGAAATGGTCCTTACAAGAATACAGGAGGTCCCGCTGTCAAATTTTCTCCCCCCACTCCTGTAGCCACAAATCTAGGACATTTAGGGAGTGCAAACTAGAAGAATAACTGCAAACTTTCACTGCAAGATCTGCAGTAATCTCTGCAAATAACTTTGCATACCTATATATTTAAGAAATAAACAAACGAAAAACCTCAACAAATTTTTGGAAACTCCTTTCTCTGTTGCTATATGGTTGTAAAAAAGTGCAATGAAGAAGAAAATGACTGCTTAATCACGTGACTGTGCTTACCATCAAGCATTATTTTCTGAGAGCCCTTTACAGAATTTGCAGCTCATTCTAAGAAAAAGAAAGTGGGATGTACAAATACATAACAAATTGCTCCATGCCCTAACACAACACAGGGTCAATGTCAAGACCCTTGTATCTCATTAACTGCAGGAGGGCACAAAAAGAACTGTGGGGAATAGCACTGCAAGAAGTCACCACACATCACGCCCTGCCTTGATGTATTTCTGATGCACTTTTCTGTAGCTAATTAAGAGCTCGGCCAGCTCCCCTGCATAATTATCAGATGTTGCCTTCTAAAACTGAGCCAGTGCTGTTAATAACAACACTAATTCAGAGGCAGGATCTCATCCCATGCATACTGGGAGAAGCTCTACTTGAACTAGCTATGAATTACACCTAAATACCAGGTTAATCCAGCTCACTGTCCTTCCTTGTCTTTACATATAGGTTTGAGCAGACTGCGGTCTAACTCATTTTCCACTCTTTGATCAAGCACTGAAGAAACTCTACTTTGAGCCAGATTAAGTTTTCCGATGTAGGTTTGGACACAGGAAGAAAGCAGCAGCGTCAGGAGGTATTATGATTCAGAGAAAGATCCCAGCAGGGCACTACTAAATTGAGACAGCATTTGCTGTTGATGATGTTAATGACAGTACTTTCCACATTCTCACGGCAGTGCTTACTGCCATCCTTCTTTGTCCCCCTCTCTGCCTGTGCATTGCAGGGGAAGAATCAAACAGTAACACATATTGGGGTGACAACATAAAAAATCCAAGTACTTGGCTTAAAAGCAGGAGAAGTGCTGTTGTTATTTCAGATCCTCACAAGTATGTGATGCAGGTCAAGATTGAGACTAACTATTATTTTTAAATCAACAAATAATAATTATTTTTGAATCAACAACCTCTTCATATTAGAGGTGAATAGGTAGAAGGCAACTATCTAAAAATCAGGACACTGGTGTTTTTCCAAGGAAACATGGAAAACTGTAGGAAGTGTGTGGAAAGTAGCCACGTTTTCTACCTCTGCCTTCCATTTGAAATATTGAATAGTTTTCTTGCCACAAACACCTTTTTAAGTGCTTAAGAGTAACATGTTTTGCGACAACTGTAGAACAGACAAGGGGCTGTTCAAGCATCCTCTAGATGCAAGATCCACTGGAGATTATGAACTGTATCTGAAAACTATGACTGACAGAGGTACTGCTCAAAACTCATCTTCACCTGCCTGCTCGGCTGCCTCATAGCACAGCTCACTTCCAGTTACTAAAACCATGGAAAACCAGGCAGCTGAGCCTTCCCTCAATACCCTGGAGTTTTAATTTATTTATTTAACTGATTTAAATGGTGTTTTATGTATACAAAGATGTCCTTCTGCACCTACTTTTTTACAGCTAATGCTCTGCCCTGGTAGGTTCCACAGTGATGCCTTCTATTACATTTGCTGGACCCAAGGAGCAAGGTCTCATTACCAGAGAACAGCAGGACATGTTGGCAACTACCGTTCTTTGCAGCAATCATCAGCAGTGGGCAGGGAGCTCAATTAGCAGCTTCTGGAATGGAAGTATCCAAACTCAAGGACTATTATGTCTATTTAGTGCCTACTTTGAAAACTCTAAGTTAGCTTTGGCACTCCAAATCTTTATCTGAGGTTTTGTTCCTCCCATCTTATCTTCAGGTAGCCCAGATTACCTTGTACATAATACCTTGTGGGAGGCTAAAAAGCTCTGCCTAATGAAATAAATATTTTATTAAGTTGCTTATCAGCTCTGAAGTAGCAAAAGGGGGATTTTTCTTTCTGCCCTCCCCACCACTTCCTAAAGGGTTTTCAACTATACAGGCATACACAAAGGTCTTCTTAAGCATCCATTTAGGTACCAGCCAGGAGTTGTCAGCATTTCACAAAACTAGAAACTGTTCATAACTGTTCATTTTCTGTGTGGTAGTTTGTGCCCATTGCCTTTGGTCCTGTCACTGGGCACCACTGAAAAGAGCCTGGCTCTTGTCTTCTTTGCACCCTCCCTTCAGGTACCTGTAAACGCTGATGAGATCCTGTAGACCTCTTCTGCAAAGCTGCTTTCCAGCAGGTTTGCCACCTTCTATGCTGCATGGAAGTTGAACTTTTCAGACACGACTCAGATTTTAACTACTTTTTCTCCCTCTTTTTTCTTTGCCTGGCAAAATGTAACTTTTCCAGTAGGACATTTAGCTTTCAAGACATTCACAACACCGGAGCAAAGACAATACAACAAATATGCCATAGACCTCGTGTTTCTCTACCTAGACCTGACAAAGTCAGTTGAAAAAAGGGTAAGGCCTGTATGGGTATAATGGGAACTTAATCTTCCTTTCTGCTGAGCCACAGCAGCCTGGCAGCCAAACACCACTCAGCCTTGTGCTTGTAGACCTCTGCTAGAGGCCCAGGTGCCATTTTTTCAACAAGGTTGTACTTGTGATCCAGCTTGCTCTCCAGAAAACAAGCCTCTTCACATGAGCTACAACAGGCACTCTTCTGCACAACTCACACAGACGTGCCCTTGGTCATGAATCTTCTGACATAGCATAGAAAACACAAGATATACTTGAGGATCTCAAAAGAAAAAAAAAAAAAAAAGGCTTGTGTTATCAAAATTCAGGCATATGACAGCCCCCATTTCAGTTTGGTGGCTACGATCATTTCTTCTTTCATATGCTGGGCATCAAATTAGGGAATCGGGGCAAACACTTCCAAGAAAATCCAAACATTGATTATCTTAACAGTACAAATATATTTGAAACCTAAAGACTGTGTGTTTGTGGGTATGTTAGCTGATACTGATTTATCTAAACAGCATATTGTTTCTTATCTCTACGAGCTTAAACAGTGAAACAAACCCATATGTGGAGGACTACGACTTCAAAAGGACTATTAGTTACAAGAGGATCATCAATATTATACTAGAAGGAAACTAACTGTAGATAAGCACATCCAACAGTATTTAATATAACATACACTTGTAAAACAACATAACAGAATTTGCTGAAGGGTTTCTTATACTTTATCACAGTAGTTCTTCAATTAGTTTCAAGCCCTGAATAATATTAGAGCACAGGCAATTTTAACACCAAAGGAAAAAAAGTATCTTTATCATCTTATAAACACTAATGCAATGGGCAGCAATTACCCTCTGGAATCACCACTACTAACTTGAGCTCTTTGAAGATGAGAAGTAACTGAATGGGAAATGCACATTTGGGGTTGGTGGGGTTTTTTTTGGTGACTTTTTTTTGTGTTTTTTTTTTTTTTTTTGAGACCCAACTCAAAACATGGTTCTGACTCCACATGACACTGAGTTCATTTTGGCAAGCTAGTCAAAGAAACACCTACTTAACTCCAAAGACACAAGCAGCCAAATCCACATAAACAGGAGGACTTGTGAGCTTAACAACGATTTTGGCAAGTACTTGGACAGATTAGGGAGATGTTAGGGAGATGGGGCTTGGCACCCAGCAACACCAAGGCATCAGGCAGCACAAAACAGGCAGGGTGTTTAAAGCTAAAGAGATACTAGAAACACCAGAGAGAAGGCACTAAATGCATGCCAGCAGAATTCAGTTATCAGTACCCTACAGGAAACATTATACTTGTTTAAAACACAGAGCTTTCCTTATGAATGAAGAAAAAATCCTAAAAGAAACATGTCAGCACTTCAAAAATCCTCTCTCCTATAAACACTCACAACTAATACACCCCTACTCCTTTCTAATTCCATATAAATCAAATGTTTTTCATATAACTTGACTGTTTCAGTACAAAGAAATGAGCTATAATTAGAAACTAGCTGAGATGACCTCTACAATCTGACCAAGGCTGCATAGGCTCTATCACCTTATCAATAAAGAAATCCTCAGCCCCCTCCTTCAAGAGGACGGAAGTTAATGCAAACTTCTCACTAACGTTTTGCTCTATATTTCAGCTAGTCATGCATTTCACGGGATGCACAGTCTTCCTACACATGCATATAGTTTGCTTCACTACATAAGCCTAACTGTGAGGTTAAGGCTGGGACCTCCATGAGTTTAGGTCCCATAGAGCACTTTAACTGCAGTTTTCAAAGTCTTGCAGCATGACCAAATACAACTCTGGGTGCTGTGTGCCTGTTCACAACCAGACTACTCAACACTGTTTATTTCACTGAGAGCTGTTTCTATTCTAAGATTTCGATTTCAAAACATCCAGCTGTTTCAGTATTTTGACAGCTATTTTCCCTGCTTCCCAAAGCAGAATGCAGTCTTTTGCATCTGTCCGCTCCTTTCCTGTAAGCATTACTTGTAGCTTGATTTGGAACTATTTTATCACAACCTTTTGAAAGGATTGAGGGAAATGTCAATCTGCAAGGCAGAGCTCTTAGAAAGTTATGTCCTTCCAGGAGCAGATGGTTTTGTAATAGATGCTACAGTGTGTAGCTTAGAGGGGTTATCATTACTGTAAACTTTACCCTTGGGAGCTTCACACAGAGCATTTCTCTGAATTTTTTCTATCATCACTGCTAAAGGAGTACACAGAAGAACATACAGAAGTAAAGCTTCTGGAGTCTGGATGTACCAAAACACCTAGATTGCATGTAAATAACGATGACTAATATAACCTTTTGTCAGCTTAGGAACTTGAAATGTTATATATAAAGCAATAATCATTACAGTAATCATAATCATCAAAAGTTTCTAGAATTTTTGACAGGTATGCAAAAGAAATTGTACATAGTCATACTTCTTTTAAAATTCAAATGTCCATCATCAAATGCATTATCGTTGTCACTTAAACTAAACCAGGAACTGCTTTCCAAGTCAGCAAAGCTTTCAAAAAACATAAAAAAAGACATTGCTAGCATTAGCTTCTGCAAAGTTTGAGACCAAATGAGCAGTTCAAAGCTCAGTAACAGATGCAAAGCGATACTGCAAAATTAATTACTTGTGTCAGCAATCAACCTTCCTACCTTACCACCTCAGCTTCTGTTCCAATGCCCAGCTCCAAGAAGACAAAGGAAAATGCTAAGACCAATAGCTCTGGAAAAGGACCAGCAAAGCTCTGCTTTGCTTGGCAGCAGTAAGTGCACCTCTGCTTTTTAATCTGGTCCCTTTTATATCAGGAAGGCTCCAAAATCCACTAAAGAACTGGAAGGAAAACCCATGAAAGCTACTACAGTCTTTGTACCACATGGGCTTTGTTATAGAAAAATTTTCCTTTCAAAGGGAAAGCCCTAAGCTTCTTTCCACAAACCACCACCCCAAAACATCACCTGTGATTTCAATGGCCTTCTAATCACACTATTTTATAGAAATCCTTGCTTTTGGCTCAGTTACGTAACTCTATTTCTGGGTTTGGTGCTAATCCAAAGCCAGGCAGATTTGTTTTGCAGGCTGATTTGTGAGTTTAAATTTTCAAGTCCCTGGAGTAAATCTTACAGTTTTCAAAAAGTTACACAAAAAGTGTACTTACTTTCAAAAAGTTGTGTTGACGTAAGCCTCAACAAGTGCAGTGTAAATCCAAGCAAAGATTTACAAATAGGACTTAGGAAAAAAAACATATACCTACTTAAAAATGCTGAACTAATGTAAAGGTAGCAGAAACAATGTTTCCATAAGATCTAGCTGGAACCACATGTCAAAAGACAGGTCCAATGTTGGCAAGTTGTGGTCAGCATCAGAAAAGCCAGCTATGTTTTTTATGGGCACTGTAGAGTGGAAAACCCACTATCTTTCCCACAGTGGATGCTGGAGCTGAAAAGCCACTGTTAATGATTTACATTGATGAAAATTTTATGGGACATTGCTTAGGATAGTTCTCATAATTCAGAGGAATAGATAAGATGGTCAACATATCTTCTTATAAATACTTCTGTTCAAGATGTAAAGGAACTATGATTATTTTTTTTAACATACTGAAAAACTGAAAATAATTTATTAAAATAGTTACCAGCATATGGTGTTATTTTTTACAAATGGTCCATCACATCTGCCAGGGAAGTGAGTTGTAGCTTACTAAAATTTGATGATATAAGCTATCTGCCAAGAGATGAGCAGCAAATGTGGGAAAACAGTTTCTGAGTCCATACTGCAGTGAGTTTCAACTTTAAAGGGTATACCAAATGAATATAATAATAATTAACAAAGCCTTTGTAGCTTAGTGAAACTTCTCACTCTTTCTGAGGTTAGCCTCTGGCTGCTTCTGCAACATTCTTCTGTTAAGTTTCTCAGATGCCCTTCCAAAGCACTTTTCCATTTGCTAAAACTACTCCTATTGTTTTTTATCTTCTCATTGTGCTAGTCAGCAATGCTGCTGTATATCCAATAACTTAAAGGGACGTAAAAGTTTCTATTAGGTCAAATAAAACCTCTAGCTCAAAAATAATTATCTAAATACCTTCATTATGTTTTGCTATGAATCCATTGTTCCTTTTTTAAAAACAGTCAATAGACAGCATACTAAAAAAAGAACTGGCCCTCTTGCTTTTTCATAACTTGATATTGATAGCTTGGATCAATATACCCCACAGGCTAATAGTGCAGAAAACCCACATCATTTATACATAAATGCTGAATAAAAGGCTAAACAGGTTTTTTTCGTATCAGAACTATGAGAGATTTTGTTTTGGTACTCTAAGTAAGAGTATAGTGCCCTGTCATCCTAAATTTTAAGTCAATCTCATGTTGGCAGAGCACCAAGGGAGAAGACCTTCTGGAAAAGGAGGGTGAACTTTCACCACTTTTGTCCTTCCCCTCGGGCATGCTGCTGTTTCACTGCAGCAAGAGGCCTGGGAAATAAGGCTGCAATCACCACCACAAGAGCAATTGTGGTGGCACCAGAGTGGAGACAGCAAAGGGGGGCCAAACCTGCCAGCTCTTTCTAGGGGCACCTGGAAGGGAACAGACTGTTTCTTACAGAGTTAGACACTTGGGCTCCCTTCCTACCACAGGCATTAACCTCATCACATCAGCCCGTGCAGGATTAAACCAATGAGAAGAAGCAACCACTAGATGACACGGAGGTGGTCACTGCATCCCACCTGGTTAACTGCTGTTTCTGGAAAGATGCATTCACAACACCATGGTAAGGCTTCACTGTGACTACCATCTAACAAAAATCAGTGCTACACCTAAGTCCCTGACACAAGCTGCTCCCTTCCAACTATGAAAAACCCAGGGGAGAGAAAAATTTTCTTTCACACACATTATGGTGCACATGTGCTGGTAAAGTATCCACTAGCTTGTCTATATACACATATCCCTTGTAAGTATATCCCTTTAGATTTTAGTCTGTGAGGGTCCATAAGCAGCTAAGAGGACAAAAAGCTGATGGACCTTCCATATATAATTGTTTTAGGAGTTAGGCACTACATATGAAATGTACACCTTATTGATCTGTGCTCCAACTCTTGCATCGAAACAGAGCAAAAATAGTTCAAGGAAGCCTCTAGTTTTGGAAAAGCATTCAGTAAGCAGCATTTTCTCCCTCCAGCATTGGCCCAGATGCAAGGAAGCACACAAAGCATCATTGGAAAGTCTGACCCTGAATCCACCTACTCCCCATCAAATACATGCAAAGGCTCCATAGCCATGTTGACAGGGCCAACAGCAGCACTTAGACTACTTTGGTTTCCTCACTTGCTTTCTGCACCTTTGCTATTCCCACTTAATGAAAATTGCGTGGTTAACATACCTAAGGCTTGGCAGTGCAGTAACAGACAGGAATTAGCCCTATCTCCCACTTTAAAGGTAAATAAAAAACCTCCTGAATTTCTTGGTAAGAGAAAACTTGGTCACAATTTATATTTTACAAAATATGTACTTCCCCAAACATGCATAATTTTTTAATGTTTCTTTAAGCATCAAGAAGTCTCAAGAGAAAAATCAAGGTAACAAAGCAAGTCAGAGAATCATTTTGCAAAGTGTCACTGATCACTAGTTAAAATCAAAGAAATACAAGGGAAAAAATTAGGATTAGGGAAAAAAAGGTGACACAAAAAATTAGAAAAAGCTAATGTAGTTAATGCTACTGCAGTCCTCCTATGCAAAGGAATCTTAGCAGCTGAAATTGTTCTAACCACTTATGTCTTGTCAGTTGTGTGAATTCTGCCTACAGTCCTCCTTGTAGGAAGAGGCGCTTCCCTTCTGCCTGTCTAGGATTCTTCCAAGTGCCTGACAGTTTTCAATAATGTAATTTTTTAACCATGCTTGTTGTTCCTCTACCTCAAATTATGATTTCCTGTGTCATGTAACCCTAAAACAAAGAAAAGGGCTAGATCTCTACTGTTCAGTATGATCCAGATCTGCAAATCTCACCCCCTCCATTGCCTACATGGTCACCTGGGCATTGGCTTTCTGATGAAAAGCTATCCTGAGGTTCAGCTCTCTCACTTCTGCAGCAGGCTTGCTATCTGCTATCAGTATTCGCCTCTGCTGCAAACAGGTTTTCCAGCAAGCAGAGAAGCTTATGTATAGAGAAGGCATCATTTCTGCTTCTCTTCCTTTATCAGTGCTCTGAAACATCTGCAGGAGCTCCACACATATTCCTGTAATAATCCCACACAGCCCAATAAGTAAGAAATAAATTTTTTGGTGAATCCAAGTTTGATCAGCAACTTGCTTCTGCCAAGATGGGCACCTGAAATTGTCCACCCAGTATCATGCGTCATGGAAACATGTTCTTCCTAACTGCCTTTCATCAAGGCTGTAGGGTTCATTGCTAGATAACTGGCAGTGTCCTGCCACACTTCCATAGTGCAGTCACACTTACCAGGCCTACTGCTTGCTGGTTTTAGCAGTGGTATTTTCCCAAAGGGAGAAACTAGATTTCACCAACAGGGCAAAGCATAACCTTCACCTGTAATGTGTACGGAATATTATTTTCAGTGAATGAGCTTCATTTACTTGTGGTGAAAGCCATGTGTTAATCACATTAGGGGAAAAAACAAGTACACCAAAAAATCCCTCCAGAAGTCACAACTCTAAAGGGCACAGATGAAGGACAGATTTATCCTTCTGTAACGCTGAGTGTGTGGAAAAAGCTGTACATGATTTCAACAGAAAACATCCAGCCCTCCAGGGTTAGGGACGTAGACTGGTAAATGGAAAACGTCAGCTTTATGTGCCATCAGGTGGCTCTGGTTGGATAGACACACTGCCCCCTCTCCAGCTGATCACAGGATCTGTTTTCCAACTGCGTTCCTTACTGATAAGGGAGAGGGCAAAGTGATGCAGATGAGATGAATATAGCTTCCCGTATCATCATCAGGTCTTTGTTACCTGCAGACAAGACCTATCATTTCACTGATAGCACAATAACGTAGGCGTGAGGGCAAAAAAGCTCATTGAAATTATAATGCTATAAATCCTTATGATTTATGCTAAAATTAGTGACTGACAGCTCTTCTGAGTTTCTCTTTAGATTTAATAGGCTCCTCACAGACAGAGTGCTTTAAATTTCACAGATGCCTGTAGCCAGCTCTGGTACTGGCAACTGTCTGCAGTGAGCCGAAGCAGATGGGCACTTTCACCAACGGGAGAAATCAGCATCACCTTTGTCTCTGAAAGTTTTGTCTTTGCCTCCCTTTCTTAACCCGTGTACTGAAAATTAACAGGTGTGTCAGCAGCACAACCTGCCAATATATATAAAAAGAAAGAATTAACATTACATAGACTCTTATTCAATGGTGAAGCGCAGACACACGGATATGGAAATGCGTAAGGCTGGTGTGACTTCAGTGCCCATCGTTTCTACGAGTGGATATTACTGACATGTGCGATGGTATGAAACACTGCCAAGTATCAGAATCTGTTTCCACCTCATACGCATTTATATATGTATGTGCATACATAAGCTAGCATCTGATGTGCTATTACTTTTCTTCTTTGCATGAATTCTTTATTATTTTTACCAAAAAAAAAATATTTAAAATATCCCCATTGCTTAAAATAATGCTGCATATATAAAACAGTGCTGGAAAGGATCACAACTGCAGCTCAAATCTGGCGGACAGGCTTACAGCAATTTTGCAATATAACATAACATAGTTACATAGAGGTACTGTCCAGTTATTGAACAAATTGCTGAAAGTCTCAGCTACCCTCTGAACAAGATGAAGGGTTAGAAAATGCACAGTATGGTTCCTATTCTTGGTTGTTTTTTTTTTTAATTAATGTACAAATTACTTTCTAGAACTTTAAGCTGCAGGCATTTTTTCCTGCAAAATACGGTGTTGCAGTGAAGTTTAAAAGCAGTAGCATACCTTGTAAGGTCTATCTGTAGTTCCAAAAAGAGTACCAAAGAGTTACTGCAAGTGTGTGCAAACAGAAGCAATACAGAAGTTCAGTTTTTCAAATATTTATGCACATATTTATCTTGAAGAACAAACAGCCCCGCAGCATGAGGACGAGGGCATAAAACATTGGCATTACTACTAGAAAACACTTATGCTGACTAGGCTTCCCTCCATATTGCTATATATATTGTGGTAGCTTCTTGGAAGTCCAGGACCCCATTTATAAGATAATAAAAAGGCTTGATCGACTGATTGCACAGGAACCCAGCCCAGCCCAACCTTCAGTGAAGCACTTCAGGATCCCTGTGGAGCCACTCTTACTCCCAGAGTGTAACCTCCGCCCAATGAGCCCCCCAACTGCAGGCATGCACCACACACCTCCGCTACAAATACCTGGTGCATGGTTTGCAGGAACAGAGAAATTTTGACTACCTGGGTAATAAATTACACTGGCTTTAGGGAACACATTTGCTACATGCCACTCGTTTCAACATAGTCCTAAACAGCAGTATCAGAAATGATAGCAGCTGCACAGGCTTGGATACTTGTAATTTTAGATTTTGATCTGAACGGTTGAATAAACAGCAATTCCTTCTGAGTAGCCCGCCTCAGCTAGATGCGTGGCTTCCAGTGCAAAGCAGCCACACTTATGCTGTCATTGAAATACTCTGTAAACACATATCTTGGTGTGAAAGTCGGCCTCTTTCTCTAAATACCTGTCAAAAACCCTTTGTGGAGAAGGCAATTGTGGTTTAGTTAGCATGACAGCTTCTGCAGTGCATTACACTCTTGTAAACTGCATTAATGCCCAAGTGCATTTTTAAGTATGGTTCAACATGCCATTTTGACCTACATATTTGAGCCATAATTACCAATTTTCTCATCTAGGCACTGCTGCCACCCACATCACCACTTCTCCCTGAGCAGAAACACAGAAGACTAGTCTCCCAAGTTATTATTTTGATTTGTGGCAGGAGCTTTTAATGTATGCTGCTAGTTATCCATTTTTTGACACTAACTCAGAGCATTACCATTTTGTAACGACCATCAAAGACAAGCTGTTTTCTATATACTCCTTATGTTGGCTGAGCACAAATGCTACTGCAGTGCCAGGGTGAAGCACATCACCTACTGAAGGTCAGAGCCTTTGTGCCCATCTTTAAATCACAGTACTGCAAAGTAAATGAGAGGTACCTTACTTCTTTAATAAAAGCCATCTTGTGTTTTCTGCAGAGAAGCAGGATTCACACAGCGCCTGGCCAGGGACTGCTTCAGTAAAAAGCATCCCTGAGCCAGTCAGTCACAAGCCGTCCTGTTGTGCTGTGGCTCTCAAAGCCATCATACTCAAGGAGACTCCTGGAACACCCACTACCCACAACCCTTCCCAACCACTACTCTGTGTCAAGAGGAGTGTGACTGTGCTGGGTACCTGGCACAAAACACTTCTGAAAGGACAAAACAATCTCACAGACACATCAGGCCATCTCTTGGTGTCAGGAATGGTGCTAGGATGGCTCAGTGGGGCAACAGATCTGGCCCCCAAGGACAAAAACTTGTTATTCTGCCTTCTGTGAGGAAGCAGAATGATTTTTAATAGTTTCCAAATTCTGTAAAAACATGCAATAATTAGCACACGCATTTAAAAAAAAAATGCTTCTACACCTCATTATTCTGAAGAAATCCTGAAAACTAATTATTAGTTTTGGAACCCTTTCTCCTTTTTGGAGCCAGATGGTGCCCTCCCTAAAATAACAAGGCTAGAAAATTACTTATGTGAGCTTTGACCATGTCTGAACAGCTCCACAATGATGTATGTTTTTAATGCTCTGATACTGACAACAAGCCTTTTTACTCTAAATTAATGGGAAACAAGTGTCGCACGGTGAAGATAAAAGTGACTTTGCAAAGTTGAATCCTCTAGAAGTTGCCTTTTTTTAGGAGGCCAGGGTTCTTGCAGAAATGCCAGTATCAGCTTGTCTGACAGAATGAAGGGATGCCCATGGCACGTGTGTGTGTGCTCATGACACATGCATAACGTGGGTTGTGTGGGCACGTGAGGAAATCAATAGTATTTGGGATAATGTATCTGATCTAAGGTTGGTCTTAATTGGGTCTTGCCAAAAAACCCTCTACCTCAAACCTCCACAAAACAAAAGCAAGCAACCAACCAGAATAAACCAAGCTACTCTCCAGCAAAGTAGCTGCTGCCTTTAGTTTCTCATAGGTACAAATCAGCTTTTTAGGCTTCTATAAGTTTTTTTATGCTTTTTTTTACGCCCATCTTAAATGCATTTGATATGCAAATTCAGTCTGAAAGACAGATGTTCGCAGCCTAAACCAAATCCACAGAATTAAGTGACAGCAGCGAAGAGGCTGGGCTTCAGCATACCCCCTGCTCACCCACCAGTCCCCAGTCCTGCCAGAACAGGACAGGGACCTTTGAATAGGAACCCACAGCTTCTGCATGCAACAAGTGTGAACCTGGACCTTCAGAAACAGTGCTCAAAAGTATGCTTTTAAAAGAAGTCAATAAGAGCCAAAAAATATCAAACTTCCCACCTCCCGTGCATCTACAGCTGCTTGAAGAATTATTTTTTCCTCTCTAGACAGTCCATATATGCATCTGAAATTGGCTCTTGCAGTATTGAAGTGAGTCCAACATAAAATTAATATCTATCATAGCTATTTTAAAAAATGCCACAATATATTAAGTACTCTACAACCAAAACAAGGCACCTTAAAATTAAGCTGAATGCACCTGAGTAGGTTTTAATCATGTAGATTATCTTAGGTATAAGTAATTTCTTTCAACATTGAATTGTAATGAGCCATTTTGTACATATAAAAATATTAAAACATATTTTCTTCTCAAAATGACTAAAATGTGATAAAAGCCCACATGATACTTCCCTTGCCTTGATGTTTTCAAGAGAGCACCATATGGCTTGTCTGAATCTCTCAACAAGAGGTTTCCTGAATTCATCACTAATTTGATTTGGTAATTCCTTCTTTAGAAAACATAAATTCCCATAACGTACTTTAAATTATATTCTATTGAACAAAACATTATTTCCTTGTCATAAGTACAAATAAGCATTTGCACTTTTTTGTTGTTGTTTTTTTTTTTTTTGTTAATATAGGTAAATTGTTCAGCTTTTAGAATTGGCAGTAGTATTATTTTCAAACATAGTATCTCTGCACATTAATTAACTAATACTTTACACGTGCCTCCCCACCTACCCTGTATCTCACAATATTAGATTCTCCATAGTAATGCACTCCATCAGCATGGAGTACATGGTCATCTCTTTCTTAAACAGTCACACAATGTAAGAAAGAAAGAAAAGGAAAGGCAAAGAGCCTTACTGAACACCCCTTTCTTCTACAGAGGTCAGGCAGGTAGCATTTGGCAAGATGACTATTTTGGGTTGGGTTCCCCACAGCCCTGATACAGAAGACCATGCTTCTTAGGACCTGTCTCACAGACCAACCAATGTAAGAAAATCAACAACTAATGGCTTTTCTGAAGAAATTAGCTTATGGGCCCAAATGAAATGCAGTAAAATTTTCTGATATTGTCTTGGATTTCACACCAGAGCTAAAATCACTCCTGCATTTCTCAGGATGGATACAATAGCTACAACAGAAATTACTATTTAGTTACACTTCAGAGAACAAAGTAGTTTGTCATCATAGGATGCTTCTGTACTCCTAAAAATAACTGGAATACAGTTATTATGATGCACCTTTATTAGAGCTGTGCTAGAGGCTTTTCTTTCCACCTAAGGAAAATGAAGCCTGCATGACTGTGCTGCTCATGGGCACCCCCACAGGAAGCCATTGGGTTAAGAACTTGACCATTTCTATTAAAGTTTCACAGGGAATAGGAGATACTTCATATCCAAAAGTGTCATGAAGCTAGGGAGGATGGAGAAGAAAAAAAAAAGAAAAAGCAGAGAACCGAAGAAAAGGCTGGGAAATAAGTTTAAATGCTTAAATTGACAGGCTACCAGAGCATCCACCCTGCGGAGAAGTTTGTAAGACTCCCAGGAGAAGTCAAGCTCCCATGGAAACGTCCATCGTCTTCATCTGCAGAGACCACACTGATAGGTATGAAGTAATGGAAAAAACAGCCATTAAAGCCACTCATTTACTTAGTTACTTCTCTGCATCACTATTTTCAGCCATTTCTGTACTGCAGGGTAACCTGGCACTAGCTGTTAGGCTGCACAGATGTAGGTCTCAGGTCAGGCATTGACCCAGGGATGTCATTCCCAGCATAATGGACAGGTGGCAGGAATATACAAGGCTGCATCAACTCCCTCCCTAGTGTTTGACGAAGTTGTCCAGCTGAAATGAACTTTAACAGATAATGTGAGCTATGACTGCAGACCTATTTTTCTATCCCTAGCTAGTTAGAGACAAGAGTGGCATACTGCGCTGGCAGAAGTATCACTTCATTAACGCTATTATTCAAAAAGCAGGAAAACAAGAGGAAAAAAGGTCTTCCACCCCAAATACAATGTTTAGGGAATTCAGAGGGTGCAGCAGATTTGCTGTATCAAGACAGAATCCTAACTAATTTTACAGAAGCAATTCTAATTAAGCAGGAAATGAAGAACAGTTCCTTTCAGGCTGGCTGAAAGAACAGTGGATTGATTTAAATCAAATCACTGATTTTAATCATGGATTTAAATCAACCAAGCAGGACACCTTGATTTAGCTCATCAGCTTTAATCTTGTACTTTTTACTTTTTTCCTAATGAAAGCTCATTCATTTTGTTAAGATAATGTGAGGAATTGTAAAAAGCACACACTTCATGTTAAAATGGATTAATTTTTTATTCTCACTCAACATTGATGACTTGTGACTACAAAGCTTGAGCTAACTGATTTTTTAACAGAGTCAAAAAGCATCACTTTTAAAAATCATTCAAATTTGAAGGCTCATACATGAAACAAATTGTAAAATATTTAGTAATTGTAATAAATCTAGGCTTTGGCAAATATAAAGGATTTCTGCTCAGCTTTCTTCTAAAACTATTCAGGTAAAATCCCCAATTTTGCAACATCATAGACTTTAATCTAGTTGTGTCAAATAATATTAGAGCCTGGTGAGAGGTAATGCATCACATTATTTAGAGACACCTATCAATAGGATGAAGCCTGGTATTAATCGTCATTCTCTTAAAAAAACCCAAACAAACACAACCAAAAGCTGCCTAGATACTATTGTGGCCTTCGTTAATTAAAAAACAATAATTAAAAAAAGGAGGAAAGTGTTGGTGCTGGGATCACACCACTGAACTATTCAGAGTACTTCAAATATGAGATAAAAATCCTGACTAGATGCTACCCAGAAAAAAACCCGTTTGTAATGCATTGTGGGGAAAAATAATCCAAAGCGAGTGTCAGCAGAAAGTAAGACAACACATACGGACTTGCTGTCACCTGGAGGTGACAGAAGAGCAGAGTGGATTTCATGTGTAGGTACTTGTCATACAATGTGGCAGCAGTGCAGAGAACAACAAAGTGTATTAATAAGGATGAAAAAAGACACATTAAAATGATTTAAGGGATGTTTCAGGAGAGTGGGCTGATAAACACATTATATTTCGTACACCCAAGCATTACCAGTGTACTCATGCGTTAGTGCTTCATTCAATATTGTTTCCCTTTTTCCTTTATTTAGAGCCTTGCCAGAGACAAGTTAGAGAAAACACTCATTTTGTACCAACAACACACCAAGACATATTTCTGCTTATAAAACTATATTAAGTATACTTAAATATGCTAGGTTACATGAGCTAAACAGAAGACAAAAGTGCACAAATCTTGTAGCTGAGTAATATCTCCTGTTTACTGTATGTACAATTCTGACTATTTTTGTTAGGGGAAAGTTCCTTATGAAAAATATCAACTCTTAATCCTTGTGAGCTACTATTTAAATCTTCACCAGAGTGCCAAGGCTCTGCTAAAAATGAGCAATGAAAAAATGGTGGGGCTTTATTCATTAGTCCTTCCCTCCATAGGCATTCAAAGCAGTGGACTCAGAGCTACTTATTTCCATGTCAATGTCTTAAGTGCCTTTTCCTAGTCGGTTAGCTCTGCGAAGCTTTGACAGAAAGCTGGGGATGCAGCCCATACCAAATCTTCCCGAGCCAAAGCAAACCTAAAGAAAACTTACACCCCCCCAAAAGATTAAGCATGTTTGATTTCCTCAGCCACGTACTACCTCAGCATTCTCTGAGGATAATTTTCCCCCTTTTACAGACAATCTTTTTAAATAAGAAAGATTTACATTTGAATTTGAAATGTTAAAGAATAACTTTGCAGTATTTTTTGTTACATACTATGGAAACCCGAAGCACAAAGTGGCAATCTGCTAACCAAGACAGATGCAGTGGTTCTGCTTTTTTGCCTTTTTTTTTTTATTATTATTCACCTAAGAAAGAAAAGAACATCTTAAAAACCACTTGAAAGCACACAAGTGATAAGAACAGTCAATCCAGAAGAAATAT